>OX291561.1:14212272-14812272 GCA_946406115.1 Apoda limacodes
AGAACGTTTTGTATTGTTTAAAATATGCCTCTGCGAGGTTTGTTTCGGGTTTCTGCTAAAAGTGGCCGCCTTAAGCCAATACCCGAATTAAAACAATATAATGCGTTGTAAAGATAGTTAAAGACTTAAAAAAGTTAAAGACTTGATTTTTTCAGTTTTGTAACGAAGAAGAAATAAAATGATATCTAGTAACTGCACTAGTGTGCAGTATTCGGGGCCTTAAACCGAATATACTGAGCTAATACCGTATAGGTTTCATAAATAATGTTTATAGTTCAAAAATTTTATTCCGTCACGCTCAACGCATAAAATTGCGCAATGTGTAAATCTGGAAACATTCCAAACGCAAAATAAAACGAACTATTAAAATCTAGCGCAAATTTATTCTTAACCATTTAAACACGCAATGAGTTTGATCCGTCCTTAATTATGTCCAGAGATCGGAATTAGGCAGTGTGATTTATAAACTTGTAATATGGATTTTCTTTAAATTAAATCTGTATTTTAAATATGAATTAATCGGATAAGGAAAATAAATCAGACATAAAAATTTAATTAAAATATTAATTATATATAAATGGACCACAAATCTAACGTACCTAACATATTCATTGCAAAGTCTTAAACACTATTTAAATTCCTAAATAGTTACACTATTAAACGATTTTGTTGTTTTTTATCTGAGATATCGATACAGCCCTAAAAACAGTTTACTTATACCTACTGAACAGATATAGATGTATAGATATAAAACTTTTACTATAAAGGGATAGTGTATACATGAATTAACCTATCCAATTCAAATCCAAACTAATATATATTTGTGAAAGTCTGTTTGTTTGTTTGTTATTGCTCCGTCGCAATCAAGCCATTTTTGGCACTGAGATAGTTGACGGGACGGAGATCAACACGGGCTTTTTGTCCCGGAAAAGCTCCTACAGGAATGACTATAATCAAAGACTTGCCGCAGATATTCCACGCCGGTAACCGAATTTAGCGCAGGCGGATCCTCGGGCAAAGCTAGTTTATAGTAATATTTATGCAGACATCTACATAAACAATAAAAATTGAGCAATCCTCAGATATTTTTGTATTTGAAAAAATCAAGGACAATTTTATGAGTAGGCTTGCGAAGGTTATGTGGGCTTTAGTTGATAAGTAGGGATTTAATATCACATAAATATGATATTATCACGACGTTGAGCCAGTGTTGACGTTTATGAATCCCCGCAATATTTCATAATGTTCACCTTGCTGTGTCCATAAATCATTTTTATGTAATCATTGAAATAAGGCAATATATAAGCCCTATTGTGGATTTAACAAAGTTAGGCTGATGGCTTCCAACCAATGCTTGTAAACTAAATAAAAAAAATTTATTGAAACTTGTTTAAGCGACATCTTAAGTAGTGCTTAACGTAATTCTTTGTTTCCTTTCCTACGTCACATCTTCTCTATTTGCATAGTATCTACGGTTACCACTACAAAAGTCCTAGTATTATTTAATAACAATGGTTTTTTTTTATTTTACCTAGAAAAAGACCTACCTTTATTACAGCCCTGCCTCATCCCTCTCCTCCCTCCCTCTTACTACTTTTCACCTCTTTTCTATTTTCCCTTAATACATATTGAAAATACATGAACTGTCGCCAAACTACACCAGTAAAATATCTTCATACAGGTGTTCCGATTTCCGTCCACACACTAATACGTGATTAATACCCCGTGTAATCACAGGAATGCGTTCAAAAACTGATTCTACCGGGAGAGTTTCGTGCTGTCTATTTCTTGTAGTAGTAGTATTAGTGCTACCCAGGTTACCACGAGTTGGGTTTATGTACGCACCTTAGGGGTGCGTAAGTGTGGCAGGGAAAGACGAATGTAGCTCCATTAGCCTTGGACCAGACACGTTGTTCAAAAGATCACTGACTCTATACTATACTCTGGTCGCTGTATAGACTTATTTAGTTAAACAACTAGATCTACGGACATGTCGAAATTTATATTGTTCTTGCATTTGTGCCAAGTATTCCTAATACGTGATATCCGAAACGAAAATATTTATTGCATATATTTTCTCTGTAACTTTTTTACCTTAACCTAGAATGTTTTTTGGTGACCTCAGGTGGCACGCAGCGCGGCGGTCAAAGGGTCTGACGGGTCTCGGGAATTATTTAAGGTCCGCTTTTGAATAAAACAATTTGGTCTGCGATGTAGAGCAATCAACAATGCAAAACATGCGGCCCACATTTACACAAAATGTTTTTGTGGAATTTTACGTAACAATTTAAAAATAAAATTGTGCTTTTGTTTTTGTTAGGTACTTCATATTTTTGAAGATGACCTTCTACTTAAAATTTCATTGTGTCTGAAGATTGTATTAAGACAATGAAAAACTTATCAAAAGTAAAAAAAATCGGGCAAGTGCAAGTCTGACTCGCGCACGAAGGGTTCCGTACCATTATCTATAAAAACGGCAAAAAAATCACGATTGTTGAGCCCCCCTTAAATATTTGTTTCATTTTAATTTATTTTTGAAGTGACTATATAATTAAATATTCTGTAAATATTCTGTTGCCGTTATCAATATCGAGCAAAATCGAGCAAAAAAAAATCACGTATGTTGTATGGGAGCCGCCTTAAATATTTATTTTTTCTGTTTTTTAGTATTTGTTGTTCTAGCGGCAACAGAAAAACACCTTATAAAAATTTTAACTAACTTTCACGGTTCATGAGATATAGCCTGGTGACAGACGTACGGACGGACGGACGGACAGCGGAGTCGTAGTAATAGGGTTCCGCTAATTACTCTTTGAGTACGGAGCCCTAAAAAACAGCTTAATTATCACTTTCTCCCAAAATCATTGTACTTACTATTTTTTTCCGGAAATCGTTATATGATTAAATGGTTTTATAAATATAACAAGAATTCCATTTGATTTTTTTTAAGTAAAAAAGGGACCTATATATATTTTTAAATAACCCATTGACTTAGTTTTAGTCTTTACATTCTTGTTAAGACTAAAACTAAGTTCAAAACAAATGATATTAAGTTCTTTACACGTGCAAGTTCACGACAAATATTCAATAAATAAAAAAACGGGCAAGTTCTAGTCGAACTTGTGCACTAAGGGTTCTGTACAACCACATAGATTTTACTTGTACTTTTACTATTATATACCTTAGTGGTTTATTACAATTCTGATAATGTTTTTCGGTAAAATTGTGTGTGTGGTTTACTTTTACCCTTTTTTCAGAAAAAAGTATTTGTAATAACTGAGCTACAGCGCACTCAGCCGAGAAAAACTATAGGTGAGTGACCAAATATCATGGCGCAAATAATAAAATACCAATTAAGTGCAGTTGATTAACATATTAAGGTGAATAATTTTTTTTGAAAAATGAACATTTTGGTCACTTTGGTGCTTAATATAAACATGCTGCGTTACATTGAGTAGCGGGACTATAATTATTTGGTTTTTAATTTTATTAGCTTATCCTGTTCTTCGAGAATAATTTTTCTGGCACATTGCTAGATTCGCGCCATTTATAAAAAACCTGGACTTTGCAAAGCAGATTATTACTTGCTGTAACAGCTCTTTCCGTAATATTTGGAGGTGTAGATCCCATTTCACCATCTAACGTGGACATCTTTACCAATTAAACAAAAAAATATTGTTTTCGTCAATATGTACTTTTGTATTTGTTTGCTGCCTTTTGCCACGCACTGAAAATTACACTTTGTATCGAGTAAACGGACTTGGAAGTTGGTATATCAGTGGCTATACAGCGCCTTTTTATACTTACACGACTGCCCAGAAAAACACGGTGTAATGTTCTTGTCTTTTAACTTCTAGACGCCTGAACCGGCTAGGTAGTGTATTCAAAAATCCCATTTCCCATCCGTGGTACCCATTTTTTTTTAATTATCATCTTAAATCCTTTACGTCTACGTAAAGGATTTATTTCTAAATAGAAGTGTCAATTCTAAAAATATATAACACTCTTTTAATTTATTTCATTTAATTTATTATGAAGGTCGACAGAACGATGCAGTGCGTCGTAATAAAGACATTTTGACACGAGTAGATAAAAATATTTATTACAGTATTAGTCTATTTATACAGTAAGTAAAAGTAGGCATTGTGAGGTCTTTCTTGCAGTTTGGCTGGATGCCCGACTGATGTTCAGCGAGTTTGCGGTATCAGCAACTCACTAGCCGAGCTAAGCTGCTTACACTAAATTCCTATTATGGCATGTCTGAGTCAATATCTCAAGATCGACTCCGACAAATTGTGTTTCTAACAAGAATTTGTAAGTGTTGATGTACTTTATGCTATACTAGCACTTTGCTGTGACTTCGTCCACGTAGCCAAAGGAATTATTTTAATTACAAAGTTAAGAGAATTCTCTAATAAAAATAACCTATATTCATTTGTAGTAATGTACCTTTCTAAACGTACAAGATTTTTTAGAATCGATCTAGTAATTCCGGAGAATATTCTTAACGTTTTTTTCAAACAAATTAACATTTTCTCTTTATTATATTAGCACTTGTAGGTAAAAGTAATTAGTCGGCAACACACGCCAGTACTCTGTACTGAAAAAAACTTTGGTTGAATTTACATACGTGCAGGTCCTAGATAAAACAATACTGATGGAAAGGTTAATTCAACTAAATTCAAGGTAAATTATACCGTTTTGTTTAGTATACAGAACCAAATTCACACCAATTCACGTGGTAGGACCGAAATTAACCGTTAAATTGGTTAATACAACAATTTTTTTTTTATTTCAGTGTGAGCTATAATAAAAATGAAATACATACTATGTCTGTACATAAAACTGCCATACATAATATTTTTGTACATAAAACCGTAATACATACTATGTCTGTACATAAAACTCTCATACATACTATGTACATAAAACTGTAATGCATACTGTGTCTGAACCACACGTTGGTACCCGTATGTTGAAAAAGACACGACTAAAAAGCACTTATACAACACAACAAATCTATTTTAAAGCCATAACTTTCTGACCTTGGGTGTTTTGATCGCTAGTGTCGTTGTAAGTTCACACCATTTCGTCATGGCAACCGTAGTTTTGAATTTGCCAACTGGATCTGAAAACTGTACCTAGTAAAGTTATCGTTAAAATCAAATAAAAAAGTGGTTATACACCCAATTAAAAACATCTTCCTTCTAACTGTTTTATAAACAAACGCCGTATTGTCACAGTATAATATAAGGCTAATCCTTACTCTGTGGTATTCATATATTTAACAAAATTGTAAACTTGGATAAAATTAGTTAACACCAAACTCGAGGCGTGATGATGGAATAATGTGACAAGAGAGAAAATGAAGTCACGTCGCATCCTCTGTCAGCGAAATGCCGGAAGTGGGATGAAAGCGCACAATTTACCAGCTTCAGTTCATTAAAGGGGCGTTTTGTTGACAAGCATTATACGCATTGAATGCGCTCAATGTCTATGCGCACATTCGATTGTTCTGTTGACCAAAAATGTTTTTTTTTTTTTATATACCACTAAGGTGGCAAACAAGCCTACGGTCCGCCTGATACCGCGACCGCTTGGTCACCGTAGCCTATGCACGCTTGCAACACCAAGGGCATCACTCGCGCGTTGCCGACCCTTCAGAAATCTAATAACTTTTTTTTTTAAGAACCCCATACTGTAGTCCTTAGAGAAAACCTTGATAGGGAGCTCATTCCACAACCTAAGCGTTCGCGGGAGGAGGTTTTTCTGAAACCGCACTGTACGCGACCATTTCGGTTCTAAGGTGTGAGAATGAATTCCCTGGCGATGGCGAGTGGTGCGATGGTAGAAAATCGCCGTTGGCATTTACAAAGACTGTGTTCATTTTGGGTTAAAAAGTTCCCAGGTTTGATATTTTTCACACTTTTAATAACGCCAGTATTGCTACCGACACCAAATACGTTCGTGGTTAGCTTTGAAACGTTAACAAAATTATCGGTTGCAAAAAAAACGTTTGACGTACACACACTACCATTAAAATAATAAAATGTTTAGGTAGAAATATTTTTGGTGGTGGTAATAATAATTATTTTAATAGTTTTGACACAAATGCTAAATGAACAGATGACAGATGACTAAATATACGAAACTAATGATTACATACAAAACGGACACATTCTTTATATAGGTAATACGAATGGCATTTAGGATAAAGCTGTGATCATCCGTTGCCAGCCATCATACTGCTTGGGCACCAGCCTTCCGTTACTGCTTGGACACCAGCCTACCGTTACTGCTTGGGCACCAGCCTATCGTTACTGCTTTGGCACCACCCTACCGTTACTGCTTGAACACATGCCTATGATGTTAAGGCTGAGCTATGCAACCTGTAACTGTACTACACGAACTATAACATTAATTTACATAGTACCTTACATAGATATAAATATCTATTTATAAGTATTACAATAATAGTAGTAGTAAATAGAATTAATTAAAAATAAATACTTATAACTACAAACATTTAAGAAAAAAATAACCCTAAAAAATAATCTACGAAGAACACTTTGTCTATCCAAAGATGTACGCTGAGGCAACAAGCGGCGCAACACAATTGACCCATCTACTGTTGCTACTGACACCAAATACGTTCGTGGTTAGCTTTGAAACGTTAACAAAATTATCGGTTGCAAAAAAAACGCTTGACGTACACACACTACCATTAAAATAATAAAATGTTTAGGTACAAATATTTTTGGTGGTGGTAATAATAATTATTTTCATAGTTTTGACACAAATGCTAAATGAACAGATGACAGATGACTAAATATACGAAACTAATGATTACATACAAGACGGACACATCCTTTATATAGGTAATACGAATGGCATTTAGGATGAAGCCTGTGATCATCCGTTGCCAACCATCATACTGCTTGGACACCAGCCTTCCGTTACTGCTTGGACACCAGCTTACCGTTACTGATTGGGCACCAGCCTATCGTTACTGCTTTGGTACCACCCTACCGTTACTGCTTGGACACCAGCCTACCGTTACTGCTTGGACACCAGCCTACCGTTTCTGCTTGGGCACCAGCCTACCGTTACTGCTTGGACACATGCCTATGATGTTAAGGCTGAGCTATGCAACCTGTAACTGTACTACACGAACTATAACATTAATTTACATAGTACCTTACATAGATATAAATATCTATTTATAAGTATTACAATAATAGTAGTAGTAAATAAAATTAATTATAAATAAATACTTATAACTACAAACATTTAAGAAAAAAATAACCTACCGACACCAGCCTACCGTTACTGCTTGGGCACCAGCCTATCGTAACTGCTTTGGCACCACCCTACCGTTACTGCTTGGACACCAGCCTACCGTTACTGCTTGGACACCAGCCTACCGTTACTGCTTGGACACCAGCCTACCGTTACTGCTTGGACACATGCCTACCGTTATTGCTTGGGCACCAGCCTATCGTGACTGCTTGGGCACCAGCCTATCGTGACTGCTTTGGCACCAGCCTATCGTTACTGCTTGGACAGCAGCCTACCGTTACTGCTTGGACAGCAGCCTACCGTTACTGCTTGGACAGCAGCCTACCGTTACTGCTTGGACAGCAGCCTACCGTTACTGCTTGGACAGCAGCCTACCGTTACTGCTTGGACAGCAGCCTACCGTTACTGCTTGGGCATTTAGTGCTATTACTTGTACTGTGTTTGATGTTAAGGCTGAGCTATGCAACCTGTAACTGTACTACACGAACTATAACATTAATTTACATAGTACCTTACATAGATATAAATATCTATTTATAAGTATTACAATAGTATAGAATTAATTAAAAATAAATACTTACTTATAACTACAAACATTTAAGAAAAAAATAATCTACGAAGAACACTTTGTCTATCCAAAGATGTACGCTGAGGCAACAAGCGGCGCAACACAATTGACCCATCTCGAATTTCCTAACAAAATATTGGCCAAGTCAAGATCCTTCGGCTATGTAATGTCACCGACTTGAGCTGGAAAGATACTTCGCTAGAACTGCAGTTGACGATTAACGTTAAACCAAAAATAAAATTCAGTTTATTTACGGATTGAAGATAACTTAAGTTGTCTAGACCACTTCATTGATTTTGATCAAATTATTTTAGTCAAGTGTTAGTACTACTTGAGTACTACTTGAGTCAGTTATTTTTATCTCACTTTTTGAGATGAGAATTTATTTTGAGATGAGAATTTACAGTTACAACCGGTACCTGGTTACCTGTTGAGTTAAGAATAAATTTAATAACGCAATTAAGGAAAGCCTAATTTTAAGTTATCATGTCTGTAAAAATCGGCCAAGTGCGGGTCGGACTCGCGCACGAAGGGTTCCGTACCGTTATCTATAAAAACAGCAAAAAAAAAAATCCGCTTATTACCCTTTGGGTACGGAACCCTAAAACTCATCCAATTGCTATGACACGTACACATACTCAAAATATAATATGCTTATAGACAGATATAATATATAAATATAATAAATGTGATATATTAACCTACCTCCACACAGGAAAAACATTTAAGTAATGAACATTTGTGTTAAAATCTATGAGTGTTCTATGAATAGAAGAAAAATTTTATATTTCGAGTATATTTACGTGTTTACCTCTTTATTTACTTAATTAATACAAGGTTTACTTAACTATTTGGAAATATTAAATGTAAATAAATTATAATGTGTGTTTAATATAGGTACTTTTGATTAATTTTTTACTAAAAGTCCCAGTGACATCCTCTTACAAAGTGACCTCTTTATTTACTTAATTAATACAAGGTTTACTTAACTATTTGGAAATATTAAATGTAAATAAATTATAATGTGTGTTTAATATAGGTACTTTTGATTAATTTTTCACTAAAAGTCCCAGTGACATCCTCTTACAAAGTGTCTCTACTAGATGATTGATATAGCGAAAACAACAAAGATTTTTTACTGAAAACACGGCACATAAGTAATCTGCTAAGTGTCTTATAAAAAGGCAATAACTACTTAGGTCCCAAAGTTAATGACCCCTAAAAAGTTGCGATTAGATTCTAAGGGTCAGGTAAGTCGCTGTTTTGCGACTACCTATATACATTTTACTCTTCTACTTCTACTTTTTTTCTATTATCATTTGTCATTGTTATTTATTCGTGACTGAAGCCTTTTGATACTACCAGGTTAACACAGAAAGCTTTGAGCAATTTCTATACTAGTTTTTGCCAGCGACTTTTTTTTTGACCTTTGTACCAGCACACCGTGTCTACGGCGAGCAATGACAGCAATGAGCACAGCCGGTCCCCCGCTGTCCGCGCAGCGAATCCTCAGGAGCTCTGGCAACCTTACTCACCGCCAGGAACACAACACTGCTCAATGTTACGAAAATCTCGTCTTCGATCTGTTACTATTTGCAATTCGAAACAGATCGCTGCGGAGTCTTTATAATTTACAAATCGTGATAATTATATGAGTTTCTTTTACCGGGAATTGATCACGGGACCTGCGGCATGGCAGCCAAAGTTCTACTACTGCACCACTCGGTACAATCAATACAATAAACTCAACATCAAGTCCTATAAACTTTCTTTCTCTGTCATACGCGTGTTTATTAGTAATTTCAGAAGCATTTTGTACTCCTATATAGGGTGACACAAAGTAAGACGTAGGACATAAGTTTTAGTTACTGTCGTATAAAAGCCACATAACGACTCAATAAAACAACGAATAGGTGTATCATCATGACATTTTAATACCTTAAAAGCAATTTAATGTCTCGTATAGCAATACCAAGCCCTTTATAGTTAACTAGCTTTTCCCAGCGGATTCGCCTGCCCTAAATTTCGTTATCGGCGTAGGATTGCCACTCTAACTACTACTAACGGCAACTCCTAGATTATACTTAAGAAGTTTGTTAGCAAGCAAGCTATAGCTGCAGCTATAGTTCGTTCAAGTGGAATTTAGTTATAATTACTCTCGTGGGAACTTTTTAATTTTCCGGGATAAAAAGTAGCCTATGTGCTATTCCAGACTATAATCTATCTCTGCCAAATTTCATCCAGATCCGTTCAGCCGTTGTTGGGTAATTGAGTAAAACATCCATCAAAACTTTCGCATTTATAATATTAGTATAGATATACTAGACCCGCTGTCTGATCCCACTGACTTCATCTTCTACGATATGCAAATAAGATAATTATCATTCTTGTAGAATTGAGTGTTTCTTTTACTATGTATGATTAAGTATTATAAAACTACTGTAAAAGACAGATATCGTAAGAGATTTCATAAGAATATTTAAAAACAATCAAAAGCATCGATACAAAAATACTTAAGATTGTTATCGGCACCGCCATACAAACTCCCAATATGTACTTGTAATTAAATGTGCGCGGCTTACACACCTTAAGGTGCTAACATAAGTGAAAGTGGGGTCCCCATTAGATTTTTCAATTTGTATTCATCACATAAGGAATTTTGAAAAAGTGCTCAAATTAAAAGTTTAAAGTACAAGTAAGCTATTTTGAGAAAGTTTAGTCGCTATATATTATGCATGTGTAGGCTAGAAGGTTCATTTATGCTGAAAGGGGCCACTTTTATTCTGATTTAATAGACGTTTGATTCGGCGAAATAAAATAAAAAATGGGAAAAAATTACACTATCACTGTGACCCACAAGGTACAAAAACTTTCAAACAATAGAACAGCTCAGGATAACCTTGACGAAATGAAATAAAAAGCCAATTTTCTTCTCAATGACAAACAAACAAAACAAGTACTAAGCCTACGCAGAGACGAGGCTGTGTAGGTGTCGACAACCTTCGTCGTGTTTATTAAAGCTAAGCCGAGGCGTTCAGATTTCAGCCCTTAAATAGGGCAATACAAGATAACGTCTCATTTGCATTTTAAGAAGTACATATTTTTATATATATAATTCTACTGTACGTGTGTATGTCACTGTACTCCTCCTAAACGGCTGGACCGATTTGAAGTAGAATTTTTATCACAAATCAGCCCGGCAAATGGCGCTGCAGTCGGTATCATGCAGGACAACGGAGCGAACGGTCAGCTAGTATTAATACATAAATTTTCATCTCCCCATGCGAAAATGCGAAGATCTGTTTGTAATTGCAAACATCCAGTTGATTTGATTTTAGCAAAGGAAATAGGTTATGGACGGTGTTTTACTAGTACTGTAGCTGTCATGTATTATTGTATTATATTGTATTGTACTTAACTCAACATGTATAAAACATAATAAAATATAACGTTATGCATTAATAATTTATTAATATAACCTTTTACCCTTTTTTGCTTTTCAATTTACCATTTTCCCTATCATACATTTATAACTATTTTTATTGTTCCCTCAACCCAAAAGTAGCCTGGTAGAGATTGCCCTTAAGCAATAAGCCCGTCTAATGTACTTTTTTTATTTGTATCATTTTATATTGTTTGTTAATTGTTTGGTGTTTATTCATTAATTCATACTTATATCACGATCAAGAGTTCCCACTGGACTATTTTTTCCAGTAAAAGCGCAGGTACTTTCTCTTCACATTACAACTGAGCAACGAAGTGACTTGATTTTTTGCACAAAGGTAACTGGCGATAAATTACAATACAAAAAGCCGCCAAAAGATAGTCTTTATTTCCTCTTTGTACAAAACGTATTTCAAAAACGTTACAAACCAATTATTTAGAATGAGTGACAAGCTATTAGAACGGTATACATTGTTTCTGGAATATACCTATAATGTAGTTGTAGATAGCGTTTCTGCTAAAAGTGACCGTTTTTAGCGGAATCGCTATCTAAAACTCACAGGTATATTCCAGATACATAATTACGTTCTAAAAACAAGTTATAACTGGTTCTAAATAATTGGTTTGTAGTAGTAGTAGTAGTTTTTGATACGTGTTTTGCACAAAGAGGCAATAAATAATATCTTTTGGCGGCGCTAGTCAGGTAGTCACTCTACCTTAACGCCCTAAATGATCGGGGTTTTCGAAAAAAATCGATGGCATGTACACAGGCAAAGCTACTGACAAAAGCTAATATATTTATATTGCTTGTTTAAAGTATAGGATTATAATACTGTGCACTGTGAAACGTTTAAAGTTTGATAAGTTTACAGGAAGTTGTGAAATTGCGGATACAGAATTTTCCAATGTAATTAAAATGTCCCTTTAAAATAGATGAAGTATGTGTATGTGAAGTGTGTGTGTATGTGTATAATTGTATATGGTATTATTTTTTTACTAATATAAATTACGTATTCTGACACAGCTTAGAAACGTTTATTTGAAAATTACATAAATTTTATCATTGTTCATTTCTGAAGCCAAATATTCAATAGCAGTTATTGGCAACATTTCCTTTCGAAGAATCCTTACAAAAATATTTTTCGTAGAGAAAAGCTCTTTTAATATTACTAACCATATTTGTTGAAGGTGCTAAAATAATGTTAGTAAATAATTGCGCAATATTATAACTAAAATCATTTAAACAAAAATCAAATGGCCCTGCCGCATTCTCGTCGAGTGGTATGGGAAGTAGCAAGCAAAGACGTATTGTGGCCACATTATTCGTCATGCCGCACGTCATGCCGCACGTCATGCTCCTCGTCATGCCTACCGCTCCCTGTTTTGTCGGTTTTTTGGTGCGAGTCAAAGAACCTAGTACGGAGCGTGTCGCGATTAATTGCGCGAGTAGAGCAGTGCGTGGACAGAGAGTGCAACATCGCGGCAGGCAAGGTATCTATTAATTCATTCAGAGCAATGTCTAGTGTATATTTTTCCTTCTCTATTTGGTTATTATTTTGTGGTGTTCTCTTTACAAAGAGAGCGCGACAAAAAATTTCAAGATATTCAAAGTTGTAAGCTTGTACGTATATATATATATATATATATATATATATATATATATATAGTTACGCTTTCAAGTGTATAACTTATTTGAGATAAAAACCGGCCAAGCGCGTGTCGTACATGCATAAAGTGAGGGGTTTCCTATACTGATATTTATTGCGGGTTTCTGAAAATCTTATCAACCGATTTTGTTCAAACAATATACCGTTAGAATTATTTTTAAACTATTTATTTTGATTTTTATTCGAATTTTAAGAACACGCAGAACTTTAAGAGAAAAAGTCTCGAAGAATCTTTAAATGAATTTTCATAGCCCTATCCCACCCACAAAAAAAATATCCTCCAGTTACACATGTATGTATGAGAGCTACCCTTTAAAGGTTCTTAATTTGATTACAAAATTGTATGACGTCTTACATAAGACATCTTACTGTATTTTTTTATAAGGATCATACAAAGACTGCAGGATTATAAAAATATGATGTGTGTGAAACACAGACGGACGTAAAAACGTGACGAAATTATTACAGTACCGTTTTTACTACTTGCTTACGGAACCTTGAATGTTTAGCACTTTTAATAGTAGGCATTCATATAATAAAATTCTCACTACAATTCTAAAAGTGTAAATTTGTTTATACATTTAGATTTACGTTGTTGACGTGTGAAAACAAATAATTTAAAATGAAATTTCGCTTTCGTGGATCTGAAAATTAATGCATGTTTGATGGTTGATGAGAAACCACTTCCGGGACATTCAACTTCTAAAGGAAAGTCGGTAGATTAAAGTTTTCATCACGCTATATCGAGGCGGAGCACTTTTGGGAATAAACTCCTTTCAGTACGCCGTTAGACGTTGCCAGCATGAAAAATTCAGCACAGAGCGAAAAATTTAAGAATAAATTCAATTTTGTCGAACCTCTTTATAGAAAAGTTAAATTCAATAATCAAGTTAGGCCGAAAAGGGTTCCATTCGTTAAGCCTGACAGTAATAAAGGTTTCAAACTAGACGGCCATGCCTTTAATATTAATAGGACAGTTTGTGATGAAGGTGTAAATAGTAATATTAAATTTAACAAATACAAACCTAATATTAAAAGTGAATATAATAAAATAGTAAGTGTTTGTGTTAATAAAGAAAATATTAAACATGGTTCCAAAACCCAGAAATTTACTTATATGAAAAAACAAGTGCAAAAAAGCGCCACAAAGTCATTTATTTCACAAAACGTTAGAAATAAAAGTGTAAAAAGAGGTTCTAATATGATCGGTATAGTCGGAAGCAGCAGGCACTTTGGCCTAGCCAATAAATATAGCGATGGAAATACGTCGAGAGTTATTCATGTAAGTATGAATCCATAAAACATTTCTGAATAACCACAATTGCAGTGTATGGACATAGACATAGACAATCATTTATTCAACATCATTTCGCTCATAAAGATAAAAAAATATATATAAAAATAGCTGAATAATACAAAATAAAAATAACAAACGAAAAAAACAACAAAAGAAAAGATCTGTGCTGTAAGTATATCTTGAGCGCTGTGATGTTTCATTTTTTTTTTATACCACTAAGGTGGCAAACAAGCTTACGGTCAACCTGACGGTAAGCGGTCACCGTAGCCTATGGACGCTTGCAACACCAGGGGTATCATTCGCGCGGTGCCAACCCTTTAGAAATCTAATATTTCTTGAAGAACCCCATACTGTAATCCTTGGAAAAAACTTTAGTGTTTCTTAACATTCTTCGACAATGCTGTGAATCAAAGCTTTTTTTCAGGTGATGGCAGACAATTGGTTAAGAGTATACCCCGCTCCAAGACTTCCCAAAGAAACAATGTGTTCAGTGTTGTTCAGATTTATATTGAGTCAACTAGGACTGTTTTTAATTTTAGTCTTGTGGACCATACTGTGGGTCTTTGTCATCCATTCGTTTGAAGGTAATATATTCATTTATTTTTTTCATCTTTTTTTTTTTTAAGCACAGTTAAGAAAACTGACAGTTAGTGGCCTACGTTATATATTTCTTATCTGTTTATAAAAATATATAGGTATATTAACGTTCAAGTTTGTTTGAAGGGTTCCGTATTTGAAAAACTTTCGACTCTATGGTCAAGTCAGACTTTCCGCTCAATACTCACGGCTATTTTTCAGATACTATAAAATTCTATGAGCTTGAAATTTGGTTTTCTTTACCAGGTATCTGTATAACTAAAACAATTAGAAAATGTAGTATGCTTATATATCTTCAAGGTATTATTGCCAATGAAAAATACGCCATATGGAGTACTGCTGCCATCTTTGGGCGGGTGCACCCGGCTACCAGCTTGGCCCATTTGACTCGGTTCAACAATAAGCTGTGAGAATTGTCGACGATCCCAAACTCACTTGCCGTATTGAGCTCTTAAGTCTAAGGAGAGTACTTGTACAATCGGATGTGTTCTGAAGAATTGTTCAAAATGAACAATCCATCGGCAGGGAATTCATTCTCACACTTTAGAACCGAAATGGTTGCGTACAGTGCGGTTTCAGAGAAACTTCCTCCCGCGAACGCTCGGGTTGTGAAATGAGCTCCTTGCCAAGGTTTTCTCTAAGAACTACAGTATGGGGTTGAAGGGTCGGCAACGCGCGAGTGATATTCCTGGTGTTGCAAGCGTCCATAGGCTACGGTGACCGCTTACCATCAGGCGGACCGTAAGCTTATTTGCAACCTTAGTGATATACAAATAAAAAAAACCACAATAACTACAGTGGCTGGATGCACACCTACATCATAATGTGTGAGCACAATTTGTAGTATTCAAAATAATAGGTGAAAGGTACTGGTCGGCTACCATCACGAGCCTAGTTTTACCCCTAGTACCATACAATGCACGCACATTATTAAAAGTAAAGAACTATCTATGCTGCGGCATAATAGTGCTATTAGAGCTCCGATAACAAAGGGAGGACTTAATAATGCTCAAGTTGCTTTTTTACCGGAAGAGCGAACACCTAGGTATCTGAACGTGATATCGGGGTTATCGCCCGCGAGATCTTCTTAAACAACATTACAAAGCGACTAGACTAGACTTCTATCTACTACTCACCTTCTACCTCAAATGTATTTTGTTACGCCCTACTCAAATGTGCAGTTTTCTGCTCGTTTTTAAAATCTATTCCACTGTCCTATTGCAACGTCCAGATTGGAAAAATAATAATATGCATTTTAAGATATCTGTTAATACATCGCTAAAAAAAATAACAGCCGTTTCCGTATTCTATTTGTATTCGTAACTCCTTATGAACTAGTAGCGGGAACATATTTTTTATCTTATGAAATGTTAAGTAACTATAAAGCTAGGGAATAACTCTAATGGAATTTCTATATTTTATATGATATAATTGTAATTAATTAATCTCCTCCTTTTACGCTAAGCTAAGCTGTTCGCCAATTCTTGAGATATTTTTGACACAGAAAAGTAACCCTATTTGAGATTAAAATAGTTGATTTCAGCTTAACGCACATAATGTATATGCGCATTGGGAGCCCTCTTAATTTACTGTTAAATAAACTTAAAAAAATTTGAATTCTAGGTCCTTCTGAAATGGGAATTTCCGCAGAGTTTGCAAGGATGCAAAATAGACTTGTAATCGGGTTAGCGACGGAACTACGTCAGGTGAGTGTTCCAAATGAGGCAATACAATTGAGTAGTCCGGTTGATTGTTCCCAAGTAGGTATTCATGTCGTAAAATTATGAATGAAGTTTCTCAAAAATGATTACTAATCAGCTTATATTGATCAAAACCACAGTTTTGGGATCTTATTCCATAAAGAAATAGCAACTTGACAAACATACTTTTAAGACTATCGCAATTCGTGCATATTATTTTTGAGATCACCTCACCGAATCATCAAACGTCGAGAACATAATGGTAAATGTTTGTTTTGAAAGACCCAATAAATACGGAAATAACTTACAAAAAAAAAAAACCTTTGCCCCGAGGTGTAGCACTGCTTTGCTTTGTTGAGTACACCAAGTTTTTTGGGCGCTAGCTTCACCTTGTCTTGTAAATGATCTCGGAACTAAACATCGCTGAAGATGCCAACCCCAAGGATCCCAATGCTCTTAGAGTAGAGGGTAGGTTCTGAAATTGTGATGCAAAATCAGTGAATGGGGTTTTATAAAAGGTGAGGAACGCGCAGACTTATGTCTTTGAAGGGGTTGAAATGGTCCAAGTTTACCTGTTCCCAGTCAAAGACTTGGACAGAGTGGTCTCAATTTGAGAAACAAATTCTCCGCGCTTTTCCTCCACAACAGAACAAAGGATGGAAAAACGACAGTGTGTTATTGATGAAAAACATGACATTGATATGCAGACGAAACAGCACAGAGCCTTGCGGGATAACAGCATTAATGTCCATGCTATCAGAGCAACTACGGCTCGTATGTGCCTGCCGGACAAAAAGCTAGCCACCCATTTGCACAAACTCTCAGGAATTCCGTAAGATGGCAACGTCGATAGAAGACCCCGGTACCAAACCCGATCAAACGCCTTTCCTATGTCCAGGCTACAGGCCTATGCCTCCCCTTGGCTCAATGGCTAGTGCCCATCGGTGTGTGAGATACACTGGAAGATCACCAGTTGAGCGACAGTAGCGAAATCCCTATTGACGGTTACTGACCAAAGCGTGTTTTTCTAGGTATCTTAAAAGCTGTATGTTGATCACACGCTCCATCACCTTGGAGAGGAGAGAGATAATAGCGATTGACCTGTTATTCGATAGATCTGATCTATCGCCGTATTTGGGCACCGGCGGAAATTGCCTAGTGTGGTAGGAACGCGTGAAGAGGCGCGTACGACGGGACACAACTCAAAGCACGCTGTTCAAGCACCACTACTGGCATATCGACTGGCCCACATGACTTTTAAACTTCTAGATAAAGCAACGCCTGCTGGACCTCCCGCTGTGTTATGGAGATTTCCGGCATGGTCTTACCGCACCACGGTATAGTAGGTGGTACAGCGCCTTCGTCGTTCATATTCGAGTTTAAGGCAAAGAGACTGCGTAGTAGATAGGCTTTCTCTATAGGACTATGGGCCAATTCACCCTCTGTTTTTTGCAGTGGTAGTAACGATAACTGGAAAAAGTTCCCTTTAGCAGCTTAGCAAGCGACCAGAAAGTACAACTCCCAGAGAGATAGCTCGCTAGTCGCCCACCCATTTTGACGATGAATTAGAATTTAGCTCTGGCAGTTGCTTTCTTACTGTACCTCAAGGCAGCATTTGATTTGCGTTTTAACTCAGAAATATTCTACTACTTCTACTCAAAATATTTTTTTCACGTGTTGGATATCTTTTCTTTTTTTACTATTTATTATTATTTAGTGGCTAAGGCTAATGGAGGACAATGATTTTGCATACTAGTGTCATTGTTCGACCAATAAAAACCAAGAATTTTCTCGAAGGAACAACATAAATGCTGGTAAATTCCCTGGATCTTACCTGGCTGGTAGGTATGAGACACACTCGACATGGCTATTTTAAATAAGATATAGTTTAAAAATTTACTTTTCAAATCACACATATTATGTTAATCATCGCTGAAGAAACTGAGCTCGCACTCGGACGAGCAAACAGGTATCGCTAAGAATAGCTATAAAGCAGACTCCGCAAATTAAAATATAAAACAATAATAACAGCTTTAATGCACTAAAAACAAATAAACTTGTACTAATTCAAAGTTTGTATATGACTTTCGCCGCCATTCTCATTTTGTAGTTGTGTCTTATTTTTTCATGTTCGGATTATAAAGGCGTTCAGATTAGCTTAGGTATACGGATTACCGAGGCCCTACTGTATATACTATCAGCTCTGTCATATATATCTTCCCTGCAGTAACGTAAATATCGTTGAAATGTTCAACGAATGTAACAAGATTACCGTGACGATCTGAGACGTTTTTTCCCAAATTCCCTTAGCGTAGTAAAAATATGACACGGTTCAATTTTCCCATCTTACGCAAATAGAATTTAGATATTTGCTTATTCGGTGAAGCTGTATTTATGGAAATTTACTTATTTTTATCCTTTTAGAAAACACGTATTAATAATATTATTAATAAATACTAAGTATCCTATTGTGTTATTTGTGCTGATAATCTCAGGGACTACTAAACAAATTAAAAAAAATTATTATATATACAGGGTGGCCCAAATTGTGACGATAAAAACGAAAATATAGATGCCTTACACCAAGATCTATCCGAAACATCCCTATGTATGTTCAGTGATTTTTAGTAGTTTCTGAGATATGATTTTTTTTAGGTATTCTTTACAGTTTAATTCCTGGTACTGCTTTATTAATTTATTTTGTTTCATAAAAAATGTTTTTATGGCGTTTTTTCAATGTCTTCGTAATCACTCATAAATGGGCTGTTATAAAAAAATAACAAAATACCCAATTATTAAACATGTTTCCCGAAATTTCAAATCAGATATCAAAAAAATACGTTTGAGGTAAAGGGTCTTATGAACTTAAATGACAACTAAAAATCAAAAAGTGGTCAAAGAGACTTCTAATTGATTTTAAAAACTTAGCAGTAGTTTTTAAAATCAATTAGAAGTCTCTTTGACCACTTTTTGATTTGATTTTTGGCACTAGACTTTTATTGTGACTAGGAATAAACATCATTTTATAGGACTTTTTCTTGAGATTTTAATGATCCAAGGTGTGTAAATTAAATTAAATCTTATTTTACTTTATTATTGGTTTAGCAAAATGTCTAAAAGAGTTCGTTACTTAATCTCACAAGTTGGCCTTAATGAATCCTGCACAGTCATATAAACGTGAATGTGGTCAAGATTCAGGTAAAAACATTGCTGTATTATTAACGGAACTAATATTAAAACTCTTTAAAAAACTCTTTAAAAAATGGTTATTGAAAAAAATTATAACAAATGTCCGCCAACCAACTGAAACACGTAGCCAACACCTTCTGAGAAAATTTCCTTTCAATTTTCTAAACCAATGACTTACTTGGAAGTAGTTTTTCAATCAATCTAGTCTGAGAAAAATAAAATTATGTATAATAAAGTCAAAAAGATTTATTTTAATTTACACTGATTTTAGATTTACACACCTATGATCATTAAAATCTCAAAAAAAAAAAATTTAGCAGTAGTTCTTAAAATCAATAAGAAGTCTCTTTGACCACTTTTTGAATTTTAGTTGTCATTTAAGTTCATAAGACTCTTTACCTAAAACGTATTTTTTTAATATTTGATTTGAAATTTCGGGAGACATTGTTAATAATTGGGTATTTTGTTATTTTTTTATAACAGCTATTTATTAGTGATTACGAAGACATTGAAAAAAATATAAAATAAAGAAGTACCAGGAATTAAACTGTAAAAAATACCTAAAAAAATCATATCTCGGAAACTACTAAAAATCGCTGAACATACATAGGGGTGTTTCGGATTGATCTTGGTGTAATGCATCTAAATTTTCGTTTTTATCGTCACCATTTGGGCCACCCTGTATATAAACATAAGGTCCGTTATTTTACATGAACACATAACATAGTTTATACTAAAAATCTAAAGTGTTCTTAAATATGTCACAGAAATGTATGGATGTTCGTATTTTAAAGATATTTTATGCAAAATTTGTATCACTATCTGTAACCTACATTATTCCATATGCATATATGCAACGGTTTATACTAAAAAAATTACAGACGTAAGATACAAAGTTTACGGTAATGCATGCATGTTCGTATTTTGAAGATATTTTATGCAAAAAAATTATCACTGTTTATAAGCTACGTTATTTCACATGGATATATGTTGTAGTTTATACTAAAAGTTAAGATAAGATATATAAGAGTTAGACGTAAGATATGAAGATATTTATGCAAAAATATTTTTGAACTTACTTTTAATCTGATTTTTTTTTTTTTTTTTTAGCTTTTCGACTTATCTGATAATTTTACGTTTAATACAAAATAACATCATTTCGAAACACGTAAATGCAATAAATCCCATGACTAATGTAAAAACACTGACGAGCAAAAATAACTAGTCACTTAGACAGACAACAATATTCTCTAAACAACTCATAATAGCTTCATGAAGTCTAAGGAACATTGAAGCGGCGTATTTAATTACTTATTTGATTACAATATCAATATTTGTGTAAAATAAAACTCGTTTTTTACCTGACTGCCGAAGAAAGGAGGGTAGTCTTTTTCGAGCGTATATATGCATGTCCATTTCTACGGCATGCTCTGTAGCCTAAACTTTAGAGGCGTCGTTAGATTCGTCTCAATTGTGAGGGTAACACTGGATACATAAAATTCTTAAAAAATTAAATGCCGTGTTTTATGCGCTTTAATGTGCAGGTTAATAAGTTTTTATTTCAAGACCCTGGACTTGGGTAACAAAATAAAGGCCTTAAAAGGCGATTACAAAAATACATAACACTTATAGTAAAATAGACAAGCGCGAGTAAAAAAAAATAGATAAAAAGTAACTCTAAAAATCATTTAACAAAAAGAATAATTAAATAAATAATATTAAAAAAAATTCTAGTTTTTACTAGTTAATGAAATAGCGTCGTTTATGTAGGTAAGTTTCTGGTTATTTTTGCTCGTCAGTGATTTAACCCATTTTATAATACACAACAAATTATGTTTTAGGGGAGAATGATTGATAAATTAATGTGCAATATAAACGAAATGTTGTTAATTTAATATGAACATTGCTAATGGATACCGCTCGATCTTTTAATCCCATTTTGAAACAACGCATTTTTGCAGTCAATAAATATAATGGAGAATATACAAATGAATAAAAACACATATAAAACCGGCCATTTCCGGCCATGCTTATCACTTCCATGGCATGGCACTTCCGTGGCTGTTACTACAATCTTTATACATATATTGTACCTTGTTTGCGCTGATTCTTAGACTCTTATTTGCTTACTTTATATAAGACAATGTTACAATAAAATATAAATACCTAAAATATAGCACAGTTATACATAATTAGCAAGGATGGAAATAGATAGGGACTTACCATGCCTTGATAATGTTACTAGCTTCTCAAATCCAGAAAGACGAGTGGCCACTCAATATTGTCCACAACACTGGTTTCTTTCAAAGGTCTACAAAAACAGAATTTTGGCACAAAACATTTAAGTTCAACGTATTTAATAGATTCGTTGCAAACACATGGAGCGGTACGCAGCGATGCGATAAAATTTTAAAACCATATGGTATTAGATTAGTGCATAAAACGAGTAAGAAAATGATAGACATAGAAATTGATGTCGGATAGAAGGAGGTGGATTATACATATTATAATTTTGTAAATACGTTAATGTTCAAAACTAGCTTAACCATACCTAAGTCCACAAATAAGCTTATCTTGGACTTGAATATCTCGCATATAATCCTATGCAAACATGGTAATTTCCCAATTCCTAGGGAAATATGAAAATAACGTAGATACACCATTGTTTTAGAAAAAATAATTAATTTTGATGGCCAGTAATTTTTTTCACGCATAGTAGAAATTATACATTTCCTATTTAAAAAATAATCTTTTCTCATTCTTTTTTTCAGATAGCTCCCAAATCTCGTAATTGGCGGGAAACCATAGAGAAGAGAATTCAAAATGAAAGAGAAATCACTATTATGGCTGTTGGAAAAGGAGCAATGTTGACTCCTGGTGGCTCATTCTGGACTATTCCGGGAACTGTACTATTTACGATCTATGTTATGACAGCTCTAGGTAAATACGTACATATCCTACATTATTTGTCCTTACATAACAGATTATCTCATTGACTGGTAAACAATTTGGACTGTTTTTAGTTCGTGACGTAATTTATAAAAATATGTAATTGCGACACCGACCTCAAAATAGTTGGCATATTTACTTTAGATTTTTGAAGTGAAAACTTCTTTAGCGGCGTTGTGCACTTTTTTTGTGATGGGTAATAAATGTTAATCTTGCGTCAGGGCACGTGACCTGATCGAAAATTCGTAAGACGGAGGGAGAGTAGGAGAGGTTGTATCCCCCTCTCTTTCTACCGTGCGGCGAAAGTTCTGAAGTGTTAAATTTTTAATGTAATATAAATTGTCATGTTTGTGTACAATAGCGCAATAAATGAATATTGTATTTTACCACATAAATGATAGTACTTTTATACAGATAATTAAAGTAATTCGTGCAAAATGATTCCTTAACCATTCGCGTTAATTATCAAGTTTACACATCTGCCGGCACTCCCGTAGTGCAACCCGTTTTAAAAAGATAAAACTTTTATTTCTCCCTTTTTAGTAATTGATTAAATAAATTACAATTTTAAAGTCTTAAAACTCCTTTTTATTGTTACATTTTTTAATTTTACTTAATTGAAATTATTTACTTAATCATTTTTTGGTTCGAGTACTTATTTCCTTGTTTTTGATAATAAAATAGAGTGAGAAATGATATTTACGTTTTAGATAGCGAAAAACGCTACGTGGGTCGACCCTTATTAAACATATTAAACAAACAATATACCAACGTTCAACTTTTCTTTCTCTATTTCTTCTTGTCTATATAAAAGTAATAGCGTTTCGGAAATAAGATACAGCTTTTCATCTGCGGCAATAAATTTTGATTGAAGTAAGCAGAGATCAGGAGTGTCATACGACTGTTTTCTCACTTAAAGTACAGTAAATACTTATATTAGTTATTTTTCTAAAAATAAAAACTTAGTTCATAGGCATAATTTCTTCTAGCCAAATATTCAAAAAAACTGTAAAGTAAAAGACACTAGTGCGGTAATCGACGTCACCGCACAAGTGCCTAATGGACACTATTGAGGTGCTGAAAACGGTGCAGTCAAGGCTGCACGTCTCAAGCGATTGTAGTACAAACAAAAATATAAAATTAATCTCTTTGCTTTTGCTATCTGATTCCAGGGTTTGGTGCACCGGTTCCTAAGACAATTGGAGGTAGGACGAGCGCCTTAGTTTATGCCATTCTCGCTGTTCCCTTTCATGTTTTCCTGAGTAAGTACATATTTGCCAAACCCTTGTAATTTGTAGTAGTTCTCTTGGTGGCGATATAATTTCTATAATTCTATCGATGTGCATGTAAATGAACTTAAAATCATTATTATGACATAATAATATACATTACTGTGAAATGTACTTGTTACATACTTTTTAAGTAATTTATTACTGCCGTCTAAAAACTTTTAATTTTTTGCATGAAATTTAACGTTTTTATTTTATATTATTAATTTTTTTTTTTTTAATTTTTTTTTTGATTTGTTTTGTATTCTTGACACTTTATAATTGGAACAAAAACACTTTAAGTGTCTTTAAAGTACTGCTAGTAAATCTAAAAGTCACGTTTTTAATGGTAGCTCCACAGCACTCGTGTGACTTTCAGGAACTAGGTAATGGCATTTTATATAAAACTAATTGCACCAAAAATCATTATGGTGCAAATGTCCCCTACAGTCCTCTAGGTGATTTTTTTGAAACACGTTAGGTAATTTGAATTTTCAACCTAAAAGCCAAATACCATTTTTTATGCATTTAGCTTTAAAAAATGACACACAAACATCCAACACCTATTTTACCCCCTTAGGGGCTGAATTCTGCCAAATCCTGTCTATTAGAACAGTAACTTGTGTGCAAAATGTTAAGCCTCTTAGTTACTGACAACACAGCGCTATGGAAGATACTTATTTTATAATCTTTTGTTATGATAAAATATAAAATTAATGATATGTCTTGAATGGAATGTTCGATTTAAATCATTTGAAAAGTAATCTACAGGTACTGAAACCGCCTTAAATACGAAATGATTTATTTGCATAAGAATTAATAACAAGATATATATATTAGATATAATAACGTGGTAGTTATAGTAACATAACTATAATTGTTGAACATATGGCATCCCAAATCTATTTATAGATATTCTTGATGTGTTCTCTAAAACAATATTACATTACTTTAAGAGGGCGATATAGGCCAGAAAGCTAATTTCTGTAATTCAAACGTTGTGTATGTAAATGTATTATAAATCATTAGATAATGTCATATACATTACTATGAGATATATATGTTATATACTTCACGCCTTGTAATCACGCCTTGAAACTTTTTATTTTTTGTAGGGAATTTAACGTTATTACCGTTTTGTAGTCACATTTTTTGACTTTTCGCTACAAATTAGAGTCAGTGCACTAGATAACAAGCTATTCTAATTATTTAACCAACTATCATTTAAAGCAAATGCAAAACGCGCTTTAAAAATTTGCACAAGTGTTGAAACAATGGTCACATCCAGATTTTTTATCGCATTAAATACAATTAATGAAAATGAATCACTAAGGTAATTCACTAGACAAAAGCAATTTTTAAAACATAAATTCTTTTCAATCCCTTAGTTGCTATAGTTTAGCCACAAAATTTGCACAAAAACGGCGTATTTTTGCGGTCTAGCCTATACCGCAGCCTTAATCTATTATCAATGCAAAATTATGCAAAACATTTTACACCTTGGGTTTACAGTATTGAAGTTTTCATAGAAATCACATTTTTTTTTTATTTAATTTAGCGGTAATTTATTACAAACAAAAATAAAAATATTTTCTCTCTATAATAATAAGTTTAAGTGTAGACAATTATTGCAATAAGTATTCCTCTTTAATAAACGTAGGTATACTTCATACTAAGTTGATTTGTTAGTTGAGACTTCCAACTCGGTCCCGAAGTTTCACAATAATCGAGTTTCTCATTGCTAAACGAGTTTTCCTCTATCTAGAATTTCTGTTGCCGGAGAGTACGTGAGATCTCACTTAACAGAGTTTTCTATATAAATTGTATGTTTACAAAATGATACTAACACTAATCTCACCGTTAAATAGATATTTTTTTTGACCTTTGTTATTGTGTTTGTTTGTCTCATGTTCTTTCATAATATGTTTATTTTATTTAATTTTTTACTAGCAATATTTTTACTGATAGTGAAATTATTTAAAAGACTCTGAGAGCAGTCGACTTCTTACAATTTAAAATAAACAAATGACAATTTTTGATACAAATGACCGTAAGGCATCTTACCCACGATCTACGTACTTCAATCTAAAAAAATGTCACATAAACCAATACATTACTTATAACCACAGTTTAGAGCTAGGTTTTGTAGCTTTTTTTGCAGTTTTCAGTGTCAAGTTTTACCTGTCCATATGAATTAATACAAAAAGACCACATTACACCAACTTAATCCGTAGTTTCTTATGGTCGGCTACACGTCCCGCTACCTTAATAAAATTTCAAGTGTTTAGTTTCGTCATTCGGATTTATGACTTCAAAGTAAACAAAACTCTTTTTTTTCTCTAAATATGTTAAATTACTGTTCCGAAAAGATTTCTAATAACACTATTTAATCGTCAAAACAACAAAATTTTAAAATGCAAATTTCTACCGAGAAGAGCTTTCAAGAAGCTCGATAGTTAGCACGCTTTTAAAAAAAAAATTCAACAATTTCATTATTTATTAAACTACTTATAAAAAAACTTAACAGCGTAAATAGTTTGATGAATAATAACTACTTTATAATAATACGAATTTCTTACTTGACTAAACGAAATAAAACATCAAAAGGGTTTTGTAATGTAAATAAAACTATTTACAGTGTACCATGCCAGTACGTATTTGGTAGTCAATTTTGAAAAGTATGTATTGAAATGGAAACTGGACCATGAGAGAAGGTCTATGGTGTCAGACAGAAACGAACAGAAAAGAGGTAAGTGGCAAAGGTTCTACTTTGTAGTCTACTCGCTTAGTTTGTCAAATTATGATTAGTTTAAGTTTATCCAGAAAAAAATGGCAAATGAAGTATTTTTAGGAAAAAATAAAAATAACCACAGCATTGTGCTTGATTATTTTGAACCATCGCAAACGTTTTATCATATCATATCGTATAGACTGCTTAAAAAATCTTGGCACGCCCGCGCGGCCCACCACGAGACTTTTTACCCAAAAAATGCTTTTGTAGGTACTTTTGTGTGATATTAACATAATTTGTTGTTTACTTACACATACCTTATTACACCATTACTCTATACTTACTAATACACACACTTGTATACGACGTGTCAAGATTTTTAGTTACACTATACTTACAGTATTTAGGCGGTAAAGAAATGCTGTCCATTTCAGCAATGCCAACTTGGGGTTTGACTTTACATTTAGAGCTATAAGAAAAAAACATTGAATTGCCATTTGTCTCCCATTCATTTGAACACTGTAAACCATGAAACGGACAGATGGGCAGACAGGACAAAACTATAATTTTATAAAATAAATAATGATATAATTAAACCCAAAATTGTTAAGATGGCGGCAAAATTTTGAAATCTATTACTAGTGGCCCTCCTTTTCTGCATGCTGAAATAAAGCTAAGCGTCTCAGTACTTGAAAGTTCCCACAGGAATAAGTTTTTCTGCGGATAAAACCGCAGGGCACGTTGATTATGAATGTATTAACTTAGACAAATTTATATACATCGGTCTTTTTCCTCTTCACATAAATAACCCAACAAATGAGCTCTATTTTCGACATAATTGTAGGCAATGCCCCACCAGGCGCCTACATTATCGTCTTAGGTGCGGCTAATTTCGTCGGCTACAGTTGATACATTGGACGTTGGCCCCAACAGCAATTTTCTTTCGTAACATTAGTTACAATACGTTGTGGACATTTATTAGCTAGGAGTAGGTGTAACAGCTCCTTTTGTTATTTGTAAACACATGTAATTTTTAAGGTAAAAAGGAGGAATATAAGCAACCCCCCCCCCCCCTTTCTCAATACCACCCCTTTTCGGTATTATATTTCCGTCCGACATCCCATCGCTACTTCTACCGACCACTCGTTGCATGGAGACTGCTAACGTACGAAGAAGAAAAAGAAGCTAAAAATACGATAAACTATTTGCAAACGATATCCGCCATGTTTTTTCGACATATCTAGTTCAAACTAGTCGATCTATCGATTA
Organism: Apoda limacodes; assembly: GCA_946406115.1. Taxonomy (NCBI): domain Eukaryota; kingdom Metazoa; phylum Arthropoda; class Insecta; order Lepidoptera; family Limacodidae; genus Apoda; species Apoda limacodes. The sequence continues at coordinate 14,240,251 of OX291561.1, forward strand.
AAAAAGTAACCACGTAAAACAAACCATGAGTAAATCAATTAAACATATCTCGAGTTCGAGGTTATCTCTATCAGTACGAGAATCAGACCCCTGTGCCTTGTCCAGAAAGGGCGAATCCGCTGCGATTTCACTTGCGAAGTAATATACGCGTATAGACGAGCTACTAGGCACCAATACATTCCGTTCAATCTTGATTTTTGACAGTTTTGTGTCAGAAAATGTATGCATATCTAAAAAATCGTATGGGTAATGAAATAAATTGCTATGAACTATGAATCATAGTTTTGTAAAAAATATCTTGAATATAGAAATATAATCTGAGTGACAAATAAGATTTATCTTCAATTACCCATATTCGTTATTACCCCACACTTCCCATTTGTTCACCTAATTATTGTATATAACCTATCAATATTTTATTTTGAATCGAATCCCTTCCAGACAGCCCAAACCATAGCCGGAGTTCAGAGATCCTTAAGACAACTACAAAATGTTTCCCAAAAAAGATCCTCGTGAGTATAATATTTTATTTCTTTTTTCTTTTTAGAGTACCATCAACAAGCAAAGAAAACCTATCTTTTCGTCCGCCTATAGTATTATGCCACAGACAGTGTTATAATAAAAAGTAGACCAATTGACAACATGTTATATTTCTTAGGTTCTGTAACTTAGTGAGTGATGACCTGCTTGCTGAACCGGACGCGTGGGTTCGATTCTCGCACAGGACATTTGTGAGATGAACATTTGTGATAGTCTTGTCTAGTCTTGAGTTGACTTTATCTTTTAGATTATATACGCTTACGAATTATTAGTTTTTCAAGTTAAATTTTTATGTTACCCTGCCCTCTTCCAACCATTATCAACCATGTGTTTTAAAAAAATTAAAACAAAAACACGATAACAGAGCTTGTAAATACTTTAAAAGAAAATCTTTGTGAACGAAACCGGTTAACAACTTTATCAGGGATTTGCAATCATTCTCATACTACCCACCCGAAGTAAATACGTTAATGTAAAACAAGCATTGATTCAGTTGCATGAGTTTTCTATCGTTTTCATATCGTTACGTGATGTGACGTCAGGCAAGATTTTGATTTGGTATGAACAAAATAGTCACATACCTCTTCGGCCCAAAGATTATCACTGTTTAATGTTTTCATAAAACTTGTTCGCTTTGCGTCGATCACGTAACAAAAGTAAACGCGTAATAAATCTCTGTTCACTGCCAACTGTGACAAATCGTTAACATCTCTTCCGTTTTTCCTATAGCGATTACTCACAATATTTTTGGTGGGACGCGGATTTGTGCTTGCCGCTGTAATATATTACACTGTGGGTGCTATTTTCTTTGGTTGCATGAGGACAAAGTCAACACAAGACATTTTGATGTTCCCACTGGAATTTACCACCACTGGAGGATTAGAAAATGTAAGTTCAATCAATTACCTAGGTCGTTGTTTGTCCCCATCCCACTACAGGGGCAAAGGCCAGGCTTAATGCCTAATAGTTTCAGATAAAGTAAATCCCTCGTAGCATTAAGTTTAGTTTAGTTGGTGCGAAGCCGCATGCTGTAAATTGCTGTGCAATGGGTTCGGGTTCAATTGCCGCACAAGACAAAAATTTATGTGGTAGACTGGTATTATTATTTGTCTTTGTCTTGAGTCTGTGTGTTTTGGTGTGTGTGTGTAGTCGTATCAGTTGCCTGGTAGAAACCAATCATGCAATCTTTGATTAATTTGGGACTAGACAGTGTTGTGTGATATGTGCAGCAATAATTATTTATTTATTTATTTACTAACTTTTTGTTCGAGCAATATAAACTCATAATTAGATTTTACAGCATTTGCCTTTGTTCCCATTGACATTGAGACCTGGACAGCACATTTCCTAGCCAGCTGTGTAAAAAATTGTGAACAGTGTTACAGAGACGAAGCGAGACTGTGTCTCTTGTCTCTATCTAACTTATTTTAATAAACATAAACAAACAAAATAGCAGACCACATGTTTACTTTGTCTATTGCTAAAGTGTGGTCAATTTTCTAGGGCTTTGTTTGTTCCTTACAAGACTAACTTTATTCAGCTATGTGATAATCATTTTAATCCACAGTTCCTACTGCAATCTGCAAACCTACGAAATGAAATAATATTGCCTATGGGAAATATGTAATATAAGTATACCCTAAACATATACAGGGTGAAAAAGAAAGGCCGTAGTTGGAGGGAAAGTGCCACTGCCATTTATTTTTGTACTGTTATAAATAAACTAAGTAGTAACTATAAATCATCCAGTACAAATTAAGATGCTATGTTATTAAGAAGAAATTGATACTTATGAATGATCCTTTCGACCGATGCCATTAAATAGAAAATATTTACTTTTCATATTCCACAGGTTCGATTCCCCGCTTAAACAATTGATTTCTCTAAATATCTTTGAATGCAGTTTTACTTATTTTGGATTGATGGTGATATGATGTTTTATGTTATTAATACTTAAGGAATAATTTTTTTTTTTTGAGTGCGATTAAATATATTATTAACATTATTATTTACTATTAGTAAAATTTGCCATTATCAATATTAAGGGTATGATTTTCCTCCATCCACGGCCTTCCCTTTCCATCCTGTATACATACGGAGTTGAATTCATGCTTGCGTATCTTTTAAACCGATATCTTTCCATTCATACTTAATTCTTCAGATTGAAATTCATTTAGATTCCCTATTTTAGTCAATATTTTCAAACAGTCTCGTCTATTGAAGATATAGTATACACAAAAATATTATTTATAATCTTCTTTTTTATTTTCAGATTGAAGGTTACGTGCGAATTTTATACGGATTATATATAGAGGGCGCCATTTTGCTTCTTTCTTGCGCACTGGCAACACTTCGGCGAAACAGTAGCCCCGCTCTATCGAGAATGACGACAACTTATCGCCTCTACGAATATGAATAGTGACAAAAGAAAAATTTAAGCTATGGCCTTAATAAACAACAAGAAACTGAACACTGTTGAAGCTACCTGTAAAGCACAAAATAAGTAGTAACAGAAAGACCTCCACATACTAAGTTACTACTGTACTAAATCCTTCCTTTGTCATCATATGGATCGTACACGCCAGTTCTAAGAATTTAGAGAATGTCTGAATTGACGCTGTAGGTATTTAAATTCAAGTAGGTATATATGTGAGTAGCGATAAGTCTGTAGGCATATATTATGTGCTATTTACTTGCTTTCACAGAACAAGAATCTACACTAGATTACAATAGATGGTTACGCCACAGTGTAATAGATAGATAAATGACATCATCATGTGATAATGTTAATATTTGTTTGTGAAAATAGAAAATAACATAAAATGTTTACATCAGTTCTTTGTTTATAATATAAACAAACAAAAATAAGACCAAAATATTATTTTTTTAAATCACATTAATTTTACCTTCAAAAGGCTTTATTCTGCTATACTATAATTTTAGTTAATTATAATTTTCTAGTGTACTTCATTTGTTTTTTATAAAGATGTTGCGTCAATGTTTCGACTTTCTATTGCTAACATGACAGTGCAATGTGACTACGACCCTTAGCACAAAATAGGAACTTATGTAAAGATGATTCGCTTATGAGTGTAGTATTAAGCGCGCTTAGCATGTAGAGGTCCTTCTATACCTACTTACTTTGTGCCTCTTGAGTTTTCTGAAATAAAAATACTTAATAGTAGCTGGCCCTAATTACAGAACGATATAAGAATTTCGTTAAGTACGTGTAAAAAATAACCTAATGTATAATTATCTATTTATCAATTTGCCTTTAGAATTAGTAAAGGAATTGTTTTACTGATTTTGGTGGTTTTTCGATTAGCTTCCCTTGAAACTATTCCCCTTTATTCCTTGAAAATATTTTATACTGGTTCATCGTCGTACAGTATGTATGCCGAGCTACTAATAGGGAAAAATAAAGCAGTTTTTATAAAGCAAAGTAGGTATATTAAAGTCTTTGTTTTATAAAAAATCAACTGTTGATTTTATACGAACTAACATTAAATTAATTGACAAAAGGCAAAATTAACAGTGGAATACACCATCATGTAGCTAAAGCAATTAAAATTATTAATTTAGAATAATTTGACTGCTTCAAGCTAATACCTTGTCCAAAAAGAGCATATCCCGAGCGTGTAAAGGACACAACACACACTGCAACTATTGCCGCTTTAGTATCTAGACACGCGCGTAAAACACGCGAGAGGAATCAATTTCGCGTGTCGTTCTCGACGGCAATACGGCAGGAATGTGAACTTATCGATCCCTAATGCCACGCGTACACACGTATGACTGAAGTCTTAAACTAAATTAAGTTTCATATTTAACAGGCGTGTTATTTATAATCTATGTATTTTGTTGCCTTAGCCGTTTCATGCTTCACTACAGGGCACAGGCCTCTACTTGACGTAAGTGCACTGGCCCAGTGTATATTGGCAGACGTTTGTCAAATAATCGAGTCCAGGGTTTCTAAACCGTCCATAAGGCCGACAACTTGACTTAACGTCTGCTGTCAGATGTAAATATTTTTTAACATGTTGTTAAAAGGTTGTAATTTTAAACAAGTCTATTTTAGTTACGTACTCGCAAACCAGGCGAAAGAGCAACTGCAGCTACGCGAAGAATAGCAAATTTACAGTGTTTCTACAAACCTACAATTTAACTTTGTCTTTTTTAACTTACATAGTGGGTCTATAAAGAAGTTACCTCGGTATAAATATTTGTAAGACATCGACAAAACAGGCGTTAACTATATATGTTCTATTCCGAGCAATAAGGTAGCGGCCTAAGGCGAAATCAATTCGGACCTGACTGTATACGCGAATGTGGACAAAGGAAATCTCTAATTACAAAGTAGAAATGGATAATTTCATTGATCTCAATGTCTGTTTGCTATTCCGAAATAGATTACTTGCCCTTTAATAATACGAGGGTGAGAAGGTTCAAAAAATAATATTTCGTAACTTGACGATGACGATTCAAAAGTGATTGTAAAATCCTTATTTGAATAAAACATTTTGACTTTGACGATCAAACAGAATAGACCCCGAAGGGTCAGGGGATTGTTTATTTGAATTGCAACAGTCTCTGTGTACTTGCCTTTATGTGGTCATTGTTAGAAAACATAGATTTGTAGAACAGGTTCATTTTCATTGTTCTTCTCTCTCTTCTCTTTATCTGTTATTTTATTTATACTTCCATACTATATTATATGTATGTCTATTACCTTTTTACGGCGAAAAGGCTAAAATCATATATTGACAATTTTTTGTCAAATCTTGCTGCAAAAACGACCTTATCCGACTAATCTTAAAGTTTCACATAGACTATTATTGCGACTATTCAATGCGATTCCGTACTGAATGCTAGTAAATATTTAAGGAACTTTATTTAGTTGACCTGTTGTTTAAAAGCCTTCATTTATAATTCAAGTGATAATTGTGGTGTTTTAAAATCGAATGAATTTTTAATAAACATTAATGACGCCTTAAATAAACAGCAATGACCTTGATATAAGTAGCCGAATAAAAACTTAAGATTGAACTGTCCACCATGCGACCTTTAAATACAGCTCAAATTCTGTCAAAATCTTTTATATTCTTTTTCTACTTCATATAAAAGATAATAAATATACTATATCTTCTTTTGTGACTCTCCGAAGGTATGAAATACATGAATAATAGAATAATCTATAAAAATAAAATATTTATCCAATTTTTTTACGAATATAAACTATCGCGGTTTCGTGATTTTTTTTTCGAAGTTCATTGTACATTTGATGGTTCTACAAAATTTTCTGACCCGGTGGTCATAAATCAAAACTAAAGCCAGCTTATTAAAATGGTGTGAACTTACGCCACACTAGCGACCATACAGCGGAACCGAAAAGTTTGTTGCACTGTTATGTAGTCTACATAAATGAAAATAGATCTATTTATTTTATAAAAGTCTTAATAGTAGATATCAATATTTCACAGCAAAAACAAGCATAAATAAGCCACAATCTGTCCAGCAACAGTCTAGTTTATAATCGTAATACTCAAGATAGACGCAAACTTTTTTTTTTTATTTTCGCTTTCCATTTCTAATTTAAAAATAAAAAAAATCGGGAAAAAGGTATTTTGCCAAATAACGACGCGTTTAATGCCGTTTAACTTTTAAATGGGACACAAATTTGCTCTGATCCACACAAGGCTTAAGAAAATAGATAAATCATTTAAAGGACAATATACCCGTTTTTACAATAAAATAAGTATGTCAATTAAAGTTTGTTTCGCCGTTTTTTCTCACCAGAACGCCATTTTGACTTCGAAACCGTATTAACAAGTAACTCAAAAAAAGGGATTTGAAATACTAATTTTGAGAAATAAAGCATTTGAATTTGAACCGTAATAAATTGAATAAATTGTTTTGAACAGTTTGCTATAGATAATCATAACAAGCAATGTACGGAATGCTAAGCATCAATTTTGATGCGGAAATTAACATTTTCCGTCGTTAATTACGAAAGCTGTAACGGCGTTAGGGAGTTTATTTGATGGGAGGTACCGCTAAGCCGTTGTCGCTCGATGTTTAATTCATTACATTTCATTATATTTGGAATAGTCATCGAGGCGCTAAATAAAAGCCAAAGGGCTAAGGGATAAATTGGAATTAGGGTAAACAAACACAGTTTCTTAAAATCATTACATAATTTAACTTGCATTAAAACTAATGCTACGGGTGTGTTCTTTTAGTTTAGCGTTTATTTTGTCAAAAATATCTAAATTTTAGCCTCATCTGTAACAAACTGTCAGGCGATATTTTTGTTACTTTTGCCACCGAAAAATGAAACTGTAGATCCATATCTGCAGATAGGATTTTGGTGTAAATCTGTCAAACTGCCTATACATATTCATTATTTATGGTAGTGTGTGTACGTCAACTGTTCGTTTTGCAACCAATATTTTGGTAGTAACATTTGTAAAGCTCCACGAACAATTTGTGTCAGATGATGCCAACAGAGCCCTATTACTGAGCCTACGCTGTCTGCCTGTCCGTCTGTCTGTCTGTCGGTTTGTCCTTCTGTCTGTCTGTCCGACCATTAAAAGGCTGTATCTTTTAGACCGAAATAGGTCTAATATATGTGTTATAAATAGGGGTTATCTAACAAATAATAAAAAGTGCTTAACTTTTAATACCGTTTCCAACAAATAATCACGTTGCAGCGCCATTTCGCTTATTATTAAGAGTAACAGTAACACATTTGTTTGTTGGAAACGATATTCAAAGTTAAGCAACGTCAGGCTTGGTCAGCACTTGGATGGGTGACCGCTTAGCACACTTTTGTTTGTGTTTGTAAATTACGTAAGCGGTGGTAGGTACGGAAACCTCGGTGTGCGAGTCCTACTCGCACTTGGCCGGTTTTTTAAAAAAACACGGTGTAAAATTTAGGCTGAAGAAATTTGATCTCTTATGTAGGAGCTATGTATGTATTTTGACAATACATTAAATACAAACAAAAAGCCATTTCTTTTGATACTAAGCTATCAAAAAACTATGTAAAACTCAAAGTCAGATATACTTGTGTTCGCTGACACCATGACAAAAAGCGATCATTAGCAGCATTAAATATTCATACATATAAAAAACCCAGTCTAAGGACAAACATGAGTGTTTGTCTTGTGCGGAAATCGAATCCACGCCCCTCGATTCAGCAGTCGGGTCATTCTCATTACCCACTGGGCCACGGAGCCGACATCATATAACGGTGTCGTGAAAAAACAAGGTTTTGTAAACTAAACCTGGAACGGAATTTAAAAAATAACTAAAATTTGTCTAAAAACAAACTTTTTGGTGCTCCTTCTAGAATTCGAACCCTTAATATTCGGCTCAAGATTCCGACAACTTTCACTGTGCTATGTTATGCACTATGTTATGTGATAATACATATATTAGGTATGTAAAATATGTGTAATAAATCAAACAACAAAAAAAGAAAGTACATACCTAATTCTATTTACAACGTATTTATTGGCTACTTTTTTGTGGGTCTAAAAATATCTAATTCTTCATATAGAACCCAAGTAGTGCAGATTAAGCCCATCGGAGCCCGGGGGCGGCAATATGATACGAGGCCCCTGATCATCTTAGATTCACCTTGTAAACATATATTTTGGAAAGATCTCCGAGATATAGCAGGCTACGAAGTATGATGACGTGTAATATTAATAGCTAGGTATTTCCGGTAACGGTCTTTGTAACGACGTAGTTAAAGTTGCAAAGAATCTCCGAGCTACAGCAGAGTACCCATTTCAGTAAGTAGGTGTTTACGGTAACGAACGGCAGAGTTAAGGATGAAAAGGACAAGACAGTTACCTTGAGGACACTGTGGGCTCCCAGCACTAAGTTATCATACTTTATCAGCACTGCATCAAACCATTAAAACATTATTAATCAAACGAGTACTTTTAAACACTTTCTGGCAAAAACCTGTTAATTTGTTTCATCATAATTCGAAACACAGAAAAATACGCAGATGCCTACAATTAACTCCCACTCACTCACCATTTACTTCATACCAGTATTTGTGAACCGTCTTGGGAGGAACGTCTCACCAAATTGTGAGAGCTCTTCAATAATGTCCTGCACAACGGAACTATGCCTGAAGGTTAGAGTGGAGTGTCATTGTTCTATTTTTTTAAAAAAGGAGATAAACCGCTCCTAAAGAATTATAGGCCTGCTAAGCCACATTAATAGAATAGACGATATTAACACTAACAAAAGTATAATCAGGCACTTTGCCTTATCTTCATGGCCTACAAAAAGCCTTCGATTCTGGCAGAATCTGGGCTATTCTGAAATCTTTGCAGCGATTCCAAGTCAATTGGCAATATATCGAGGTGCTGTAATGTCTGTATGTCACCGCTTCAATGACCTTACAAGTACAGAACCAGAAACAAAGCCTATCTTATTGCCCAGAGGAGTACGACAGGGAAATGTTATAACCCCGAAACTATTAACCACAGCACTGAACGATGTCTTAAAGACGCTGAATTTGTAGCCAAATCGATGGCCGTTGGGGCAGAAGAGTCTTGGACACCACAGATTGATAAGCGCAGCGTGGGTTCTTACCGATGGCTTGAAAAAGGTAGCCGTCAGTGGATGGATGACAAAGGTGGAGAACCGGGTCTAGTGGCGTTTATGAGGAAAGGCCTGTGTCTAGCAGTAGACTGTTATAGGCTGATTGATTAATTGAAACTATTAAGAAAATCATATTTTTATTACCTTATTTTTCGCTCTCATAAAAGCCCATAAATTCATAGATATTATTGGTTGCAGATATAAATTTCCCTAGAGCATAATTGCCTATCCGCCTTTATGTTTCATACTTTCTGTAGGAGCCTCTACTAGAGCCTGTAATATGATGCTCGGCAGAGTTAAATAGGTGATTTAGATCGATAATTTATCATACCAATTAATTCGACGAAAGTTTGGAAGTTTTTATCTGTATTCGAGTATCCATTTGATCTGATTTTCTACCCAGGGATAGTTGGAGGTATATATAAAAGGACATAGAATACTTTTTATTCTCGATTGAGAGTTCCCACAGGAGTATATGGTTTATATGGTACCTTTGTGTCGCAACCAAGCAACAGTGTTTGCCGCAGTAATAGAAAAATATATTCCTTATGCCTACGATTTATATTAAAAGACATAACTACTAACTGCTATTTTTAGGTACTGTATAAGTTTGTTGTGTGTGGTACAATTAGGTCATTGAATGTTACGGAACCCTAAACCCTAAATTTAAAAATAAAGTCATTTTACGAAATCGCAGAGGAAAATGTGTTATTTTCATCTCACTGGCTCGGAAAGGCTCACTTTGTCGTTTAAAATCTGAATTAATCTGAGTGGAAAAGAATACGAATGACCTCGCGCCATCTTGGTCTCGGATTAAGCAAGTCAAATAGAGAGAGCAAATACGGCCAGTTACAAAAAGAAACAAATATGACAGTAAGAATTTGGTTTCTTCATTTTAAAACTTTTAAATTTAAATTTTAAATTCCTAGTTTTAATTTAATATAATTTCTAGTTTATAACCAACTTCAAAAAGGAGAGGTTTTATTTACCACTGTATATATATATTTTCTTTAATCCTCTAATTCTTTAATTTATCTCATTGTTGCCGGTCTGAATCCAAAAAGGAGTTTTATATTAAGTGACTTAGGCTCCTATAAGAAAAGGTAGTTAGTAGGAACCAGTGATTAATAGACATCGTTTGTCGGAACGTCCCAAGAGGCGCCATTGACTAATTGACGTTCTTACAAATAGTAATGACGGCTACTCTCTAAAAAAGGAATAATACTTTATAGAAAACATATATAAAATTACGGTGTTGTGGGTGGTGGCCTAGGGGCAGAGATTCGAGCTCGGCTTGTAGGTGAAGGTTTTCTCTAGGTACCTACAACTACAGATAAACCAGAATCGGATGGCAAATAAGGAAAAAATTTTTTTAAGTAAGCAACACAATTACCCCAATTGGATAAAAACGTCTTGATACTTTTATTTTTTATTAAAAAACTTCATAATATTTATGTAGAATTTTATTAGAATAAGTACTGTACTTCTTGATAGGGATTTTAAAATTAAAATTCAATATTATCAATTAGATAAAACACAAAAAATTACACCGCCTTCAAAGCTCCACTTAAAATGAAAAAAGAGCTATACCTTATAGATATACCTTGCGCACATGCAGCAAAGATAGATAGAACAAGTATTTTTATTTTTTGTTAGTATTCAGATATACATGTTACCTGACCAATAAGTCGTTTCCTTAATCTCTCAAGTATATTGTTTCTTAAAAGCCAGTGGGGCTTTTCGTAAATAAAAACATCACGAAGAAACCTGCTTGCGTCAAAAAGAAGGCGTAAAGCCCACACACTGGGTCGGAACGCGTGTTGAACTATGGCCCAAATCGCTCTAGCCCACGGTGAGAGCAGGCCGTGCACCGACAGTTGGCGCGAACAAAGCTTTATTATTGATATACTGAGGCGCTACTTTGCGGAAATTCATTATTATGATAAAATTTCATTACCTTGCAAATCCCTTAAAACCAATTTAGTAGCACTCACGTACAGAAGTACACCATCCACATGTGGAGGAGTGCACCTCCCCCCTTATGTGGACGATGCCAACTTCACTATAACATTACACCACTAAATTGCTAATAAAACTCGACACGTGTTTCGCCTCATCACGAGACATCTTCAAGAGACGCAAGTTGTTCGAGCGCCTTCATAATATAATCACCAATTTTGCAGTGTAAAGATGTTTTCGATGCTTTCAACGCTGATAATAGTTAAATACATGTAAATTACTTGTACAACAGAGTATTTTATAAGAAGTAACTTTTTATATGAATGTAAATGTTTATTGACAATAACGAAAAAGAAATACATGATGTTCACCGAAAAATCGATCTAACCCTAAATTTTGCACAATTATAAGCAAACTGTGTGACATAGTGCAAAATTTTGCGTCAAGTAATTTTAACACTTATCTACTTACCCATAGAGCGATGTACCCATTACATAATACAATATTTTAAACGCAAAAAAATATTTGTATTTGACACAAAGGTATCAAAATATCATATTTCTGCTCACTCAGACCACGAACAAAAAGCGGTCATTAGGAGCGACCAGAGATAGATGGTTCTCGTTGAACAAAGCTCGTAGAAGTGCCATCTAAAAAGTGACGCTCTAACAATAGTAATGACAGCTACTCAATAATAACAAAGTAAGTGGTTGTTATAACAGTGTCGTAAAAAAAGATAAAATAAAAACATACCTACTTTACCTGTGGTCGTAAACGTAAGGGTTTTTCCGAATCAAGTGAAGACAAGAAATTTTCAAAATTATGTTTAGGTTTATAGTTATTTTTTATTTAGGGCATAAAACATTATAAGTATATAGAGTAGGTAGATACAAAAAATAACACTTTTTTTATACACCCAATTTTTTTTACTTAACTCATAATCAAGAAAACTATAATTTACACTCAAAATGAAAAAGGCGAAATGCACAATCACATAATGTATATAAAACAACAGATTGAACGATAGGTATTTTACAAAGTAGCCTTCATTATTTGTGCGTTAATCATAGTTTTCTTGATTTTGAGCAACAAACGACAAAAAAATATCGTTTAAAATTTTTCGATCGCTGATTTTGATTTCGTAAAATAAGGAAAGTAAGACAAAATGTGGTATATGTGGATTTGTCTTAAATCAATGTAAAAGTTTTCTTACCCAAACACATAATAGCGTATAACCTAAATGATTATAAAAAGATCCGGTCGCCTATATTCTCCAACATATGTAAAAGCGTGCAGGTACCGAGGACTGTTTACAAATGACGACGGAAGTATAACCATTTGCCCGAAATTATTTCGATTAACGTCGGTATCGTTTCTTACAGCGTCTTGTAAATGAATGAAATTCTCGGCACGTAATTTATTTTGGTTTAAGGAAAACGCTCACTTACCTACGTGTCTACACAAAACTGATGCAGTAGTTTTCTACAACGTAGTAAATGTTGAAATAATTATGTCACACCATTAAGTGATAAGTGTAGAAGTCCTTGCACGAAACCTTTTTGTTTGCACAACTTCACTTGCGGAATTTCAAAATTGTATCCCTCTTGCCCATTCTAAAAAAATATGGGTTACTCATCAGCATCATAATACCGATGTGTATCAGCAATTCTGGGAAGTTCACAGCCTTACGCCTGCAACACGATGTCCCGAGAGGTCATTTCCCGATTTGACTTTCGTGTTGTGCGGTCGTCACTATCAATAAGAGCGTCAAGTGCTCTCATTATGCTCCGTGGTGTGGTGACTCAGCTGGTGCGCACCTCGTATCGTTGTTTGGATTATTGCCCGCGATACTTGGGAAATCGGCCTGAGCGTTGACCGCTTATCAGTTGTGTATGCTTTGCTGGGAAATCGCTTCTCGGCTGTGAGTGAACTTTCGCGCTCTTCAACCCGCCCATAATGCGAAGTTTATTGAAGCGATACTGTGTGTTTTTGTGTGTGTGTGTGTCTCGTTTCGCTCTTTTTCTCACGCTAGTTCGACTGGCCTGAGTCCCGTCTTGGATAGATCGCTAGTGCAGTATTTTCGCTTCAGCGGTTCGCAACTCTGCCCATTCTCGCGTTTTAGGCGTAGGTGTCTAGGTATTCACCAAACAAACAGTAGCACTGCGGGGCGTTTGGCCACTCGTAGGTACTCTTGCTCCCCGTCAGCAATGACGAGGTGTTACTAGGTACTCACAAACTACATCTACTCAGTGGTTTGTCCCCGGACTAGCTAGGAGCCATCATCGAGGCTCTTGTTCGAGATCGCCCAGAGCTGGTACAAGCCTGCATTACTAAAGCTTTGGGGACTGCCATCACATCTCACGGCATAACGGTTTAATTTATAAACAGTACAACTATCAGTTGCCAGACCGCCTCGTACTCATCATACGAGACTATTTGTCGAACTGCAGCTTTCGCTTTAGAGTCAAAACTACTCTCCCTTCCCCCCGTCCCATAGAAGCAGAAGTCCCGTAAGGGTCCATGCTCGCCCCTATCTTGTACCTTCTGTACACAAACGATATCTCTAAAACGAAAGGTACCCCATAAGCCCTCTTCGCGGACGATACCGCTACTTATAGCACCGATAAGCAAGTGAGTCGAATCACTAGGAGACTCCAATCCGCAATCATAGCCCTAGGCGAATGGTTTCGAAAATGGACCATAAACTCCAGACCCCACAAAACCGCTTCCTCAAGGCGGCCTCCGGAGCCTCCTGCTACGTCCGTAATGCGGACCTACACAGGGACTTTGAGCTCGCCACGATTCCCCAATATCTCAAAGACCTGGCGGTACGCTTTTTCGAGCGAACACAAAATCACCCGAATCGATTATTTGTGCAATCCACAACGTATCATCCCCCGACCGACCTCGGCACGGTCAAAAAACCATTATTAGGCGGCCTCGGCACGCACTAACGGCCCCAGATGACGATCTCGCTATCCGGATAGCCCTCACACGACGCCCACGTCCCCGGGTTCTTTGGCGAACGCACGGACCTACCTCCTATACGAGGTATCAAACAGTGTCGGGGAGCTTCTCGCCCCCACTCAATCGCAATCGCAATCGCAACCGCAACCGTGTAACGCGGAACTCCCCTCCTGGCGCTGACTCACCGCCGGGTTCGAGGCTCACGCTGGTCGAAGGGGCGACCCCAAAAGCGAAAACCCAAGCCGAGGCTCCCCCCGCGGGGCGCTCTTGGGCGCTAAATGGGCTGAGATTCCTTCAGAGTCTCACCCCAAAAGCCTGGTGGAGCAGTAATGGCTGCAACAGCCAAATGCATAGTCAGTTTACAAAAAAAAAAAAAAGATGTCGCGAATAGTAGTCTACTCGTTTCCCGCTACTACTGCAGCTATTTAATTGCTAGTGGAGGCATTGATAGCTGTAATTGGTCATATTTTCCGGAGTAGTCTTAAATTCATGCACCAAAATTTTGTAATTATATAATATATGTTAAGATCCAAGAACGACTTGCTAATTATAACCTGCCAATTAGTCGATAACTGATAGATTTTCTCATTATAGGCGTAATTATTCATAGTAGTTACAAATTAAACTCCAGATTTCAGGGTTTTTTCCTGTGACTGGATGAGTATTGCAAAATTCGGGATAAAAAGTAGCCTATATGTTTTAATCTGTTAACGAATATTGTGCTAATATCATAACGATCCGTTCAGTCGCTGAAGCAAAATTGAGTAACAAACCGTCCATCCATCCAGACATACTTTCACATTTATAATATTAGTAGGATTTTGAGTACATGTACCACATGCACATCGCAAGTGTTACAGAAATTCTGACCTATATAATTCGCCCTTCTACATTATAATACGGTAATTAACATTTTCCGTCGTCAATTACGACAGCTGTAGCGGCGTTAGGGAGCTTACTTGATGTGAAATGCCATTTGTGTACACTAAAGTCGTTGTCATTCAATTCATTCATTAAATTTTGTTCTATTTATAAATTGTGATCGAAACCACTAATTAATTATTTGAGTAAAACATATGTACAATCCTAACAATGTGAAGATATGTAAAGATCACTAGTAGGTACAGTAGGTACACCATTTGGGTTTTGATTCGGTTGAAATTTTATTTATATCTCATTATACACGGTTAAATATCCATTGGTTAAATTACCTTGTTTAGGTAATTTTATTAGCTCAGTATTAAATAAATCTGCCAATGGAAATGTTTAATAATTTTTAGGGTTCCGTACCCAAAGGGTTACTAGCGGAACCCTATTACTAAGACTCCGCTGTTCCTCCGTCCGTCCGTCCGTCTGTCACCAGGCTGTATCTCATGAACCGTGATAGTTAGACAGTTGAAATTTTCACAGAAGATGTATTTCTATTGCCGCTATAACAGATTACTAAAAAACAGAATAAAATAAATATTTAAGAGGGCTCCCATACAACAAACGTGATTTTCTGCTCGATTTTGCTCGATTTTGATAACGGAAACAGGACGCTTAAAATATTTACAGAATATTTAGTTATATAGTCACTTTAAAAATAAATAATTAAATTAAAATAAAGCAAATATTTAAGGGGGGTTCTCACACAACAAACGTGATTATTTTTTTGCCGTTTTTATAGATAATGGTACGGAACCCTTCGTGCGCGAGTCCGACTCCACTTGGCAGATTTTTATAATTTTACATTTTTAATGGAAGGCCCCAAGTTTTTCAAAATACAATCTCTGTATGTATATCTTCACTTTTATCCCCTAAATAGGGTAACTAGCGGCTGGATAGACACCTATGTCTTAGGGTCCTCTTTTTACCAAATATTTTAGTCCTGGGTGACGGAGGTCGAGCTTGTCGCCGCAACACAGTTTCAGATTCTGGGGGTAAAACGAAACGTGGGAAGATTTGTATGAAACGGCAAACGATCATGACACTGTCTAAATTAGTCCAGTTAAAGCAGTGTTAAACTCCCACCCATTGTCTTTAAATCAAGCGAAGTTTGAGCGAAGGGTCAGCGAATTTGTTTTTTACTAAATAAGTCACAACCTCTCCCTTCATATAGCTTTATTTGGCAATATAAATGCAATGAAGAGATTTTTCATCTACAAACCTATTTCCTTACTTCGAGGGAAATAGCTGTCTCATGTTTCCATATCCTGTCAAGGTTAAGGGATATTTTTATTCGAATTGTGCTTTTTTCAAAGAGCTTAGAATTAGTTACTTATTTGATTCTCAGTGCTTCTATTTGATTGAACTAATTGTAAAGTCAAAGTCAAAGTCAAAGTCAAAATGGTTTATTCAAATAAGGATTTTACAATCACTTTTGAATCATCAAAGTTATAAAATATTATTTTTTGAACCCTCCCACCTTCCCGCCGGTTCACAATGTTGATGATTTCTACCGAGAAGAATCCGGCAAGAAACTCGATAGTTACTCTTTTAAAAACACTTAAATAAACTAAAATACAATTAATGTTTTAAATAAAAGATTTTTAGTCGTACAATTTTATGTTATTTCCATTTTAATTTGGTTTACCTATGCATCCTGTAATTGAGCATCATCAGTCCCAAGGATTTTTATCATTTACATAGTCTGAAATATTGTAGTATGCCTTTTTACAAAGTACCTGCTTGATAAAAGATTTAAATTTACTTATTGATAGATTTTGAATTTTATTGGGAACTTTGTTGCAAAAGTGTATACATTGCCCCATAAAAGAGTTACTTATTTTGTGTAGACGTGTATCATGCACCAACAGCTTATTTTTACTTCTAGTATTTACTTTGTGAACGTCACTTTTCTTGCTGAAACTATTGATATTTTTATGTACATATAAAAGATTTTCATATATGTACTGCGACACTAAAGTTAAAATTTTTACTTCCCTAAACCTATCCCTCAGAGATATCCTAGATCCTAATTTATAAATAGCACGAATTGCCCTTTTTTGTAACAAAAATATTGTATTTACATCAGCAGCGCTACCCCACAATAGGATACCATATGTCATTAAACTATGGAAATAGCTAAAATATACTATTTTTGCAGTGTCGACATCGGTCAATTGTCTTATTTTCTTGATCGCATACACAGCAGAGCTAAGTTTTTTGGCTAGGTTATGAATATGAGGACCCCATTGAAGTTTGGAGTCCAGCGTTATGCCAAGAAAGACTGTTGAATTAACAAGTTCTAATTGCTCGCCATTAATATTAATACATGTCTGTCTCTGACTAACATTTGGTAATGTAAATTTAACACATTTGGTTTTTTTTTCATTAAGTAACAAATTATTAGCGTTAAACCAATTTACAATTTTAGAAAAGGCATCATTTAATTCATTATAACATGTCTGTCGTCTCTTAACTTTAAAAAGCAAAGAGGTGTCATCAGCAAATAAGACAATGTCATGGTTTTTTACATTATATGGGAGATCGTTAATGTAAATAAGAAATAGAAAAGGACCTAAAATTGAGCCCTGAGGGACTCCTATAGTGACTGCTGATCCCGGAGATCTTTCACCGTTGACATCTATTTTCTGTACTCTCCTACTCATATAGGATGTCAAAAGGTCGAGGGCTTTGCCTCTAATACCATAGTGATGTAGCTTCCTGATGAGATTTTCATGTTGAACACAGTCAAATGCCTTAGATAAATCACAAAACACTCCAAGGGCGTCATGCGAATCCTCCCAGGCGTTATATATATTTTTTAATAGTGCCACTCCTGCATCGGTTGTGGAACGGCCTTTCATAAAGCCAAACTGTTTACTACTAAGTAGCTCATTAATACAGAAATGGCTTAACATTTGACAAAGTATGATTTTTTCAAAAACTTTACTGAGTAGAGGTAGTATTGAAATAGGCCGAAAATTATTAGGATCTGTTGAACTACCTGATTTAAAAAGAGGTATAACTTTGCTAAGTTTCATCTCATCAGGAAACACACCACTATCAACACAACTATTAAATATAATGGCTAAGGGTAGTGCTATAACATGAATAATTGAATTTATAGTTTTTACAGAAAGTCCCGAAAGGTCTGTGGTGTTTTTAATTTCTTATGTTTTAAATGTATTAATGATATCTGTAGGACTAATGTTTTTAAATACAAAGGGAACGTTACATTCAGGAACACTAGCTTTTAATAATTTTTGCTAAGATTGGACTTGAGTTTAGATGTTCAGTTGTTTTGAATGGGATATTCCTAAAAAACTGTTCAAAGGCAACTGCTACCTCAGAATTTGTTTTAAAACTAGCATCATCTACAATCAACTCAAAGTCCTGACAAGAATTCCTAGCTTTACCAGTTTCATTATTTATTATGTTCCATGTAGTTTTTATTTTATTTGTTGAATTTTTTACTTTATGTCTGAGGTGAATTGCTTTTGCAACAAGACAGACCTTTTTAAAGGTTTTTGATTATTTTTTTTAAATATTCCCTAAATATTTGGCTATTATTATATGTTTTTTCTTTATATAATTCATACAGTTTACGCCTACTTTTATGAATACCTGGGGTAGCCCATTCACTTAAACTAAAGCGACTGGAAATAAGTTTCTTTTTTGCAGTAAATATTTTATTATACTCTGTAGTAATAGTGTCAAGAACAGTATTGTACATATCATTTGGGTCGCCATTATAAAGCAAATCTGGAAGTTTATGCATTAAGTTAGATTTAAATGATTCAACCCGTTTAGTTGTTATTGGTGTAAATTTAATTTCCTTTTTAGTAATACTATTCTTTCTTTCTAAAACCACTAACTGTCCACAATGATCTGACTCTAGATTGCTTATAATTGATTTTTGAATTGGTTTTATGTCAGTAAATATATTGTCGATGCAAGTGGCACTGGATACTGCAATTCTAGTTGGTTCACAAAACAAATTATTTAAATTAAAAGACTGAAATAAGGCAAGCAATCTGGTGCTTAATGAGCTATTTTCCAAAATGTTTATATTGAAGTCTCCACAAACAATGATTTGTTTATTAGAATTGCTGATTTTATTCAGCACTTCTTTCATAACTAATTCAAAATTATCATAAATTGCACAAGGCGGCTTGTATACACTCACAACAATGAGATGCTCAACTTCTATACAGGACAGCTCGGCAGTTCGCTCAACTGAGAGGCTCACAATGTCTTTACGTTCCTTAAACTTTAGCTGTTTATTAACTAAAATTAAAGAGCCACCATGGATAGCATTTACTCGGCTGAACGAACTTCCCACCTGGTGATTAGTGAAATTGAACATCAACTGATGGCTGCGTAGCCAGTGTTCAGTGATACATAAAATGTCAATCTTTTGGCAGTTTATGAACAATTCAATTTCTAGTTCTTTCTGAGACATTCCTTGTATATTCTGATGCACCAGGTTCAATGGAATATTATTTTTAGTATGACAAAGTTTATTTTTTTGTTTCTGTTTGCATAAAACTTGAGTAGACATAGATTGTTTAATATAATCATTATTAATGTTGGAATTATATAATATGCCAAAGTGGTCCTTTGTTGTCTGAAAATTTAATTTAAATTATTACATGTCAAATTCTTATACTGCTCAATAGAAGCAGGTTGTTTAGCTAAATGACTAGCTGAAATGTCAATTACACTATTATAATTGCACTGCTCAATAGAAGCAGGTTGTTTAGCCAAATACTTGGCTGAAATGTCAATTACACAAAATGTAATAGAGGGTATGTAAAGGGATGCACGCCCAGATATTTTTTTAAGTATTAAGTTTAGTAGAGAACCCCACTAGAATAGTAAATTATAGATACCTACCCTTAATTTCGAAATTCAGTGTGCATTGTAATTCTATTTGATTGAACTAATAGTAATCGAGGATATGTAATAGATCAGCTCCCAGATTTTTTTAAGTACGAAGTTAAACAGAATAACCAACTACCCACAACTTCGAAATTTGGAATTATTCATAAAGATTGATATAAAAAGTAACCAAGTGATTATTTAAAAGTAATATTTTTCATACAAAGAAAATTAGTAGTAAGAAGTAAAAAAATTAACTCCCTTGCGTCGGTATGGCGGCCATTTGGAACCGTCCGAAAAGTATGGCATGGTGATGTTCGTGAATGGCTACTCGACGATGATTAGCTGTGCAAAAATTAGCTTGGTACAAATGGTTGAATTGTTTTTTTTAAAATTTATGTGTTCGCGTCGGTATGGCGGGCTGTAAGTCACACCGGAGAAGTTTGGCATTACGCTACCGCCTATATTTTTTTTATGGACTATCGGAAAATACATGGATTTTTGTGGAACAAATCGTTCGACATCGTTATTTATCCGGGACGTTCGACTCACGCCCACGCCATTGGGCCGCCGGTACCAGCGCTATGACCATCATTTTTCTTTTCGTCATTACGTAGTTAGATCTCTGAAGAACCGCCATAGTGGTACAAATCATCCAGTATTTTCTGTCACTGTCTCCCGGTCTATAAGGCTTGTAGAAATTAAAAATTAATAAGATGCGATAAACAAATTTATGAAACGAAAAAAAATGGTCGATAATAACCTTGAATATACCTCGATAAAGTGGAGTTCCTTTCGGAAAATTTGCGTGATGTCACTGTATGTTTTACTAGTAAAGTTTGACGCCCCCCCCCCCCCCCCATCTTAGGCTGCGACCACGCTACTTAAAGACTACATAAATAAATAAATCTTAAGATTATATATCTCAGAGAAAAGGTAATTAGGAGCGACAAGTGATTGACAGACATCGTTTGTCGGAGCACCCCGAGAGGCGCCATTTATAATTTTGACGCTCATATAACAGCGAAACCTGCTTACTGAAAAAAGAATATTAATTTTCCAAAAAATTCGGTGAGATGAAAAACGGTGTAAGTTAGAAAACCTACAAAAGCGACGAATTTTGCACCTTAATTTGTTTGTTGGCAACATTGTTTTGATCGGCCTTTTATTGCGTCCCGCCATTCAGGGGGCCGTTCAAAAACCGACTGAGTCGAGTAGAGTTGTGACTCGAACCGTTCATAAACTAACTGAGTTCCAACCCTAATCCGTTCAAAAACGCGTAGAGTTGTTACCCTAGGGTTGGCTCAAGTGAACCGTACTCGACGCGGGTTCGTCGGAGTAGGCGGCCATATTTGATGAAAATGGTCAAAGCAATGTTTCCGTATTAAGAAAATTAGTATATTATTTTGTTGTTTGCTTTTGTATTTAAGTATTTTTCTATGACTTTTGTATTTGGAGTTTTTTAGTTATAAAAGATTTTTAAGTATTTCCACTCCACTACTAGGGTTCAGTTTTTTCATAGAATCTTTAGTGAATAACCCTAAATGCCTTAAAATAGTGTTAAAATATTGATTTTAGCCGTAAATTTTAGCTGTTTAGAAATACTCCTATTATCATTTTATTTTCGTCAAAATAAAATCTAACAATAAAATAAACCGCGATTCAAGTGCTTAGAATGCAAACACAACGTTACAACTACAAAAAGGTAAACATTGTTAACATACTGATAAATAAATAGTATTATAATATACTTAATAATAATGGTAAGTTTTATTAAAATATATGTATAATCAAAACAAAAGAATTCACCAAGTTCCCACCTAGTTTATGAAAACTTAATTCAAAAAAGCAAGAAGGAAATTATTAGTTTGTTCTCACTCAAAGTCAAAAAAATAGCCTTAAACTTTATTTAAATTTTAGTGTTCCGTAGGCCTTACATAGGTATTTCAAATAAAAAAATGCCTCTACAAGGGCGAAATTCCTAAAAGTGGAAACATTGATTAAAACTTGACAGATGTAACTCGGTTAGCCGTTCAAAAACTATAGGGTAGAGTAAGGAACCCGATGACGTCATTTTTTACTCAAGTTACTCGTTTTTGAACGCAACCCAGGTGCTGCGAGTCAGTAACTAAGTTGTGTGACTGTGAGCGATTTTCGAAAACATGTCATTTTCGTCTTAATATTGTGTTTTTTTATCTTACCCCGGTATCTGTAACTTTGTAAGCAGGTAAGATAGAATTTATTTTGACTTATATTTGTGGTAATAAAAAAAAATAGAATCAAACTAAACTGCGTAAAAGTGAAGTTAATCGGTATTTTACGAGTTCTTGTGGTGTTTCATCTTACACCGCTAATTTTGTCAGGGTTAAGACGGAAATATTAAACTTTTCATCTTACCCCTTTTCTGAAACTCATGGAAAAAGGCAGGTGTTTTCAACCTGCGGATTTCTAAGTTGTTATTATTGTGAATCATTCATTGTTTTTTTCAAATAAAACTTAGAAGGTTAAGGAAAATATACCTACTACTATTAAAGTACAATTTTAGCAGATTATAATACATTTTGTGATTTTTAGGTGCTTCTGCTTAAATATTGAGTATTATCTGCGTGAAAATACTTGCCGAGTCATCCAAGTTCCAGGTAACGATCTGCAGCGCTTTTAAATAGATCAAAACGGCGAAAGGTCTGTAATCTATAATTATTTATAAATATAATAATAATGCTTGGTGTTCTAAAATTTGCAACTTTGTTTTATTCAATCTAAACATACTTACTATGAGGAACAAAATAAATTGAGTTTATATATTTTTATATTTTACAACATTAATATATTTCTTGTAAAATAAATTTATAAATTAACGTCATACAAGTAATTAGCCTTGCGTTGCGGCAACAGTTGCGCCGTTCCTGTGTGCCATAGCTGGGCTGGTGTGCATCCAGTTTATGCCTGATATCCTACGTCAATGTGACTACTTACTATACTACTACATAAGTAATAAATAAAAAATATGAATAATTCGCAATTAAAGATAACATTTTTAACTAACTAGTGTTTGTTTTTATTTGTCATCTTTCAAACTATAAATAAACAACTGCTGAAAGGTTGAGAACTCCTGTCTAGACGTGGGCGCCGCGCCGGCGCCACGCCGCCGCCGCCGCCGCCGCCATATTCATTTTCCGCGCCGCGTGAGTTGTGAAACGACGTTGATCGAATACTTGCATGTACGTTTTCTTATATATGTGTTGTCTGGTGACAAAGTCCGTAGTATACTTTGTGCACCGTAAAAGGAGTATTTCAGCCAGCCCTATAACTCGGCTATCACACCGTCCTTGTTGGGGTCCACCTACAGTCTAATAAACTTAATTTTGCGTTTACACTCCATACCAAAGATTCAAAAAAAGACAATAGTAATCAATCAAATAGAATGGATATAGCAAGTAGAAATAAATTCAAATGAGTTGTATCCAACAAATGTCAATAATTTCTATTTGGTGGCACAAAATCAGATAAGATCCTACGGCCACCAGTGAATATGCGGATTGCTATTAGGTACCATCAGTTTTTCCCATCCGGATGGTTGATAATTATTGATGAATATTATTTTGTTTACCCTAGTAGGGCGCAAACGAGAACTTTTTGCTGAAATAGTTAATCCAGCTACCGAAAACACCATTTCACTCGGTGTGCTTGTGGCAGGCACACAGAGCACAGCTTGAGTAAGAATAGAAAGGTTAGGTAATAGGTTTTATTTTAGTATTGCAGTACAATAATAGATTCCCATCCTTGGGTTCTATTGTATCGGCAGCAGCAATATAACGCCTACATTCTAGCTCAACAGGGTCGTCTTCGATTCCCTGGAACATACAAATGCTATGTTTCTCTGACGTTGTGTCGGAATTTTGCTTGTGCTTGCAGTACCTTTTTTTTTATATACCACTAAGGTGGCAAACAAGATTACGTTCCGCCTGACTGCCTGACTCGCGCGTTGCTGACCCTTCAGAAATCTAATAACTTCTTTCTTGAAGAACTCCATACTGTAGTCCTTGCAGAAAACCTTGGCAAGGAGCTCATTCCACAACTTAAGCGTTCGCGGGAGGAAGTTTCTCTGAAACCGCACTGTACGCGACCATTTCGGTTCTAAAGTGTGAGAAATTCATTCTCACACTTTACCTGCCGATGGCGAGCGGTGCGATGGTAGAAAGTATCCGTGGGCATCATTTCGATCAATTCCTCAGAACACAACCCATTGTACAAGCGGTAGAACACACACAGGGAGGCAAAGTCTCTCCTCAGACTTAAGGGCTCGATACCGCAAGTGAGTTTGGAATCGTCGACAATTCTCACAGCCCGTCGTTGAACCGAGTCAAAATGGCCGAGCTGGTATCCGGGTGCACCTGCCCAGAGATGGCAGCAGTACTCCATATGGGGCCGAACTTGCAACTTGTAAAGTTACAACCTTTGCCCCGACGTGAAGTACTGCTTCGCTCTGTTGAGTACACCAAATTTTTTGGACGCCAGCTTTACCTTATTTTGTAAATGATCTCGGAACTGAACATCGCTTGAGATGTCGACACCAAGGATCCCAATGCTCTTGGATATGGAGAGGGGAGTGTTCTGGAGTTGTGGAACTACAGTGTATGGGGTTTTCTTAGCGGTGAACGCGCACACTTCTGTCTTTGTAGGGTTAAATAGGACCAAGTTTACCCGGCCCCAGTCAGAGACCTTGGACAGTGTGGTCTCGATTTGAGATACAAGTTCTCCGCGGTTTTCCTCCACAACGGAACGAGGGATGTTTGCACGACCCATGTAATAAGCGTCTCCAGTACTGTCATCTGCTTAGCAATGTATGTTGTTGATGTCCAACATGTCATTGATATTCAGTAGAAACAGGGTAGGAGACAGCACAGAGCCTTGCGGGATACCAGCATTTATGTCCATGCTATCAGAGCAACTACCGTCAACTACGGTTCGTATGCGTCTGCCGGACAAAAAGCTAGTCACCCATTTGCACAAACCCTCGGGCACACCGTAAATGGCAACTTCGATAGAAGACCCCGGTGCCAGACCCGATCGAACGCCTTCGCTATGTCCAGGCTACATTGCAATGCCTCCCCCTGACTCTCAATGGCTAGTGCCCATCGGTGTGTGAGATACACTAGAAGTTCACCAGTCGAGCAACCGTGGCGAAAACCATATTGACGGTCACTGACCAGGTCGTTTACTTCTAGGTATCTTAGAAGCTGTGTGTTGATCACACGCTCCATCACCTTGGAGAGGAGAGAGGTAATAGCGATAGGCCTGTAATTTGATGGATCTGATGTATCGCCCTTTTTGGGCACCGGGTGCACATTCGCAGTCTTCCATGAAGACAGAAATTGCCTAGTGTGGTAGGAAAGCGCGAAGAGGCGCGTGAATACAGGACATAACTCAAGAGCACACTGCTGAAGCACCACTGCTGGTATACCGTCTGGCCCACTCGACTTATGAACGTGTAGAGAAAGCAACGCCTGCCGGACCTCCCGCTGTGTTATAGAGATTTCCGGCATGGTCTTACCGCACCACGGTATAGTAGGTGTTACAGCGCCTTTATCGTTCATGTTCGAGTTCGAGGCAAAGAGACTGCCCAGTAGATCGGCTCTCTCCTTAGCACTATGGGCCAAGTCACCATCGGTCTTTCGCAGTGGTGGCAACGACGACTGACAAAAGTGCCCTTCGGCAGCTTTGGCAAGCGACCAGAAAGCACTACTCCCAGAAGGATAGCTCGCAAGTCGCCCACCTATTTTGCCGATGAATTGGAATTTTGCTTTGGCAGTTGCTCTCTTGCTGAACCTCGAGGCAGCATTTAATTTGCGTTTTAACTCAGAAATATTCGGATCCTTATAATTACGAGCCGTGGTCCAAGCCTCATATGCAGTTTGCTTAAGAATTTTAGCTATTCTGCAAGACCTATTAAACCACGGTCGTTTTTTGACGCCGGCAGCTACTCGCGGGTTAGGAATATAGCATTCCATACCAGCGAGGATTGTCTTAGTGACTGCGGCTGCGCAGACGTCAGGATCTTCCGAGTAAAGAGTTAAAGATCTGCCTCCACGGCTACGATGCATAAAATTACCTGAAGTATCTACTAAATTTGTTTCTGGCATTTCATTGGCGCTTATCACTTCTTTGATGTATGCGGAAAGGAATAAAGTTCTAGTCATATTTTCGTATTCTAAAAATATTAACTTCTTTCAGGCTCATAAATCGATAATCCAAAAGCGCTGCTGCTACTACTTTAGTAACGGGAAACCTCTTGTTAATGTTTATCATCATGTTCCGTTAACATATTAACGTAGTAAGTGATTCTTCATCCTGGAGGCTACTTAGGGCGTCAATTATCGCTGAAAGAAACACGAGAGCAACATTTATTGTACAAATCTTCTGTGACGACATGATGTAAACAAAATAATATTCATTCATGATATTTATAAAACATGTAAGACTAATGGAAAAAACTAATAGTACCAACCTAATAGCAATCCGCATAGTCACTGGTGGCCGTAGGATCTTAGCCAAAATGGTATTAATTGATTTTGTGTCACCAAATAGAAATTATTGACATTTGTTGGATACAACGAACTTTCATTAGAATTTATTTCTACTTGTTATATCCATTTTATTTGATTGTTTTCTATTGTGTTGTTTAAATTTTTGGTGTGTTGTGTATCAGAAAAATTAAACAAAAAGTGCTAATTACGATTACTGTTTCTTCTACTTAATTTTCTTTCCTGAATAATATGTGTCAATTACACGCAGCAGCACCGGATTCGTATCACAAATTATGTTTATTAAAGTGTAGATGGACCCCAACAAAGACGGTGTGATAGCCGAGCTATAGGGCTGGCGGAAATACTCCTTTTACGGTGCACATAGTATACTACCGACTTTGTCTGGATTTTCTTAAAAATCATCAAAAAAGGTCATGCCGCAGTCGCCGCGCGCCGCCTCTGGCATTTCTGGCGGCGCCCACGTCTACTCCTGTCCAGTCGACTTCAAAACGGGGTAAGACAGAAATATAATTTGAAAGAACATAGTGTTTTGGCGGTTTACATTAGGTATTTTTAAATAATAATAGTAGCTTTATCCATTGGCGTCTAGCGATGTATGAATCTATTAGCCAATTATACCTAGCGCTTACCATTCCATCTTCCCCAAGCTTTTTCAGTCATAAAATGTTATTTCAATAAACTTTATTTCATATTAAAATAATAAAAAATGGACCTTTCTCGCTTCTTACGTAACAATTGGTGTAGGTACTCACTTGGACAGAGGGTTGTTTTAATATCGATGACTACAATAACATTTTGCACACGGCGCTTTTAAAAATGCACTAGTTATCTCATCAAAAAAGCATTCCGTCTTTTCGCCACTCACCTTAGTTAGTTTTTTATTTTTACGATTACGATATTTTCAAGGAAGTAGACTTTCCAAGAATTAGACATTTAGAGCGTTCCTTCTGAGCCGCATTGCAATTTAATAGTAAAACCTAATTTTAGCACCAACGCTAAGCACATCTGATGATTTCATTGGCGCTATTTTAGTTTAAACGAAACGCATTTCGCGTAATTTTTTGACAGTTCCGTGTGTGTATATGTTTGATTATTTTATTTTGATTTTTTTGTAGATAATGACAAAGATATAAAGTTAATAATGCAATTCTTAAAGGGTTCACTTTTACATTTAACAGCTTTCAAAAAGCAGCGCAAAATACTGGTACTTGGTAGCAAAAAGCTTAGACGAAACGCTTAAAGTCGACATTAAATTTTGCTATGATTTTGCTACCAAAAGTTTGGAACGCAAACCGCTAACCATTTCAGCTAATAAGTAGTTAGATGGAACGCCCTAATAGCAGGCATAATTTTTTTATATTTGGCGTTGAAGATACCTCTCTCCATTTAAGAATTTTTCTCCAAAATTATAGAAAAAAAAATTAAATATAGAATAAGTAAATGAATTTATAAAAAAAAATACCATCGACATTTTTCGCGATTCATTAGAATGTTAATAGTTACTTAATGCTCGTTAATTTATTTCAAACCTAATATGTATTCCATCACAAAACTGACTGGGAAAAAATTCGAAACAATTGTTATAGTATCAAATCCGATACAAGCAACGCATGGGGCGTTGCATGATCTTCGACTGTTCAGCAGTCCAATGCGCTATCGCTGCAATCATCAGAGTTGCCACCCGTCCCGATTTTGCTGGGACACTCCCGATTTCGAAGACATTGTCCCGCGTCCCGACGGCCTATCGACT
The DNA here is from genome assembly GCA_946406115.1 of Apoda limacodes. NCBI lineage: Eukaryota > Metazoa > Arthropoda > Insecta > Lepidoptera > Limacodidae > Apoda > Apoda limacodes. Next base: position 14,268,448 of record OX291561.1, read on the forward strand.
TTGTCCCGATTTTTGACAATATGCGATAGGCTCAATCAATTTATTCACGGGTACTCAACCCAATCACGCGCCGCCGCGCTATCTATCGCGCGCCGCATGTACCGCGTTCGTCTTCGCCTCCTCTCGCGCCCGCAGGACTGAGATCAACAAACACGTAACAACAAGATGGATTTCATTGGGTACTGCAATACATAAGATTTTAAAGGTTTATCCAGCCATCATTTCTTACTTTATATCCATAGGCAATGAATGCCCAAAAGTCATAAAGACATTGCTTTATATAACAACAGACGATGAAAGCAACATAGAATCGTATATGTTCGGCAAGACGTTTTTGTGCGAATATTTGCACAGTGTTTGTGAAGGCAAGTTTGGAGTTGCAAAATATGTCAACTAATTAGACTCAACTATACAAAATTTTGGCAGATGTGGCAAAAAGCCTACAGACAAGATTGAAATAAAATGTTTATGGATACCATTTGCGTATTGCCCGACAACGTGCAGAAAAAACAGTTTATGAACAATGTACATCGGATTTTCAAGTAATTTTACCTAAATGCGCTGGATTATCTTCAATCTCGCTTTGATTTCGATGAATCGAATCCCCTGAAAAAATTGGAACCATTGTCGCTTAATGTCAATTTAAATTTTACAGAACTTTGTGACGCTGCTTCAATTATGAGATTCGATTCCGAAAAAGGATTTTCTACGGACGAGTTATTTGAAGACTACAATGTGGTAAAGAATATACTACCACAGATCGAGCAAAAGCAAAGCGTTGATAAAAAATGGGTACAAGTATTTAAAGACGCAAAGGAGCAGAAGTTGAATTCATTATTTAGTGTTGCATCTCGTGCTTTGAGCATACCTCCTTCAAATGCGTATGTTGAGCGCGTATTTTCACTAATAACCATGAAATGGTCTAATGTCAGAAATCGTTACTCAGTAGATTTGATTAAAGGAGAATTGCAAATTTCTTGTATTGTATGTTACACTTGTCTTGTTCAGACTTCATAAATAAATACAAAAAGGATGTAGAATTATTAAAAGCGGCTCGTAACAACAAGAAATACGTATGGAAAAATTAAATATATAAAATAAATACAAATAAAAACACAAAATAAAGTTTAATTTTCCTTAGACTGTCTCATTGTTGTTGATTAGACCAAACTCCGAACGTCTCTGATGGATGCCCGATCGTCCCGATTATTTTTCCCTAAAGGGTTGCCACTGGCAATGATATATATCAATACCAATATTATATTTCTGTTAGTTGTGTTTAAATTAAGTATATAGAACTCTTAGAAGATAAAAACACTTTAATTTGATACCCTTTTGTTATCCTAGTTATCTTTCCTTTTTTAAATTTCACCACTTCCCCTGGAATAAACTTTAGAATAAAAAATTCTACTTTGCAAAGACATAACCTGTAATCGTATGTCAACACATACACCCTAATTTGCATAATCAAATTTCTACTTAAAATATTTTAGAGGAAATCGCATGTGACAGACAGACGGACAGATAGCGTAGTGAAATGTTGACACGAAACTCGCGTTCGTTTTGGGATGCCGAATAATTATTTTCGTTTACTTTGTCATCTGTCATCCATTTTGCATTGTTGTCAGAAAAATCAAAATCTTAGAAACATCTGCATCAAACGCAGGACGTTCGTTTACAATATTTTTGCTATTTGTGTCACTTTTGCCGCCAAAAAATGAAACTTTAGACCCATGTCTGGAGATGGGGTTTTGATGTTAATCTGTGAAACTGCCTTTACATATTTATTGTTTATGGTAGTGTGTGTGTTATTTTCGTAGTGTGCGTACGTCAACCGTTCGTTTTGCAAACAAAAATTTTGTAAGTAATGTTTCAAAGCTACACGAACGATAGGTTACGATGGCAAAACTGGCGTTATCAAAAGTGTAGAAAGTATCAAACGTAAGAACTTTTTATCCCAAAACGAACGCGCCCTAAAATACACTGACCCTATTTAATCGACTATAAGTAGGTAGGAACTGTAAGATCACCAATGTTACAGTCAGCATACGCATTTGCTGTACCTATGAGAGATACGTACCTGGGAGTTTATTAGGGACAGTATCGACTCTGAAATTCCAGAGTAAAATGTATGCAAGTAGGTCTTACGTCTCGAGACCAGTGAAAGTACTTGCATACATTTTTTTTTCAAATGCCAGAATCAGGCGTAGGTACTCCGAGTACCGTAATCGATACTGATCCCAATAAGCTTTTGACTCTTTATTTATATGCGGCGCAGTGCGACATGGGTTCCAAGTAAACGGTTGCTTGTGTCTTTTTCCCTCATTCACTAAATCTGCTGGTTTCCTTCAGATTTTTTGCCAATACTTTGAATCGCTTAATATCACATCATTTGCCATTGTATTTACTAAGAACATCGTCTTTATTTTCTGTCGTCGATTTTCCACAGACATCTTATTTTCATTTATTGAAATATTAAGCTTCTTATAAGTATATCAATAGCCAATAAACACCCTTTTCAATTAAAACGGCTGCAAATGTGCCTCGTGTGTAATGAATGGCCTACTTTATTATTTCACTTAATGTACTATGAGAAAAACTTCCCTAATCTAAACAAAAAATGTGAAGAATGCCTCATCTCTTAAATTTTCGTAAGAAAAATTACCATTTTCCGTAGTTAATTGGTAAAGCTGTAGCGGCGTCAAGGGATTAATCTAAAGTGCCATTAATGTACTTTCGGTACCACGCTTTATTTACAATGTTTTACTACGACCATTTTAAAAAAATCTCAACAGATTTTAAAAAGTACACATAGTCCGAAAAATTGACACTACCAACAGAGAAGTAATATTTCGAACATCATGTCCAGTCAAAGCCCAATAGAGCAAGACAGGTCTAGCGCTGTGTCGCTCTATTAGCCTTGCCTGGTGATGATATTTGAAAGAGAACTTACTCGACTCAATTATTTTTTAGAATATGTAATAATTAGTCACTAAAACGCTTGATAAAAGGTTATTAGGAGCGACCAGTAATTAGACATCATTTGTCGAAGCACCGCCTGCCATTTATTTATTTTCAGAGTGGGCCACAAGATCCTTCCTACTTTTTAAGAAATTTTTTCGAAAAAAAATAATGAAATAAATACTATCGTAATTTTCGCGATGCATTGATCAAAGTTAACGTGCACATACACATTGACACGAACTCTAAAAGACACTGTCACTATTTTATCGAATGTAGATGTAGGTATAGCACGGACGCGAAGCAGGAAGAATTGCGTCACTATTTGTGTTGCACGCGCATAATTATTTGCCGTCGCGCTCGCACAGATGCGATGACCGACCGCTGTCATCAGAAATTATTACTATTTTGACAACTGACACAGGCTAAAAAGTAAAAGGTCAATGAACGAAATTCATATGTACGTAAAGTTAGCAGAACAACTGTCGCAAGTCGAAATGAAATCAGTTGCGTAGTTTGCCGCTAATTTGCCGCTGATTTGCCGCTAATTTGCCGTGATTTATCCGTGAAAAAATAAAATTTGCCGCTTTTATATTACAGAGTTTTCTGCTAACTTTACATAAAGTTAGCAGAGCACTAACGAAAAAAAAATGGATTTAGAGAAAACCAAATGCATAGGAATTTGCCGCTAATTTGCTTTTCTTAACTTAAGAAATATAAAAGCGGCAAATTGTATTTTTTCGCGGTTATATCACGGCAAATTACGCAACTTATTTCATTTCGATTTGCGATAGTTGTTTTGCTAACTTTACGTAGGTACATGAAATTGTTTGTGTTTCACGTGAAAGATCACCAATGTAACAATTAGAATAGGTACGCATTTGCTGTATGAGACAAACTTACATGGGATCAGTATTGAGTACTTATACCAGACTCTGGAATTCAAAAAAATTTATGCAAGTAGGTCATAGGTACCTCTCGAAACCCATGAAAGTAGGTACTTGCATACATTTATCTCTCAAATTCCAGTCTGGCGTTTCATTCACGGAAAAGTGGCGTTCTTAATACTGTTCCCACTGATCACTACTTCCGTTTGATGACAACGCGGCGCGAGGAGGGTTCTCAAGTAAGTAAACTGCCTCCTATGTCTTTATTCTTAAATTATTAAATTATATAATAATAATTATTACTTTATCATGGTATCCTGTAGATTTGTTGGCAAGACGATGATTACCTCAATATCAAATTATTTTCCACTGTATTAACTAAAGTCAAGTCGTGTAAATGACTTACTTTATTACTTATCTTTGCTATGAGAAAAACTTTCCTTATCTTTTTCTACTTTTTAACATTATTTTTAAAATTAAGATTGTCATTCATTACACACGGGCAACGTTTGCAGTAGATTTAATCAAGCCTAGTGTATTTATTGATTATTGATATACCTACTGATAAGAAGTTTTATATTTTAATAATTAAAACTAAGATGTCAGTGGGAAATTGACGAGAAAAAATTTAGACGATAATTTTAGTATAGTGGAAAATTATGTAATATTGAGCTAATCGTAATCATCTTCTTGCCAACAAATCTGAAGGAAACCAAGAAGAAGAATTTAATGAATGTAGAAAAAGTGTTAACCGAAAATGTAATGATTGCCTAAAATTAACATCACTTAAATTTTTGTACGAAAAATTACATTTTCCGTAGTTAAGAGGGCGATATAGGCCAGAAAGCTAATTTCTGTAATTTTAACGTTGTGTATGTAAATGTACTATAAGTCATTAGATAATGTCATATACATTACTATGTGATATGTTATATACTTATAACCGTTTTGTAGTCACATTTTTTGACTTTTCGCTACAACTTAGAGTCTATGGACTAGATAACAAGCTATTCTAATTATTTAACCAACTTCATTACAAGCAAATGCAAAACACGCTTTTAAAATTATTTAATTACAAGTTTTTACCACGACCATATAACAAAAAATTCTTAGCAAATTACACTTAGTCCGAAAAATTTACACTATACCAGCTGAGTATATCGAGTTAGTTCGATTTCGAACATCATGTCCGGTCAAAGCCTAATGGAGCAAGACAGGTTAAGACGACTCTGGCGCTATCTTGCTCTTTTAGCCTTGACCGAACGTGATGTTCGAAAGAGAGCTTACTTCATATAGGTACCTACTCTGTTACATGGTGATTTTTCCACCTGAATTTTTAGGACGGCGTTACTGGATATCGTAGTGAAAATAAGCTAGTTACTTAAATTTTTAGCTAGCGTAATAATAAAAGGATAATTTTGAAATTAATTTTGAATAACAATAACATTTTGAAATATTAAAATTAAATGTATGCGTTTACTCCTTTTTTAACCCCCGACGCAAAAAAACGTGTCTGTCTGTGTATCTGTCGTGGTATCGTAGTTCCCAAACGGATGAACCGATTTTCGTTTAGTTTTTTTTTTGTGTCATAGATAATTTTATCCCGAGTGTTCTTAGCTATGTTTCATGAAAATCTGTTCAGCCGTTTGAAGATCATCAGCTCTTTTCTAGTTGAGGGGATCTGACTAACTTCCTTATGTCCGATTGATTCGAAATTTGGTACAGTGTTACTTCAATGATATTGAAAGTATATGGTAAGGTAACCATGACCTGATCAGCCGTTTGAAGATCATCAGCTCTTTGATAGTCGATAAGGGGATCTGACTACCTTTCATAATATGTTCTATAGATTCGAAATTTGGTATCGTCAATTGATAGTATTGTTTGTGTTAACACAAGCAGGCAGGCATAACGTCGGTGTTGTTTTGCATTACATGGCAGATTTCATTGACATTATAAGTATCACTGAAGTTTACTGCCACATTTGCATATAAAGGATTGTGGCTTAATACCTTTTTTAAAAAGGACAAAAAAAAAGTAAAATTAAAAATTTATAAACACCCCGACAGAAAATAAACTCTAAAAACTTACAAATAATATTTTCAACCTACACTGAAAAAAAAGGATAACAGAACAGGTTTAGCTAATAGAAATTTACTCAGTAATAACCAAACTATTGTTATAATGAAACAACTGTTTTGCTGCACATAACTCAAAACTTTATCTACTATTAGCAATTTAGTTTAGCAGTCCCCCAGTTATGTTACCAGTAGATAAAATTTGTGTTATTGTTAGCTAATCTTTTGTTTCAGTGTATTTAGCGGTCCCCGACGCGACGAAGCTTATAAAATAAAAATATTTGAACTTACATAATATATGTGACGATAATAATTATAATAGGTTTAAAATATTATTTGTTAGTTTTTAGAGTTTATTTTTTGTGTTGGTGTGTTTTTAAATTTTTACTTTTTACTTTTTAAGAACAGCGATAAATGTTCCATACTAAACTCTACAAAGTTAGTGACGTCTAGTGACACTGTACTCGTAAATTTATTAATATATGTAGGGTAAAGGTTGGCTATTTGGTGGTATATGGCAATATAGTGACAATTTTGGTTTCACGTCTGCTAATATTGCCAAGTGCAATTCTTACGTTTTCTTTTTATGAATTCACGCCATCGATTTGCCCCACTCCTTCAGTGGGCCACGAGCAAAGTGTTCTGTGCCCGTACACGAAGTTTAAGCGTGAAGAGGTAACAGACAGACGGACAGAGTTACTTTCGCATTTAAACTGCAGAACCGATTTAGACGAAATTTCGCATGAAGCTAGTTTGAGTCCTGAGAAAGGACATAGGCTACTTGAAACGGTCAAGTGTGAGTCGGATTTTTTTTCAATAATTGAGGAGTTGCCGTGAAACCCTACACTAATAACCGAATTTAGGGCGGGTGGAACCGCGGGCAAAAGCTAGTTGTAATATATCACCGACAGCGTTAAAAAAAGGCAAAAAAATAGCAAAAAATAGGATGCAAACCCCGTGTCGATAGGTGCAATAGGTTTGAAGATACGTTGGTGGCTACGCTAGCTTTAGTCTAAAGCTAGCATGACCATTAGTCCAGTCAAAATAGATTAAACTATGATTCCAGTTTGCATTAATTCCCAACAAGCTGGATTTTTGTGCAGACCTTGAATACGTCATTACAAATGATATGTCAAAAGTCCCCATCGATCCCGCTTGTGCGTCGTTTTTTATTCGAGGTCAAAGGTCACAAATTTGCGTTTTTTGCGTATATCTCTGAAACAATGAGAGCTACCGAAAAATAGTTCAAACAAAGTTTGTAGATCGTAAAATTGTCTACAAAAAAGATTTCAACACTTTTTCTTCTACGGTGCACTGTTCTCGAATTATGGCTATTTTAAACAAAGAAAATACGAATATGCACTCATACGTGGCCATTATGCATCATCGGGTTAACCATTTGAACAAAAACTATTAGAACATAGTTTTATTTGCCCCATGCACACAAGTACGTGAAAAATATAGAAATTTTAAGTGAGTCATCGTCCGTCCCTAATTCTAATGTGCGGTTGGCCTTAAAAAACATCTGCCTGCGACACTCCATTTTCGAAACCATAGACGTGTTTGTGAATTATATTCTCTATTTAAACAGTGCCGTTACAAAATTTTGTAAAAATGACAGAAATTTGCTTTATTTGCAATGAATCTTTGACTGGAAGTGAAATTGTGGTTGTTGATCGTGGGCTAAAGACTTTAATGGATTCAAGTACTGAAAGGGGTGATGGGTTCAATGAATATTTGAAGGACAAAACATCTGTAACGATACATAAGCAGTGTCGTAAAGCATACACCCGGAAGAGCAGCATCGCTGCAGCTAAAAGGCAGCGTGAGGCGGAGGTAGCTACCACATCTGGGATTAGTCCTCCTCGTACTAGAGCACGAGGTAATGAATCGTCTTTTTGTTACAAGAAATACTGTTTGTTATGTGGCAATGAAGCAGATAAAACGGCTGAAATGAAAAAAGCGCAGCATCTTCGACGAAGAGTGTGTCAAGTTTCAACCCTTGACTTCAAGAATTCCATCTTGAAGGAAGCGCAGACTCGTTCTGATGAGCTAGCAAGAAGTGTCATTGCCCGCATTCAGTATGAATATGACTTAATTGCTGCTGAGGCTAAGTACCACAATGATTGTTACACTTCGTTTCTGAAACCCATTAGTGGAGGTAAAATCGGTCGTCCTGAAAGTCATTCTATTACTTCAGCGATGGAAGAATTATTTGCATTTTTTGAAAATCATGATGATTGTCAATTTTCAATACAAGAATTGAAAGATATTTGCAAAGAACCATCGATCGATAATAGAACAATTAAGTCAAAACTCAAGTTAAAGTATGGTAATAGAATCATTATAACTGAGAAATTGGGAAGTTCAACATTCATTTGCTTCATCGACAATCAGCATGACGTCCTCAGCAATGCTTGGTATGAGAATAAAAAGCAAAATAAAGAGGAAGAGAGGTTGAGAATACTTGAAGCAGCTGCAGCAATCGTTCGAGAAGATATTCAGTCGATAGTGTCTGACACTGATAATTATCCTCCACCTACTCAGATGTTCGAAGATATCAATAGTGATATTCCAGAATCTTTGACTTATTTGCTAGAGCAAATAATTTTGAAAAATAAACGATGCAAATTGGAACACTTGAAATTAATATGTACAAATGTCAGCCACTGTATTATAGCTGCTGTTCGGCCTAGGTCTTTCAAATCACGGTTTGGATCAAAACGTCTTATTCAAATTTTTTCATCTTTTGGTTTGTGTGCATCGTATAATGAAACTATGATGTATGAGGCAGCAGCAGTTCTTCATCGTCCACCTCATATTCTACCACCAGAAACTGGAACAATTATTCAATATGCTGCAGACAATGCTGACATCAATGTACATACTCTAGACGGTCATAACACGCTCCACATAATGGGTATCATTCAAATTATAACTCCAAAAGCAGCAGTTATAGCCGAAAAACCCATATCACGAGTAAACAAAGTCCTTTCAGCGAAAGATTTTGCAGCAAAAGCTCATGTACCGATAAAAGTCTATCAAAATGATGGTGCAGTTGGGTATAGCAAAATAGTTGCACAAAATTTTGATTATGAAAGTAGCACAGCAGTATCTTTACTGAAAAAAGGTGATATTTTGTGGTTGTATGGGAAATGGAAAGATTTACTGGTTGGAACGGTTACATTGAACGTTTAACGAGTAATATCATGAATTTTTCAATGTCTGAAATTCTCTTTTTACCATTCATTCAGCAACCAGCAAGTAATTACAATACTATCTACACAACTTTACTTTGCGCTTTGGAAAATGCAAAACTTTATAATTACGATGTATGCATTATTACTTTTGATCAGCCTTTGTATGCAAAAGCTCGAGAAATCGTATCAGCAGCACCTGAAGGATCTGAGGTATCGAAGATCGTAGTAAGACTTGGAGGTTTCCATTTACTCATGTCTTTTTTTGGACCAATTGGTCATATTATGCAGGGAAGTGGCATAAAAGAGGTGCTCTCTTTGATTTATGCCACTAATTCATTAGACAAAATGTTGAATGGCCATGCTTATGCAAGAGCAGTTAGAGCACACACATTACTCCATCTCACTTTAGCAACAATAATATCAGAAGAACTTGTCATCGATGAAGAGATGCATGCTAATCTACAAGATACTGTAAACCTTATAATGAATAACACAATTTCGTACGTTGATACTGAGAATGGCGATGAGATGACTGAGGCATTACTTGAGCAGTTCAATCAAAAATTAAAGGAATATGAACAACGTGGACCAACTGCAAAATTGTGGACGCAATATTTTCACATGGTATCAATTGCTAAGGAGTTTATAAGAGCTGAACGTATGGGAGATTGGAAAGTTCATTTGAATAGCACTCGAGAAATGCTTCCTTACTTCCACGCATCAGGACATTTTCCTTATGCCAAATCTGCACATTTATATCTACAAGATATGCTACAACTGGAAAACTTGATTGATGATCCTGAGGTTTTCGAGAGATTTACACGGGGATTTTTCACAATTAGACGTTCTGATAAATTGAGTTGTGGAACTTCAACAGATATGGTCATTGAGCAATCGATGATGAAGTCAATGAAAACAGATGGAGGTGTTGCTCGAGGAAGAAGTACGCAAGAGAGCGTCATTAGTAAATGGATTTATGGCATGCATGCAATGAATACTGTGTGTGAAAGATTGGAGGATTTAGCGGATGTAAGAATGGACACAACCGATCAGCATGTCGATGCAAGGGATTCCCGCAGAAAGAGAGATACTGGAGACATCAAGAAACTTCGTGAATGGTTTTCATCACATGATCCTTTTCCTGAATTGAACAAAATCATGTCCATTGCCAATGGGGTCGTCGGGGATGATAAAATCAATTGCCATAATGCTCGTGAAGTGGGTATTGCATCTATGAATAAAATGATGGGCCAAACATTTAATAATATTAAATTGAAACGTGCTGATAAAGTACTACCTCTATTATCTATGAACAGTACCATGAAGATTCATAATGAGAAGGTCCCAATAGATCCTGTATTATTATTTCAACGCATGAGTATTACGAAGACATTTCAAGACGAGAAGTCAGCCATTTATGATTGTTTTGAATGTGTGAACATTGATATCGAAAGTGCAAATGCTACCTACATCATCGATGGAGGATACCTATTGCACCGTGTTGTGTGGGATCGAGAGAACACATTTGAGGATATTTTGGACAAATATCTTCAGTATGATCATAGACACTTTGGTCACAACGTTACTATAATATTTGACGGTTACACTGATTATACAAAAAATATCAAAGCTGCAGAACAACGTTGTCGAGCTAAACAAACATCTTCATCGTCTGATACCGTTTTTGATCGATCAATGACTGCTCCGACAAAGCAACAGCAGTTTCTTGCTAATACTCATAATAAATCTCGTTTAATTTCGATGTTATGTGAAGAATTAGCAGCTGCCAATATTGTTGTGAAACAAGCTCAAAATGACGCTGATGTCCTCATTATTGAAACCGCAATTGAACAATTCAGTAGCACCAATCCAACTATGATGAGAAGATGTAGATTTGTTAATAATATTAACTGCACGAACACCTAGTGATAAGATCATTTACTTTTTAAAACCTGGGAGGGCTCAAGTTCAAACAAAAATATATTCTTCACAAAGCTTAACTGCATATCCAAAATGTCAGCCTCATATATTATTCCTTCATGCGATAACTGGCTGTGATACGACATCAGCAATTTTCAAAAGAGGCAAAAATACAGTATTCAAATTGTTTGAAAAACGTGAAGACTTGATTGATAATGCAAAAGTATTTACAAAAATTAACTCGTCAGCAGATGTTATCTTCACCAATGGAATTCGTGTTCTCCTTGCTATGTATGGAGCTCCAAAAAAAATGGAATCGATAGACAAGTATAGATATTTGAGTTTTGTGAAAAATACAAGAAACAATAAGAGAGTGCAGTTATCTTGTGTCCCTCCAACATCTGCTTCTGCTTATCAACACTTGTTTCGTGTGTTCTACCAAGTGCAAGTGTGGCTAGGCAATGATCTAAATCCTGATCCTAAGGTCTAAATTGATGAATAATAGTTTGGAGCCAATCCAGACTTTACTGCCACCTGCTCCAGAAAAATTACTCAATACAATTTTTTGTAATTGCAAAAAAGGCTGCACAAACAATTGCGGGTGCAGAAAAGTTGGATTGTATTGTTCATTGGTATGTACCAATTGCCGAGGCCAATCTTGCACCAACATTGAATCAAATGCAACAGATGAAGATCGTTTCGAAATTGATGAGGATATAACTGATATATCTCTCTTCTTGGAGCAGTCTATGCAAATCGAGCAAGAAGAGGAAGAAGACAGTGAAGAGGAAGAAACGAGTGACTATGAAGAATTTGATGATGAATGATATGTAATTTTCTTGCTGTTAAAATTTTCGTTAAATTTAAATAAAAAAAAAATTTCATCAATAAAATAGTGTCCCATTACATTCTCTCGATTAAAATATATTGTGGAGTATTCCTACTGAGTATTCCTATTCGTTAAAAAAAAGCGCCGTGTACACTACCTCAGAGGTGGTGCGGAAATGTGTGCATATAGTCAAAAATACGACTTTCCTGCGGTCTAAAGTCACGATATCTCGAAAGCGATGCTATGTAGAAGAGAAGTGTTAAGATCTTTTTTGTAGACAATTTTACGATCTACAAACTTTGTTTGAACTATTTTTCGGTAGCTTTCATTGTTTCAGAGATATACGCAAAAAACGCAAATTTGTGTCCTTTGACCTCGAATAAAAAACAACGCACAAGCGGGATCGATGGGGACTTCTGATATATCATTTGTAATGACGTATTCAAGGCCTGCACAAAAATCCAGCTAGTTGGGAATTAATGCAAACTGGAATGTCTATATTGACTGGTACATGGTATCTCGAAAACTGGTGGAGTAAAAAAATCAAATTTTAGGCAAAGTAATAGCAAAAAAATAGGGTGCAAACCCCATGTTGATAGGTACAATAAGTCCGGAGATACGATGGTGGCTACGCTAGCTTTAGTCTAAAGCTAGCAGGATCATGGTATCTCGGAAACTGGTGGAGCAAAAAATCAATTCTTAGGCAAAGTAATAGCAAAAAAATAGGGTGCAAACCCCGTGTTGATAGGTGGAATAGGGCCGGAGATACGATGGTGGCTACGCTAGCTTTAGTCTAAAGCTGGTAGGACCATGATATCTCGGGAAACTGGTGTAGCCAAAAAATAGGGTGCAAACCCCATGTTGATAGGTGCAATAGGTCCGGTGATACGATAAAATTAGCAAAAAAATGTGGTATAAGTCGCATCGTAGCCTTATGACTTGGCTACACTAGCTTTAAAGACACGTATTAATAAGACTTAAAAGTTAGTGTTATTATTATAGCCAATCTTTACCCTACATATTTAATATACTAATAATTATGAAGAATATAATAGATAATATCCATACTAATATTATAAATGCGAAAGTAACTCTGTCTGTCTGTTTGTTACCTCTTCACGCTTTAACCGCTGTACTGATTTGATGATGATTGATGAAATTTGGCATAGTTTGAGTCCCGAGAAAGGACTACTCTTAAACGTCAAGTGTGAGTCGGATTTTTATTTTATAAATTCAGGAATTGCCGATAAAATCCTTCACCGATAACCAAATTTAGGGCGGTTGGAATCGCGGCTGATAGGCTAACTTAAAACGTTAATTGAGAGTCGAGTTTGAGGAGTTGCCGTTGAAATCATACACCGATAACCAAATTTACCGAGCTTAACCGAACGGGTAAAACCGCAGGCAATAGCTAGTAATAAATAAATTAAGATATAGTAGATTAATACACAGTATTCTTCTAGTTTGGCGAATAGGCTTGGTTCTGCAGCATTCGCTCTTCTAAAGATTCGTTACGGACGGATAGTATACTTCAGCTACTTTCATAGCGTGATGTCCTACGGTATTTTAGTATGGGTAAACGCAACTGATATTCAAGCAATCTATGCCAAAGACACGCTTCAAGAGATAAACTTAAGGAAATCAAGGTCTAACCTGACCGTCTCAGCATAGGTATAATAGATAATTTATGTTCATAAAAATATCGATTACTATGACAAGACTAGCGATATTCATAATCGAAATGCTCGAAATAGACACGAACTTGCTCTGATCCACACAAGGCTTAAGAAAATAGATAAATCATTTAAAGGACAGTCTATCTGCTTTTACAATGAAATCCCTACAAAATTATGTCAATTAAACTTAAAAACGTTCAAAAAAACAGGAACTTATTACACAATTCAAGACTAAGTACCTTAATGATAAAAATGCATGAGATTTAATATGTTTTTGTTAACATAATTTACTTGATAAATTGTATTGATTAATCAAAATTAAAAGAGCGACTGCTAGAAAGTTTCTTTCGACGTTTCTTCTTACCAGAACGCCATTTTGATTTCGAAACGGTAGTAGGTAAGTAGTAACTTATAGTTTGACTTCAAAAAAGTGATATATTATCCTATTTTTGAGAAATAAAGCATTTAAATTTGAATAAGAAATTACGGTGGCGTTTCAACACAAGCAGTTTAGATGACATGACCTACCTATTTCTTATCTAGAATTAATGTTAGTATATTTTCAATATGATTTTACAGATATATTTATCCGCGACTTAGTCCGTGTGGTCTTTTAGAAAGAGAAAGTTTTTAACTAGTAATGGTTTTTTAACCTACAAAAAAATTTGAATTCTACAAATTTTTATCCCGTTATGCCCTAGGGGGGCAAATTGGGGGGGACAATTAAATAACGGCGTCTGGCGCGTTGACTTCATAAAATTATTTGGGGGGTGAATACCAGAAATCATAGCAATACCGTATAATATTGGGGGGCTCAGCACCCGAATATTTACATTGAGGGGCTACAGCACTTTTAACGAGCGTTCTGTGTACACAGACTTTCCAATCACCGAACTGTAACAAGACTTACGGATAGAAGAATTACACAAGGCAAAGACTTTTCTATAGAGAAAGGTGACAGGCCATCCTCCAGTGCGAATTGGCGGACGTTGTCGAACTAGTAGCCATTCGACTGAAGTTTTCAATCCGGCCATGGCGCCCTTAACTTGGCTTAACAACCATAGGATATAGTAAAACAAATTCATTTTTAAATCAATTTATTATATCCTACAAACTAGTCAACGGCTATGTACAGCTTCTAATAAACTACCTAAAAAGACAAATATAAAGTAAATACATACATCTCAATGTTGTTTTTAAATAGATCGTAGGATTATATTTTGAGATATTTATTTATCTCTGCTTTGGAATCAATATCTATAATACAAAAAAAATGTAAATAAACAAACAAACAAACATACGTAGTACATAAATATTGAAGCTTCGTGCAGAACCCGAAAAAAAATATTTTGGCTATTTACCAGAGTGCCTCTCTGAGACCCAATCATTTATTTCGATAAATTTTTAGTCTTAATAGTTAAACTTAATAGTCTTAATTAGTTTGCATTTTTTCAAGTACAGCTTTAAAAGGACAATGGGCAAAAATTCATGGAATTTGGAATCTGCTTCAAAACCAATCATTGTAGTATCGTTAAGAATATCTTACCAAGATTAACAATATCTACTGTGGCGACTTATCCCAAATCCTTATCCGTTCAGAGACATATGTGAACGTGACAGGTTCCAGAGAAATCAAACGTCAGAATGGGCATGGGTTTGTGACAAGTGGTCATAGTAAACTTTGTTTCGCTTGGTAACACCTCTTTATTGACACTACACAATGATTGCTATTGGAGCGGGTATTGAAATACTCAATGTCCTCTGGTTTTATAATTAATCATTCAATCACCATTTTAAACTTTTGTCAATTGCCATTCTAGTTGCAAGAGGCACCTCAGCAGGTATGTATTATTTATCTAATTTTAGTTTACTTTTTATATCACAGAGTTACAAAATATCATAAACCAACTCTATATGGAAACAGTCATAACAGAGAAAAAGTAAAATAGGTCAAAAAAAATTCTATATTTATTACAAAAATATTAATTTAAAGTAACCGCAAAATTTGTAAACTTACATTCGATGGCCTCTCATTTGGACAGCTCATCTTAATTTTGCATAGGCCACAAATAACTAATTCCAGAAAAGAACAAACAAAATAAGGCTTATTAGTACTGGGTTTTTGTAGGGAGATGAAATCTATGTCACAGTGAGATGTTTTTTTTTGTTCCACTAAGGAATCTTGCGGTCCGCCTGGTGGTAAGCGGTTACCACAGCTTATGGACGCATGCAACACCTGGGGCAACACTTACGCTTTGCCGTCCTTTCAAAAATCAAAAAACTTCTTTCTCCAAGAACCTCATACAGACAGTCCTTAGAGTACAAATACCTTGGCAAAGAACTCATTCCACAACCCCAGCGTTCGCGGGAGGAAGTTCCTCTGATACCGCACTGCACGTGACCATTTAGGTTCTGATGTGTAAGGATGTATTCCCTTCCGATGGCGAGCGGTGCGATGGTATAAAGTAGCCGTGGGCCTCATTTTGAACAATTCCTCAGAACACATCCCATTATACAAGCGGTAGAACACACACAGGGAGTCAGTCTTTCCTCAGACTTAAGGGTTCGATACGGCTAGTGAGTTTGGGATCGTCGACGATTCTCACAGCCCGTTGTGGAACCGAGTCAAACGGGCCAAGCTGGTATCCGGATGCACCCGCCCAAAGATGGCAGCAGTACTCCGTATGGAGCCGGACTTGCTACTTGTAAAGCAGCATGCCACATTCAGTCGGCCATCGAAGGTGTCCAAACAGAGCAATCGAGGCAAAATCAGGTGCGCAGCGAGACAGAGGATGGCAAGAGTCGGGTGCTGGCTAGCATACATTTTGTCGCAGCGCCATAAGTCTCGACGTTGTCGGAAAAATCAAAGGCGACGATTATGAAAGAAATGGTTTGTACTGACTTGTGCAAAGCTTGCTTGCTGCAATATTTGAAGACTTATTAACAAGTTCGTGGTGCGCAGTCGGACTTCGCGTTTTCATGCAGTTTTTCCAATATTGGTTTCCATTAATTATAATCTATTAAAAGATTACTATAATTTTTTAAGTACTATACGCGTTAAGTTCTTGAACGTTATATTGTGATAATTTTGCTGGTTGAGATGCCAGAGTACCTACATTTTTTTTATTTGGATCTGCTTAGTGGACCTGACTGAAATTTAATGATCTTAAGTTCTGTGTGCTATTACTTTACAACTTTGGTAAGGCGTCATAATGGTTTTGAACTCAAAAAACATTTTTGGGAAGCACTAAAGTATACAGCGTGTAGAGATGTAGCTGCACTACTCACGCACGCTTAGTTACATAACGCGTCGTCCTTGTCTTTTCTCAAGGTTACTGTCTGGTTACCGTCGAATAACACTACTTTATTTATGATATACTAACACCTTGTAAATAGCAGTAAAAAGAAATGATAAATATAATGTTATATTTACTACAATAACCAAGTACCAATTCAGCCATACTCCTTTATTTACAGTTTGAGTATCAATTTTATGTATAGATATATAGACATTTTGATATTTTACCCAAACATTCTTTCAATTAAATCTATTGAGTGAATGAACAATCTTTATGTTCAGTTTATCCTTTACTCCTTTTCGATTCCTTTAAATCCTCATCGACGGCTGGTTCGCTGGAACTTTCGATAGTTTTCTTCTCTTTAAGGGCCTCTTTCACTGCGTCGACTAATTTGTGAGGGTCTGCTACCGATATTTTCTTACCTGTGGAGAAAAAAACCGTGACAGGCTTTTTTTGTTTTGCGCGAACGTAAGGAAGTAATATGTTGTAAATTATCGTTATTTATTATGTTCACTTTTTACTGTTTTATACTAATTAAAATATTTTACTATATTTTAACAACTATTGGTCTTAGTTAACATATATGTAATTTGACCGATATATTATCTTTATCATATACAAAATGTAGAAATACTATTATAGATTTAAATTAATTTATTTAATTAAGTTTCAAACATTTCAAATGACATATTCAGCAATTTTATTGCTATATAAATACTTGCTTTGAAAAATTATAAATAGATTTTTGTGTCCAATAAAATAACCTCGGCGACTTACTTACAGTAGTTATAAAAAGTAAAAAAAGAAACATAACAACTTGAGAAATAAAAAAAATATATGAAAATGCAGAGTCGAGCAGGTTTACAACCACGGACCTTAAATGGTAAAATTTGGATCTTTGCTGCATAATGACGTCCAAAAGAGTGCAAGGATTGCAATAAACATTTGCACACATATACACCATGTACTGAATTAGGCATAGAATGCTTTATCCCGGTATAGACTTCCCACGGGAATAGACTTTTTCAGTGATTCTTCGATGAGTTTGAATTTAAAAAAAATTTTTACTGCTCCACGTGGTCCTAACCTCCCCCCCTCATCTAAGGTTAACTACTGAACTACTTTTCAACTAACATTAAAATCAAAATAACTCACGATGGCAAAGGATCTTTTGATCTTTAAATTGTGTTACCTTTAAGAAAATAAAATTGACAATAAGTGAATACAAAATAGAACACTTACCATTATCATTTAAGTCTAAATAGATATCATCAAAAATATATACTACTTTATAGTTAAAGATATTTATTTATAGATATAGACAGTAGCGGTACCTTCATACAAGCCCTAAAGCCCAGCTGGCACTAAAAATATAAACTAAATTTTTTTAAATAATTCGTCTTTTGAGCTATTATTAAAAGTTCGCACCTAATTTCCAATCTGTCTATAGCACGCAATAACGAAATCCAGAGGATAGTACGTAATGTCTAGTTTCTCTTTACCTGGCTTCGTATATCACTTTCTACTTTCTCTCTCTTCTCTTATCCTGTTACCCGTTTTCCCGTAGGAATGAAGCATATTCCCGCGGTAAAAAGTAGCTTATGTTCATCAGGGATAATGTCGGCTTCTAGTGGTAAAAGAATTTTTCAAATCGGTCCAGTAGTTTCGGAGCATATTTAATACTAACAAACAAACAAACAAATCTTTACTCTTTATATTCTTTGATTGCTATTAAAAATCTAGGAACATACTCAACTATCTTTTTTTGTCAATTTCTTTTATACCTTTTTAGGCCGAAGATTTTTTTCTATCGAAAAAAATTACTCTAATCTTGTTTCGGGTTTTGTCACTTCTAAATAGTATACTTAAATTATTTTAATGTTTAGGCGTTTATATTCTACATTTATGACTAAAAAATATGTTCGAAAACGCCCATAACCAGGATACCCTCGCCTTAAGCTATGGAAGCAGTGGGCAGAATATATTTTTCACAAAACCGACAGGGCAGACGTGTTCTAGAGTGAAAACCATGAATCGGTAAGTGCAGGTCACTCAACCATTTTTTAAATGTTTCTTTTTTTATCTTGACTGTACTTACGAAACCATTTTAGACGCCTTTCATGTTTTTGTATTATTTCTTTGGCTACATATGTCGTATATATATATAAAAAAACCTGTTTACTGTGCACTTATCTACTCGAAACTTTTTTATAACGGTTCTTTGTTCATTTCTTTTTTTTAAATATAATGTATCATTGTGGACTATAGCATGATGGTGTTTTAGGGTGCCAAAAGGATGCAAAAATAAAACCACAATTTATTTATTTTAATTTTATGTATTCTTGAAAACAATATTTACAATTTAACAATACATTATAACCATCATACTATATCCCCTTTTATAACATACCGAGGTCTTTCAGTTAATTCTTTCACTCTTAAAACTTCCATAAACATAATTAACATTAATATTTTGGAATTCTACCATGCATGTTCATATGCTAACAATATAATAAATAAGTTAATCTTAAACTTTGTCTGTTATCACATACTGTAGATAATATATCTATTCACTATATAACAGATTACGCTTTATTGTAATCGACATATTAAGTTTTTATTTCACTTTACTAAATTTTAATTTATGCGAGTGGCGGAATCATAAACTGTGTAACATATATTACAAAAAGACATTCAGGCATCGAACATTTCTGGATTTTTTTCTCTTTCCCTTTTAAGTGCACTTTCGTAACCTAACGGCTTATCAAGTTCAACCATAACACCAACTCGCTCTCTCTCACTCTCTATCTCTTTCTGTCTTATGTATTCATGCACCTTGTACTTATCTACAGGGTCATTAAACATAGTAATTAATGAGAGAATTACAGCCAAGCAGAAACCCGTAACAAAAACTACTTTATTATTTTGATAACTATCCAATAAACTTTCAAAGAATGTCCAACTTTTACTTTTGTATTTCTCGTTATCCTCTGTGTCGCGGTTCATGGTGTGTATCTTTTGCGAATTGGAAGAATCGTTTGTTTTACCGCTACTATTAGCTTTGTCTGTAAAATAAACGTTTTGTTGATTTTAAGCCCTATCTAAATTTTGATTGGAATTCGATTTGAAAGAATAACGTATCTAATTGCATAAGTACATGAAACAACCTAAAATTGATAACGCAATTCCCTAATCTTTACCAAAAATAAGACTGAGAAATGTATTTTCTTTATTATTACAAACTGAAGACATTGCAAATGTTTAACTTTCATGTATGAGTTGCATTCTTATAAATTCATAATCGAAGTTACATATATTTCAGTAATATTCTTGAGTGTGTTACGCATTTGTGTAACCATAGATTTAACGGTAAACGCTGCAGAAATTTTTCATACAAAATTGATTTGCCATGATCTTACTTCCAAAGTAAAATTTAGGGAACATCAGAGATTATGGCAAAGTTCATTTTTAACCGACTTAAAAAAGGATGAGGTTCTCAATTTGGTTGCAATGTTTTACTTTAACACTTTAAAATCTTTCTGAAACCCTTTACGTATTGGTATACATACACATTAAGTTATAAAACGTTTACATTTTTACGTGAAGTATCAAAAAGGTCAATCCACCGCACTTGTTAGAGTTATATCTAAATCGATTTTAGCTTCGTTTAATAACAATTTCTATCTACAAACCTAAAGTCCATAGCAATGGTTATTTCTTACCGTCCCTATCGTATGAAACTCCTAGTATCTGCCCCGGAGTATCTTCCTCAAGCTCTGCGTAAGCGTATATTAAAGCTTTCTGTTTTTCACTCAAAGATTTTGGAACCTGAAATAAATAAAAAATGTATAAAATAAATAAAATAAAATGGATAACAAAATTAAATTTATTTACTTAGGTAAAGATTGTCTGATCTAAAACTGCGCGCCCCTCCACTTTGTATTTTATTTCACTGTGTAACAGCAAATACGTACATGTTGTCGTCGTTTTATGTGAGTGTGTGACGACTATTCTGTGAACTTCCAGCTCTGTATGCACACAATTTTTGCGCGATAGATCCAAAAACTGTCATAGTCTGGAAAGGAGCTCGTACGTTGCATGACACAAGACCGCAAAATAGATAGGTACAGAAGGCTAACTCAATAGTAGACCCGTTTAAGCCTCCCCTCGCAGGCATACGTCCCGTACATCCGTGATCAAGGTATTTCAAAGGCTGCCTATGGATTTTCTTGAACACAGTTGTACAGAACGTATGCATGCGGGGGATAGGGTTAGAAGCGCTGTATTTACCGCTTTTGTGACAGGACGTACGCACTAACCCGTAGTAACATCCATTCTTTAACAGTTACACGACAAAACCGAAAGTGCGAAAAGCATAACTAAATGACCAATAGCCATAACGTTTTGCGTGTATTGCATTAAAAAATATTTTCCATGTATGCATGCGCGTCTGCGTTTTTTACAAAATATGTTCCTACTAGCTTGTGCCCGCGGTTTCACCCGCCCTAAATTCGGTTATCGGTGTAGGATTGCAACAACTCTTCATTGATAGGAAAATAAAACAACTCACATTTGACGTGTTTAGGCAACATAATATGTCCTTCCCCTATACTCACACTATCTCCATGCCAAATTGGCCCGCGATTTCACCCACCCTAAATTCAATTATCAGTGTAGGATTTAACCGGCAGCTTCTCAATTATAGAAAAAAAATCGATTCACACTTGACGTTTTCAAGTAGCCTATGTCCTTTCTCGGGACTCAAACTATCTCCATGCCAAATTTCATCTTAATCGGTACAGCGGTTTAAGAGTTAAGAGGTATCAGACAGACAAAGTTATTTTCGCATTTATAATATTAGAATGGATACTCAGCATTTTAATACTTTAACAGGGAAGACGGAAACATTATAAAATAGCAAAATTTACATAAAAAAAAATAGTGTTGCAAGTGTTCATAAGCGTATAAGTGACCGCTCAACATCAGAAGGGTCATTAGCTTCTTTGCCACCTTGGTGATATATAAAAAAAATCTATACAATTTATTCACTTAAATATCTTACTCTATACTCATACTCGTAACCTAATTCAAAACTCCCGTAATTGAATTATAGAAAATCTCCTGGTATATTAGTTCAAACAATAATACCTAAGCTAAACTTTAAGATCGAGAAGTATATATGTACACATACATATATTTTTTTTTTTTTTATATACCACTAAGGTGGCAAACAAGCCTACGGTCCGCCTGATGGTAAGCGGTCACCGTAGCCTATGGACGCTTGCAACACTAGGGGCATCACTCGCGCGTTGCCGACCCTTCAGAAATCTAATAACTTCTTTTTTGAAGAACCCCATACTGTAGTCCTTAGAAAAAGGGTTCGCGGGAGGAAGTTTCTCTGAAACCGCACTGTACGCGACCATTTTGGTTCCAAAGTGTATGTATCTATCTATACCTATGCCGTAACTCCTCTGTATATTGGATTAAGAAACCGTTTATGATACTCTGTCACCCAATGTCGTACAAACTATTATCACGTCTGCACCAGTGTTATGTTGTATTAAATTTCATTATACAACTCAAACGTCATAATCATTTTTATGTCTATCGTAATTTCTATAAATTAATAGTAAGTCTAGTAAATAATAGTAATATCGTCTCAGTTCCAGCTGCTGTTTGTATACGAAAAAGAACAAAAAAATTAAATGCGCGCTTGCGCAAGCATAGGACTATTTTCCGGTATCAGTCACTCGTGTGATACTACTTTGTGAGCGTTTGATTTATACGATTTATACAAGCATGTATTTTAATTCACTTATTATATGACATTTGGAAACCGAAGTTAAACCCGAGTTTAAAGAGGAGAATGTTGAATGTTTTGATTTTTTTTTTAATGGCCTATACTCCGATTTGGAAAGAATCTACAACTAGTAATTAAAAAAAAATTATAAACACATTCGACCATAGAAGGTGTCTAGACAGAGCTACTGTGAGATGCGGCACGCGACAAGGCGGGCGGGGGGGCGAAACACTACCGACTGGCCTGTCTTCAATCTTATATGGCCATTCGAGAGCTGACACGGAAGTCATAGATCACGTCAAAAGCAAAGGCGGTGTCGGATTTTTTCCACATCAAACGCGATGACCGACTGTATATATGTTTACACTGTGTTACTACTGTATCATAGTGAATTAAAACAAACCTGTATTTTAATATGTACGTAGTGGTCACCGTATCCATGTTGGCTGACCCTCTTCATACCTTTCCGAGACAGTCGGACGGTGCTATGCGATGAGGTGCCAGGCAAAACCTGTGAAAAAACATCACATCATGATTGATATACTGGTCATTTTATAAAGAAGGTATACGAACGAAAGAACGAAAATGTTATTTTTAAAATTCGTGAATAAAATAAGTTTTAAATGTTAATCGATTTGTAAAAATCGGCCAAGTGCGAGTCGGACTCGTGCAACAAGGGTTCCGTACCATTATCTATAAAAACGAGCAAAAGCAATCACGTTTGTTGTATGGGAGCCCCCTTAAACATTTATTTTATTCTACTTTTTAGTATTTGTTGTTATAGCGGAAACAGAAATGCATCTGTGAAAATTTCAACAGCTAACTATCACGGTTCATGAGATACAGCCTAGTGACAGACGGACTGACGGACATAGAAGTCTTAGTAATAGGGTCCCATTTTTTTACGCTTTGGGTACGGAACCCCTTAAAATTGGAAAAGGTTTTAGCAAATTTTAAAAAAGACGTTGAACTGTAGTTGTTCACTGTTAAAGAACATGAGCTTTATACATTTAGTTTATATAACTTTAAGTTACTGGTTTCTTTGGTAACATGCAATTTCGTATAATTAGTTCATATAACCATGCTATTTGCTGTTAAAATTTTCGTATTATTTAGTAGTCATAATATAATTTAATTTTTTATGTATAAACAGTTTGCTTAGGTTTCCCGTATGTCATTACTTCCCAGAATTCGTTTCTCATCTGTGACACTATCGAAAGGTGTAACAATGCAGTGTGTTTTTTTTCAAAATCAACGGGTTCGATTCCTGGCTAGGATTATTGATTTTTCAAAAATCCCATGATGCAGTTTTAGTTTTTATCAAAATCGGGCCCCGAGACTCCTTTGAGTACTTTTCCCTTTTTCTCATAGTTTCGGATTTGGCCATGCACGCCCACTTTTTTATACCAAGGTGGTAAACAAGCACACGGCCCGCCTGATGGTAAGCGGATTCTGTATATATAATTCTAGGTAACCAATGTTAAGTAAAACAGATCGCTTACTAACTATAAATCCATCATACATTTTTTTGTACAATATGTCATATAAAATTAATTAATAAAGCTAATTACACTAAAATATAAAATTCATACCTGTAATGTGTGGTCCTCGTATAAACCTTGTATTCTAACTGAACCCCCCAACAAAGCCTGAGACACAGAAATCTGTAAAATAAATAATAATAAATAATTTATTACACGCTTTGAATTAAACTAAATTTCATTTTTTTGGCAAAGATTTTCTCTGGGTCCCTTGAGTAGATCTGACTAAAATTGAATGACTTAATTCTTCGGGATACGGCTCAGACTCTGGCGCCAAACGTGAAAAGACGATTAATGAACTTTCGTTCAATAAAAAGAATACCAAACAGACCCCTTTTCACTTTGTCTTTAAATGTTTTGACAAACAATATTTCAATCAGTTTACAACTTTGCTAAAAGCATAGCCGTAATGGTGCTTTTGCAAAAAGCATTTTGTGATAACAATGATGTATAATATACAAATAATTTATGTCTTGTATTCCAATTATAATCACAGCGAGTTGAGACGTTCTAAAACTGCTCTACTCACGCACTCCTTAGTTCAGAACTTTCCTTATAAATTCAGTTTACAAAAATAACAAATTCTTTGTTTGCTATCAGAATGTCCTATTTCGTCCTTCCATCTATTTCTCTCTCTCTCACTCACTCAGCTACACAAAGAATAAAGCCAATTGCATGCTCCCTTACAACGTCAAAAGGAATAATGCCCTATGAAAACACTATATAAAGGTAGGGTAAGTGCATCAATCTTATTCTTAATATATACAGGGTGGAAACGATAAGTGATCTCACTCGATTATTTCTAAACTATATACGATATTGAAATACTGACAATTGATCCTGGAAGTGCCTTACGAGCTCTATCCAATAATATCAATAATGGTTCATTAAATAAACTGGATCTATCCGAATATTTGATGTTTTCTTCCTCACCTACCTAACTTCCATACATTTAGTATGGCGACGTGGCACTCGTCGCATGCATACCTTACGCCGTGTGTTTTTTTCTTTGGGTTTTCTTAAAAGACAAGTCTACAGTGCACGAGTCAACAACTAGATAAGCTACAAATTCGTATAATTGTTTATTTTATTAACCATTATTGATACCATTGGATAGAGCTTGTGAAGCACTTTTAGGATCAATAATCAGTACATATTTCGATAGCGTGTATGGTTTAGAAATAATCGCGTGAGAACCCTTATTGTTTCCACCCTGTATATAAGGTCGATGAACTTGTATATTACGGCATGACGAAACCTTTCATACCAAGTTATGCAATAATTATGATAATTGTAAGCTTTATGTAATATGTTTGAACGAATTTGTGGGCTATATGCAAAGCACCATTACTTTAATAAATAGTGCCATCAATGCCATCATACAATGTGTATACAAGTCCTATATTATAGTGGTGCACATATTCATATGAAAAGTTAGTTGGAATCAAAGTCTTATAGCATTACCATCATCATATAAATATGGCCATATACTCACAGTACAATCAGTATGAACATCGGGCCCATCTCGCCTGAAGTAGTTAGACGCCTCGACTTTGAATGTTATGAACAACTCATTATTGCCGACAGCCATACGGACTGTTTGACCGTCTTCAACACCCGCTGGTACTGGCACAGTAACTTTCTTACGTTGAACCTGAAAAAACACATATTAAAAATAATTTGGGCATTGTTTTTTTTATTTCTAATATATTCACTAAAAGTTCAAAAATGCGTCAAGAATGACAAAAATTCAACGAACATGTTGTGTTTAAAGAATCGTTCTTTTAGGTTAGTTTTACGCTTTTTATGCTAAAATATAAACTTATTTTCATTATCTTGGGCAAAAAAAAACCTATGATTACCTTTATGTTCCTTTCTGTATTTAAAACAGTTTAGGTTTAATTTACGACACTGATTTTTAACTTGTGTGTTTCAACAACCTTACTATGTGGCATACGCACATATTAATCGACTTTTTACCCACTTTTCCATGAATGCCTGCTTAATAACAGGTTAGAAAATATACATACATTAAATAAACCTAATCAATCAATCAGTCAAAAAAATAAGTGCCTACAATAAAAGTAGACACTAATTAATTTAAAAATCCATGTATGGAACACATTATGGAATGACATAAGAATATAATTTGATTACTAATTTTAGGCAAAAAAATAATAATAAGTTTATACGTACACTTTGTCCTTTCCCTTCACACTCTACGCACGGGAATTTAATCAGCATCCGAGAGCCGTGACAATGACGACACGTCGATCTCATCACAAACGGACCTTAAAAAAATATACAATCAAAAATGATTACCATTAATTTAAAATGCCATATTACATTTAGTTTATTGTAATTGGTGTGACAGTATACAATTAAAAATAATTACCGTCAATTAAAATTCCCTATTACGTTTAGTTTATTGTAATTGTTTAATGGTATAAATTGTGATATTTTAAACTTTATAAATATATTATAAACCTGGATATTACAATAGATTCAAATTGTGGGCATACTAAACCATACATAACATAAGCAACATGGGCGTTATAGATTATTGTGCTTTGGATGATTATTTTTAATAAAAATAAATGTTCAAAAAATTGATCAATTGGTAAAATACATGAATAATGATTGTTTCTTTTTATCTATTAATTTAATAATGTGTAAAATCATATTGTATGTAGTTTTGCACAGTATATTAGATAGGTAATGATATTTGTAGTCATAAATGGCGTGATTCCGGCCGGCCGGAAATGGCGGTACCATCTGACCGCCCACCCAGCCGACTTGTTTGTTAGTTACTATAAAAAGGGATGGCTCCACAAAGCCGGCTCAGTTGTCTGTTAAAATTGAAACCTACTGGTCATATTATGTGTGGAAAACAATAAAAGCAATGGAAGTATATAAACCGTCACACTGCCAAAACTAAATGGGAATTTAGTATAGAAAAACATTTCAGTAAAGTACAATTGATTATGTAAAAGATGATATTTTATTGTAAAAGATGATATTTTATTGTGTGATTTTATTTATGTGTATTTTGTAACAGAATAAGTGTTAATTGCTAGCCAGTGGCTCTGCCGTGGAACTCCTTAATTGTACTAATCAAGTTTGCTATAGCTATAGTTTGTTTAAGCTCGGTTATAGTTATTTCCGCGGGAACTAATGAATTTTTCGGGATAAAAAGTAGCATATGTGCTATTCCAGGACCTAATCTATAGGTGTGCCAAGTTTCATCCGGATCCGTCCAACGGTTAAAGCGTGATTGAGTAACAAACATCCATCCAAACATACAAACTTTCGCATTTATAATATTATTAGGATAAGTATACATAGCTGACAGTTTGGCTCTTTGTGGCCTTCCACCTTTCTTTGCCCATGAACTTCACTACAACAGGTCTTCCACCTTTCCTATCCAGCCACCTTTGATCACCTTTGACGTCACATCATATAACACACAGCATAGTGTAACAACTCTATGGTCACTCAAAACACTCAACTTCTTCAAAAAATAAATTCGCTTCAGAGTATTTTTTTTCCTTTGAGTTGATTTTAATATGTATATTTATTATTTACTACTTGCACTAACTAAAACATATTTCAGCAATCTACATTTTCTAGCTTTTACTCTGATTTCCAAATTTTGATCCACACAAAATTTATATGAGACCACTAAAGAGGTTTCTGAACATACTATGCAGTTGGCTGTTGCAGCCATTACTGCGTCACCGGGCTTTTGGGGCATGACTCTGAAGGAGTCTTAGCCCATATAGCGCCCAACGCTCAAGGGGGGAGCCTCGGCTTGGGTTGTCGCTCTCGGGGGCGTCCCTTTAACCAGCGTGAGCCTCGAACCCGAAGGTGTGGCGGCGAGAAGTCTCCAATTCAGAGAGTTAGTTAGTTAGGTGTCTGTTTTCCACATTAAGCCACTTAATTAGGCTTTTCATAAGTAACCAAATTGCCTATGATTGGTTACTAATACCATTTCAGCTCTGTCCAAAAATCCAGTAAAAGTTAAAGTCAGCTAACAAACAACAAAGTTACATGTAAACATACATTAATTCAATAGATGAGGCTTCTTATTTTCTTGTTGAAAATACACGTGTCATAAATATTAGGCAAGAGTAAAAACCTAAACCGGAATTGTCAAATCTGACTACCTTGTCGAAAACCCTATTCATATGTCACTCCTACTCTTTCTATTTACTAGACTAACCTCTTGAAAATGTCTCCATGCCTGAGCCATTGCAGAAGTTACACTTAATAGCCTTAGTACCTGGCTCGCACCTAGAACCCATACATTTAGGACAAATATCCACTACATTCACATTTACATCCTTATTTACACCACGAGCTGCTTCAGTGAACCGAAGATTTACTATAATCTAAAACAAAATTAAATATATTATTAAACCTACCAAGTAAAAGGCCGATTAAGTATTATATAAAAAGTCATTAAAAACTGTGTTACTTGAGTGTTACCAGAAAATGGCTTTTCTTGTGTGTTAATATATATTTAAGTGATGTTCTTTGATGCCATCTGAAGGATCAGTACATTTTACTTCAAAAAGGTTCTGCATTTAATATGTTTTAACAATTATATGTTCATTTTGATGTGAAGGGGTTTGGAGTACTTATTGTTTCATCAGAACAAATATGTTCCTTTTCTATTTAAAATTTAGGTTGAAAAGATTCACTATAATAGGATGGACTTGTGTAATTTTAGCTTTGGCCATCTATTTGGCAATTAAAGCCTCTAACTGCTAGGCTATCATGATTTATTTTAACTTTCTGTAGTGGACTATGATAGTGCCCATGGTCGTTCAATGTCTTGCTGGTTGCAATACAATGATTTTGGTTCACTCATATAACAGAAACAGAAAAACATCGAGCGGTCGTCCAGAGGTGGAGCACACCATAAGGTATCCAAATCACCCCCATGTATCTTCTGCGTTTTTTTTTTTAGTTTAAGTGTTAATTTTTTTTATGATTTTTTAGGAATTTACAAGGTGCAAGTCCGTTTTGGTCAAGCCCCACAACACATTTCATTGCACATAACAGTAAAGCAATATGACAAAAAAAGTATAATTAGGAAAATAAACCAAAAACTTTGAAGGGGTTTTAAAAAAAAATACCACATAAGTTTGTTCATCCAAAAGTATTTTATATTACATCAATAGATTGAATTTCAAGTTTTGCTTATTTTGAGCTCAAATTTAAGTATGATCCCGTTGAGATAGCTCAATAAAATTTATTAGTGCAGTCATTGAAGCGAAAAATAGGGTCTTACCTCCGATTTTTTTTACTGTGAACCGATTTGCATGAAATTTTGGAATTAGGAACTTCAAAAGTGAAAATGATCTGTACTCCGCAACCACCATGGGGGTGGTTGCCACACCTTCTCGGTGGTGTAATTGGCAATTGAAAATTCGGATTTTTTTCACGTTTTTCATCGGTTTTTTGCAAATATTTCCAAAAATATGCATTTTAACGAATATTTTATGAAACTGAACAAATCAGTTTTTTATAAAGTGTTCTAAGTGCAATATTAAGCTAGATATTTAAAGTTTCGCAAACGGAGCCCTAAATCAAAAAATGATCTTTGCATACTGTCATTGTTTTAGGAACGACGGTAGTCCATCGATACCCCACACGATGGGGTAGACGAGAAAAAAAAAATAACGTCCCCACTTCACATGTCGGGGAGGTACCCTAAAAAATCTTCTCATACAAGTAGTTTTTGAACTCAGCCCCGAACAGACAGACGGACGGACGGACACGGCGAAACTATAAGGGTTCCTTGTTGGCTACGGAACCCTAAAAAACAGGAAGTTATTGAAATAATTTGCTTCAGTATGACGAAAGCGGACTTGCACCTTGTAAATTCCTGAAACCGAAACTTTAAAAAAAAACCCAGTACATAAATGGGGGTGATTTGGATAACTTATGGTTGTGCTCCACCTCTGGACGACCGCTTGACACTCTTTCTTGGGACACCCTGTATATGATTAGACATACTTACTTCCTTAGCTGCACCAAATCCAAACTGGCTCTCAGCAAAATCATTAAATGTATCACTTTTAAATCCAGCGTCGCCGAATATTTTCCTAAATAATTCTTCAGGGTCTACACTGGCCTTGTACTGCCATTGATGAGTAAATCCATCTGTACCAGACCCTGATCCAGCACCCATACCCATATTATCTGAAGTAGTACCATATGTATCATACTGTCTACGTTTGTTTTCATCTGAAAGAATCTAGAAAAAAAAATTATAAAACTTAGCAACAGCTACATAATGGACCAAGCGTTGGCTGCAAAAAAGGTGTCAATTTCTGAAAGAATAAAATTTTCAGGAAAGCTAGAGTTCATAGTGACAATATAGGAAAACCACATTAGCCAAATAAAATCCTGAAACCTTGTGGTGTATATTTCTTTGTTTTTTTAAATGGGAGGTCAAAAGCTGACAGTACGTTTGCAACAATTATTTCATAATTAAATAAACTTCTTTCATTGAATTTTACTACATAATCCTTTATGTTATTAAGTAGAATTAATAAAATTTTGAGAAATACAATGGTAGATAAACAATAGTGGTATATTAAAATTAATGTATGATATACCCAGCCACATTCTTGAAGTAGCTTTTTTGCACCTCCTGCTTGCGGGGTTAAGTACACTAATTAGACCTAGTGTCATTACAGTATTAAATATCATAGATATAAGAGCTATTTATATAAATATAATTAAGGTAATGTAGTATATAGTTAAAATAATTTAGATTAATTGGTAATTAGCTATATTTTAAAGGGAAAATGAAATTAAGTTTAAATTGAACAGTTTTTGCCTGGTATTCCACAATTATTTCCTTCTCTCCCCTGTTTTCCCTTTCTTTTGGGTACTGATAGACAACTCTAAAAGGTATTCATTATCACGATGAACCCAAATGTTACAAAAATTTGATTGATTTAGACCAATGACCTATAAGGCACAAGGTTTTCATTTTTTTTTACTACTTGACAATTTAGAAATTGCTGTTGTCATAGACATTACTATCGACTCACACCTATCTCATGCATTTCAGAAAAGTTATTTTGAGAAATATGGCAGGTAACAAAATATTTTGATGTCTTCAAAAATTTATAAAATTTAACGGAAACAAACAATATTATTGGCTGAGCTATATTAAAATGTGAATAATAATAGGCTTTATTTTTATGAAATACCTCATTAAGGTATTTATTAAGAAGATAGATGCAAGAATATAGAGATATGGAGTATATGGAGTAGAGCAAAAGGAAATTAGACACAGTGTAGCAAACAATTTATATATAGCATCTAATTAGAGAGTTCATAATTTGCGATATAAATTGTGTGCTACATACTATATATTTTGCTTTCCATTTTTTAAAACACCTATTTATTTAATTATTTGAATAGATATTTTTTTATAGTCTTAAGATTTTAGATTTTTTTTTGGCAAAAAACACTCCTTAGTGTTGTCTTAGGATTAGGCTTGCTAGATACCCTGTATTTTACAGGTTACCCTGCTTAGGGCCTGAGGCCTTAACAAAATGGAAGCCCCTAAAATAAAACTTCCATATTTACTATCAGAGGTATTGCGGTCAAAAGTCAAAATTTTATCAAGCAAGCTAGGCTTGCCTGTTTGAATTATGTGGTGCTAATTGTAGTCACTGAGCAGTATCTACGCCCTCATAAGGACTGTATTCCATTTTGTGTACATGACTACTCATAAGCACTTTCAGCCCCATTAATTTGTCTGCTGTAAAATGATCAAAAACCCATATTTTTTGAGCTGGTTAACCTTAAATCAGGAAGCGACAGGTGGCAACCCTACTCAGTAGGCAACGCAAACTAGGCATTATTAGACCAGCAACATGTGTCAACAGCATGCATTCCTACAGATAAATTATTTTTTCACTATTGGCCAGGTTAAATAATAGGTTAAGATATGCCACCTTATAAATATTAATACACCTTAGCTGGTTTTAAGGTTCTACATGAGAATAAGCAACTTGTAAGAAACATTTACAATATTTTTTGCATTTAACTGGTATGTTACAGTAATTTATGTGTTAGCCCAATAACAGTGTCAATAGGTAAACAAGACTTGACTTAAAAGACTTGACTTAAACAAGAATTCACTTAAACAAGACTTGACTTAAACAATACTCGACTTAAACAAGACTTCACTTAAACAAGACTTGACTTACTTCATATGCCTCTGATACTTCTTGAAATTTTCTTGATGCTTCTGGATCTGATTTGTTAGCATCCGGATGATATTTCTTGGCAAGTTGATAGTAAGCTTTCTTAATATCTTTAGCAGAAGAATTTTTTGACACACCCAACACCTTGTAATAGTCAGTACGAGCGTTTAAGCTCCGTGTAGTATGCACATACCGAGGTCGCGAATCACAAATATCAACTGGAATTTTGAGGTTATGTTAAAAGTAAATCAAAATTATATGCCATCGGTACATATGAATTATGGGTTCATTTATCAAACTAGTATCTGAATGTGTAAAATAGAGGTAATGGAATTAGTTGTAATGACGTAACTATAATGAATTGGATGTAACTTACACTTGATTTTCTTGAGGCTTGAAGACGAAACAGCTAAAACAGAACCTCGATAATATTGCTCGCAATTGTTACACCTGTGTAAAAGCCGACAAGGAATTCTAGAAATGTTATTTATAAAAACAGTAGATACAATTTTTGGGTTTAAAAACCCAATAATAGTACGAGTCGGAGCCATTTTTCACAAAACTTCTTAGCGATTTTTTTTCTTTAATTTGGCAAAGAAAGAAATTGGGCAGGGCAAAGCAAGAACAAAATGCCATTACAGGGTGAGTGGTTTTCTTACACCATTGTGATTGCACGGAATTTATAATTTTAGTATTCTAAATTTTAGTAATTAAAGTCTTGTATCATGATTAACGTGTTCTTTGGACCCCTGACATTTTTTATTTTCTTGAGATCAGGGAATTTGGTAAATATTAACTTAATGGGGACGAGCTACTTTTGCTAAAAAAATTATTATCGATACAGAAGTAAAATAAAAAGAAATGAAATTAAAAAATCGGCGGAAAAGAATATATTTAGAACAAAAAATTTTCAAAATTAAAAAGTCTATCATAAATCATAAATAGGTTATATGCTGAAATAATGGTGCCAGTTAGGTTAGGTTTGGTTACGGTTTTTTTCCGCGAGCGGAGTGCAGCAAAGCAACGACGGCCCAGAAAGGGGTAAATGCCAAGCAAACTTAAATTTAAAACAAAATGATATAAGCGATAAACCCCTAACATATTTTACAATAACTCTACGCCTGCCACTCCCACTATGCGCCACTCTTGTCATTAACACGTACCATGCACCTTCTCGTGCTTTAGGTAAGTAAAAAATCGGCCAAGTGCGAGTCGGACTCGCGCACGAAGGGTTCCGTACCATTATCTATAAAAATGGCAAAAAAATCACGTTTGTTTATGGGAGCCCCCTTAAATATTTTTTTTATTTAAATATAATATTGATTTTTAAAGTGTACTATATAACTAAATATTCTGTGAATATTTTAAGCATCTACCTGTTGCCGTAATCAATATCGAGCAAAAACATAACGTTTGTTGTATTGGAGCCCCCTTAAATATTTATTTTATTCTGTTTTTTATTATTTGTTGTTATAGCGGCAACAGAAATACAGCTTCTGTCAAAATTTCAACTGTCTAACTATCACGGTTCATGAGATACAGCCTGGTGACAGACGGACGGACGGACGGACAGAGGAGCCTTAGTAATAGGGTTCCGCTAATTACCCTTCGAGTACGGAACTCTAAAAAAGTACCGTCATACGGTAAAAATATATATTTTAGCATCTTACCTAAAGCACGAGGAGGCGCGTGGTACGTGTGAATGACAAGAGTGGCGCATGGTGGGAGTGGCGGGCGTAGAGTTATTGTTGTTACATACGTAAAAATATGCTAGGGGGTTTATCGCTTGTCATTGGAGTTCTTTCTGCCTAGTGCACATTTATGGTAAAGGATGTTCTGATTCACAGATAAATACGAATGGATCTATCAATAATAAGTAAATTGGATTTAATTAATAGTCTTTCAGATGACGATTCCGATACTAATTTAAATATTTGCATTGCCTTATCGGGTACAAAATATCACCTATTTTTTTGTCCCTTATCCATTCTGAAATTCCGATTCTGTTCCATGTTGCCGCTTAGTTTTAGCTCTCAGATATTTAGGTTTTAATTAATGCTTTAAAGCTTTAGTATAAATCGCGGCACATAAGTTGAACCATGCGTAGTAACACATTTTCGATTTGTTAGTACTATTGTACGTATTGTACTTGCGCAGACGATCGCCATTTTGGTTCAACTTACATGCCGCGAACTATATCTAACGTAAAAATAAAATCACGATGTAATCTATCAGAATAGAAGGTTAGGTTAGGTATTCTTTTCTAAATAACAGACATATGAAATAATAATTTAATAATAAAAATGCTGACTGCGAAAATGAGTTTGTTTATTTGTTTGTCCTTCCTTCATGTCACAACGGAGCATCCAATTGAGCTGATTTTTTCCAGGTAAAAAGTTACTACAGTAATAATTATAATCGAATTCCCCGTGTACGAAGGTATAGTTGACTAAACGGTACGGTATAAATGATGGATCTTCCTTACTATGGGTATAATATCAAGGGTTTTCCGTAGGAATCCCTTGCTAAATACCTTTAGCGCGTGCGAAGACGCAGGCAAAAGCTAGTATACTACAAAAATATGTATTTCTCACACCGGAAAAGAAATGGCTAAATTTTGATAATATGTCAAAAAGTATCGTACCTAATATACCTTGCTTGCTATATGTATACGAGTAGTTTCAATATAGATCGGTACCGTAATATGCCTTAATATAAAAATATATACCTATTATAGCTGCGTACACTGGCAAATATAATAGTTATATCTTTTTGAATAAATTTAATTAAAATTACTTACCACACTTAGTCATATGGCGGTAATTCAAAGTTTACTGTAGAAAATATATCGTAATATGCCTGGCTATAATAAAATTTATATTAATATATATAATAGCTCCATGTGTGATGGACATAATGTGCCCATATCTATACTAATATTATAAATGCTAAAGTAAGTATGTCTGTCTGTTACTTCTTCTCGCTTAAATCACTGAACTGATTCAGATGAAATTTGGTATAGGGACAGTTTGAGTTCCAGAGAAGGACATAGGATAGTTTTTATCCCGCAAAATTTCTTGCGGGAACAACTATAACCGAGCTTAAACGAACTATAGCTACAGCTAAAGCAAACTTCATTAGTACAATTAAGGAGTTGACGTAGAAATTCCACGCCGATAACCGAAATTAGGGCTGGAAGAGTCGCTGGCAAAATGTATTAATATATAAAGCACGTTCATTGTGAGTGGCGGCGTTTTAAGTTTTGCTCATTTTAGCACAAAATATCCGTTTCGTCTAAGCGCAGCTGATATTTTCATCGGTGTTAGACAGCGTAAGCACGTTTGACAGCTGTCAAAAAGTAGCACAAGATACCCACCTCTTGGCACCCCTATCCTCGCATACTCTGCTGGGCTGATTAGAGGCCTTGAATAATATTATTCCAACTTGTTCCTATTGGATTCATAAAGAAGCCTGAAGACTCATAAAAAGTTTTAGAAAACTGACCTATCTTCAATCCTCTATTGTCAAATCCTACCTTCTTCCACTTCACAAAACAGATGTCGATTCCCTAATTTTCTAACCAAAAGTAATCTAAGATTTAGGCATGTCTAAAAGTGATTAGGAGGCAAATAATATCCTTAACGCTTGTTTAGAGCAACATTTTAAGAATAGGCTAACCATTCTTAGTTGGGATTCATAATCATAATAGTTCTTAGTGTTAAGTGCCCCTCCGAGTCAACAGTATTTATTTACAGGTGAATAGCCTTTTTAGAGGCTGACACTTATATAAAGACTCACCAACTTAATTAAATCCTAGTCCTGTCCGATTCTAAAAGTTGTCTCCGAGCCATATTATCCAATCAATTCAAATATAAACTTCCCTCTCCTATAATTTTGAACATCAAAGAAATCTTATACAAATGTTGAGTCCAGCGAATTGACATAGCTCTTGCATGGATTCCTGGCCACAACGGATTTGACGGAAACGAAACAGCAGATCATGCTTGCTCCCCAACATTTTTGGCAAACATTAGAGTTAGAGATAATTCACTTTGCAAATGTGGCTTGGAAGAAGGCACAGTAGATCACATCGTTTTTTCCTGTCCTAAATTTCCCTACTCATTATATGATGTCCTTCCTCCAGAAGTTCCCCGCCCAGTTAATATACAATCCCTCTAAGCCTCAACAAATTCTCCTATAGTTAATTATTTAGCTAGGTATATTAAAACATTCAATATCAAATTATTCCTCAGAGCCGCCTTCGGAGCCTCCTAGTTCGTCCGGAATGCGGACCTACACTGGGACTTCGAGCTCCCCACGATTTCCCAATTTTAAAGACTGGCAGTCCGCTTTTTCGAGCGTACACAAAATCACCTAAACCGATTAATTGTGCAATCCACTAGCTACGATCCCCCCGACCGACCACGGGACGGTCAAAGAACTATTGTTAGGCGGCCTCAGTACCTACTAACGGCCACAGACGATGATCTCGCTATACGGGTAGTGAGACTAGTCTCAACGACCTTACACAACGCTGACGTCCCCGGGTTCGTCGGCTAACGCACGGACCCACCTCATACACGAGGTATCAAAGAGTGCCGGGGTGCTTCTCGCCCTCATTCACTGGCAATCACAACCGCGTTACGGGGAACTCCCCTCCTGGCACTGACTGACCTTCGGGTTCGAGGCTCACGCTGGTCGAAGGGATAACCCCAAGAGCGATAACCCAAACCGAAGCTCGCCCCGCGGGGAGCCCTTGAGCGTTCGGCGCTAAATGGGCTGAGACTTCTACAAAACCACTTGTTGACTTCCTCGTTGCGATTTGGAACACACCCTAAGGGTGTCAAGTTGAATTCTTTACACTGACACAGAAAGGGTTGAAATTTATTCCTGTCAGTGTATAAATTAACTGTTAAATTAACCCATTCCAAGTCGGGTTGATTTTGCAACTCTACTCGGCGATTTGAAACAAAGATTTAGATACGTGTTGGCAACACTAAGTTTCTGGGCAACGGGTATTGATAAGAAAATACGAAATTACAAACAAAATTATGACTATTTATTACGAAATGAGCTTGCAAGGTTCCCGAGAATCATTTATGTTTTGAGATAAAAAGAAAATTAATTAATGTTGTAATTATCTGCTGCATACAACTATTTTATATCCTTAGAATGGCTTCAATAAATAGTCGAGACCATATTATCGAACAACAAGTAAGTTTAAATGTTTACAGTCTGAATCTTAGCCAAAATTATTTTTGTACTGTCTGTTGTCATCATCTTATGTCAGAGTTAGTTGAGAGTAACGAAAAGGGGGCGCAAGGGAAAAAATTACCCCCAGAGTTAGGCAAGAGTAGATATTAGACAAGCATGAATTTACAATTCGCTTGCACTACGGTCAGGGTTTCTGGATTTGATAGCGTGAATTCCGGGACTAAATAAATTATACCAAATTAAAGAAATTCGTCATTTAACTTTGTATTAAACTTAAATTGTCGCTGATTTTGGTAAGTTTCTAGACTATATTCCATAAAGCAAAGTGGAAGTTGAAAAAGTGGCTTTGGAATGACTGGCTCAGGGCGAGATTATTTATAGTGTAAACTATTTATAACAAAACTCTAGGGACCACACATTTTTCATCATTATAGAGAGTTATTGGTATATGGAGTGAAAGAAAATCAACCAAATTCACAATATTTTTAATATGTGTCTTTTACTGGCCAGGTGAACAGTTTTAAAGTTTGTTTACAACTGATAATACGATAGGTGCCTGGTGTGTTTAGTTTGAGACCATCATTTTCAAGGAATCCAAGCATGATGCATGTGTTTAAGGTAATTAACAATAACAAAAGCTAGGCGGCTGTTTATAAACCTCAGAAGTTGCGGGCCCTCAAAGGTTCAGTTGGCATCTTTTGTAACCTGATACGATATCATAAACAATAATACAATAATGAATATTTTATATAACATAAAGAGTAAATATAAAGATTGTATCAATGTGAGGTAACCCAAACAAATTGGGCTCCTTTCTATGTTATAGAGAGTTTATCATTATAAAAACATTGTTATAAAGAGTTTACACTGTATTTACAATCCCATAGATATGGTTGGAAATCACTCTTGACAGTGGGAAAATTAAAACCGCTCCCACTCCTCAAGTAATATGTTTCCAAGTTCATTCAGATTGTTGGGGGGTGGCATTCTGGATTTAACCCTTCTTTTTAGCAAGTCCCAGACATGCTCTATTGGATTCATATCGGGGGAATTTGCTGGCCACTGCATCACCGGTATACCTACGTGGCTCAGATATGCCTGTACGGATTGTGCACTATGAGCATGAGCATTATCTTGCATTAGAATAAAGTTGTCACCAATAAATGGGGCAAATGGTACAACATGTTTTTCTAAAATGTCTCTGATATATCGATCTGCTGTCATGGTCCCTCCTGTGACTATCACTAACTCCGTGCGAGCTCCCAAACATATCCCTCCCCAAACCATAATCGAGCCGCCACCATAAGCCACTGTGTGTTCAAAATTAGACTGTATGTGGCGTTCTCCTTTGCGTCTCCATATTTGCTGTCTCCCATCAATCTGTTTTAAAAGAACTCTGCACTCATCAGTAAAGAGAACCTGCTGCCATTCGTTCAAATCCTTTTTTTGTGTTCCGCTAATTGTGCCGGTGTGTACAATTTAATCTCATTCCTTATTTTGTCTTCACCAGCTTCACTTAAATTTTGACAATTCAAAAGTGTTTGTAAAAAACCTTACTTAAAAAAGACATATTTTTCTTTGATATTAATATGTGGTTTCATTCATTTGTCCATAAGTTAAACATGATAAACACTGACAGGTTTTTATGAGTATGAGTTAACTTATATTTTTAGCAGTTTGTCTTTTAAAGCTGAAGTACCTTTGCAAAATGAATTAAAATCTGCCTGATTAACTAGTTGCCATATAGCATACACATGCAAATAAAAAGAACACTCGTTCACTGCTAGGTAGTATGCTAATTTTCAGCATATCTGTGTGTGTATATTTCACTAGTTTAAAGCACAGACCAGGAAGCAAACTTTTTATGAGTATACTTCTGTATACCAATTTGTCTTTTAAAACTGAAGTTTCTTTGAAGAATTTATTTAGTTCTGTCACATTAGCTCTGCGTTATACTCTTTTTTTTTAATTTTTGTTTTAACACTTTACTTCTAATTATTATTTAATGTTGAATTTATAATATTAGTTACCTTATTTATTTTTTCAGCGACAAATTATGGAGCAGAAAATGAAACAAAAAAGACAAAACTCTGGAATGGTTCATGCCAATGATTTGAGAGTAGGCTCTGCAAAACGTCCCATTTCGGGCAGCCGCTCAAGGGAGTTACATGGTAATTCTTATTATACATTTTTATTATGCTTTCGTCTTTTGTTTTTATTCAAGCATGATTGTATATGATTTTGTTTTGTTATGTGCATTTTTACGTTTTTTTTCATGTCAGGATATGATGGTCCAATGCAATTTCTTATGTCACCAGTGAACCCTGACCAAGTTATTCCACTTCAAACAAATCGGATATCTACCTTTGACGGTAAGTTTTTTTTTTATCTGCATTCAATAACATTGTAGTAAAACATTTTTATTTTCAACAAATCTGGAAATATATAATGCCATCTGGCCTCAAACTAAGCAAAGCTTGTACTATGGGTACCAGAGAACAAATACAAATTGTTAATACATATATGTTGTGCAACAATATTTAGCAGAATTTTAATTTTATTTTAGCTAATAATATTTAATTGACTTAGGCTGACTTGCACCAATCGGCAAAAAAGGGAGATTATATGGAAATTTCTATCACCAGCTATTTGTAAAGTTAACCAGGTAGTGGTTTGCTAAACTTTGACAGGCCAGTAAAGTTAAAAAAAAATCGTACAATCTTCCATTTTTTATGGTTTGTTAATTTCAAAGTTAGTTGGTGCAACCTAGCCTAAAATATAACAATATAACTACTAACTAAAGACTAATAATGACTAAATATATACTCTTACTTACCCATGTACATAAAGTAGTGTAAACATTAATTATTAGCTTAAATAAAATTTAAAATTTACATAAATCTTTCTCCTGTGTGGCAATCAAATCCTCAGTTCAACAGGCAGTATCACCAGATCCAGTGAGACAGTTGAATGATTATTGGCTTCTTACTAGGTAGATGTTGGTTGCTGTTAATCTTATAAGTGCATGGGAAAATTATGGCAAAAATAGTTTTCGAAATAGTTAAAACACACAGATGGAAGTTAGATGGACCTCTAATCTCTACATCTAAAAATTCAAATTTTTTATCTTTGACAGTTCTCACTAATAATATATACCTCTTACGAGAATAAGTCATTGTAACTTCAAATGCATATTTTTAAAGATCACACCATTTCAGCCGGACGTCGTCGACTGCTGAATGTATGCCTCTGCCATATAAATAATAATAAATAAATCCTGATCTCTAGTTGACTCTAATTCGGTTGTCTGTTTACCTGGTAGGCCCTGGTGGGAGGCCGTTCTTCGCTGCGTCTTTCTAACCGTGGTCGCCATTCAAGAAACTTTTTTCCCACTGGTTATAAGTTTGTGGCCGGCCCATTGCCACTTCAACTTGGTAACATTTGAGCTATGTGGTTAACTTTGGTTTTTTGGTTATTGTATTGCTCTAAGAAACACTTAAGATGAAAGTCTACAATCAGTGTGTTGCTAGTGATGACCTATGGTACAGAAACGTGGTCTCTAACTGTTAGCCTGTTAAATAAGCTAAGAGTCACTCAGAGAGCTATGAAAAAAGCCATGCTTGCCATGTTTCTTTGCGCGACAAAATCCGAAACGAGGAAATTCGCCGAAGAACCAAAGTTACCGACATAGCTCAAAAAGTTAGCAAGCTGAAGTGGCAGTGGGCAGGCCATATCGCTCGTCGAACCGATACAAAAGGGAAAGAAAGGTTATCGAGTGGCGACCATGGATCGGAAGACGCAGCGTGGGACAGCCAGGTTGACAGGTGACCTGGTTAGAGCGGCATGTAGCCGGTGGCCGTTGTAGAGACATATGGGGGAGGCCTACGTTCAGCAGTGGACGTCTTCTGGCTGAAACGAAGACGCTGAAGAAACACTCTGAACTTGTTTAAGAGGCAGTTAGACCACATTTCTGTACTGTAAGTCATCACTGGCAACATGCATATTTTATCATTTGTCTAATTATATTACAAAAATTTGTGGCAGCTTACATAGGACACCTTCCTTTAATATTTCATCAGTTTTGATTCGAAGCTTCTGTAATATAAGGCTGTGTCATACAGATAGATGGACAGACTTACCAAAACTATCAAAGAACCTTTTTTACCATTAGGCTTTGAAAAACTAAAAATGAAAAGTTTGTATGTATGAATAATGCATATATTGCCATAAGTTAATATTTCATCAGATCTATTGAATATTTGTTTTTTTTTTTTCAATTACATTATCATCCTACTAGGCGCGTTTTTTTTACCAAAGTATACAAGCATCTGGTATGGATAAATTTTATACATTTTTTCAGAATTAGGAAATCAAATCGAGGTGTTGACTGTAGGAGATGGGTGTGAAGAAAGTGGAGAAGAAGAGGAAGAAAGCGTTCCGGTGTGCAGTTTTGGACGCGATGTGAGCACCGACGACGTATGCGCGGATGCTGCCGTCGCGCCAATGCAGTCTCGCTCTCGCAGAGACGCATCACCTACGCAGGTATTATTTCTATTATTTAATTAATATACCTGATGTTGAGTCAGATTGCATAGAACAATTACCAGCCAACCACTGTCTGCTGGTATTCTCATAGATTTTAATGAGCTTGTGTAAGTTTTAAAATGATAGCTAAAGATATACTTTGTTGGTCACTAACATCTGCTGATAAGGGTTTTAAATTTTCCTAAAACAGACGGAAAGACATGACGTAATTACAAGGTTTTCGGTTCTGCTTATTGGCTTTGGAATTCTATTATCTCGCCCGAAAACAGTCCACTGTTGAACGAAGGCTTTATATTATGTCTTCACAGTGAAACATCTCTACCTGATTGCATCTAGTGGCTTTCTGCAGGTCTAACCTAGTGATCCATTTACATGATAGGATGCTGTTCCACACTACATTTTCCAGTCCTTGATCACTACTTAAAAACATTAAGGTTTAGTTTATAGTTTCCATGAACATTGTGGCCTGTCCATTACATCACTTTGGTAACTATTTCAACTTGAGCTGTGACTTTCTTCATTTTGAACCAATTGAATATTCAATACTAATTCTTTTTCAGTATAAAATTAATCTGGATCTAAATTGAAAAAGCACCTAATTTTTAATTTGACAGGCTGCAGAAATAGAAGGGTCAGTGGAAGGCGCAGTAGAAAGTTTTGTTGTAACGCCAGCCAAACATGGTACGCTGTACAAATGCAGAATAGCTCGCGACCGCAAAGGGATGGACAGAGGCCTTTACCCTACCTATTTCTTGCATTTGGAGAAGGATTACGGAAAAAAAGTTTTTTTATTAGCTGGTTAGTGGTATTTTCATAAATATTCTACATACCTTTCT
Source organism: Apoda limacodes (assembly GCA_946406115.1). Lineage (NCBI taxonomy): Eukaryota > Metazoa > Arthropoda > Insecta > Lepidoptera > Limacodidae > Apoda > Apoda limacodes. Next base: position 14,311,471 of record OX291561.1, read on the forward strand.
TTACAGACAAGTATTGCATTTTATACTTTTAAGGTTTTTCATGTCATAAATATTTAGACTATTCACAAATGAAAGCTGTAAATTCCACACATTGTTACTGCCAATAAGTTAATTGAAAACTACCATTACGACACTTATTCCTTGTCAGCTTGTCAGAAATGTTACAAACGTATATGCTGTATGATACACGTTTCACCAATGGCATTCCGTCCCAAATACGTGATAGGTGATGAGCCTATCACCGTACCGGGCACAAACCAGAGTCAAGACAACTTTACGATTAACAACTTGTAACAATACTGGTTTTAGCTTTAATTACCACCACCACTGCACCTCACGGATTTTTATTCATTTGGTTGATTGATAGAAAAGTAATTTCTTTCTATGTATGTAAGTAGTAAAATTACAATATACTTTTTACTAACAGCTCGCAAACGCAAAAAATCCGCAACATCGAATTACCTAATATCAACTGATCCAACGGAATTGACTCGCCAAGCTGACAGTTTTGCGGGAAAGTTGCGGTCGAATTTACTTGGCACAGCGTTTACAGTGTACAATAATGGGAAAGCGTGGCGCAAGCATGACCACGCACGTACTAGGCACGAATTATCTGCTGTTGTTTATGTAAGTACACTCAATCTAGATTTTTAATATTGGAAGAAGTATTACATGGTGCTGGCACCCTGGCACACCTATCCTAGAAAATATCATTTACTCATGATGGACATACTTGATTAAAACAACTTAGAATTTTTTAACAAAAAGTTAACTTGTTAATATAAATTCTAGTCAAAAGCTAGTTTTAGAACAAGTGGGTCATTTTAGCAGAATTAGATTCAAACATATTCTTGAAACAATACATATATATAATCTATATAAGTTACAATAAAATGCTGTTCGTTGGTAACCACTGAAGAATGGCTGAACTGATTAAACTTTATTATAATTTCTTATAGTCTAAATAAGGCTGTTAACAAATAACAAATTAGAAAATTTCCCCAGTTAAATTAAAGGATTTGAGATAATGATTTAGTAGCAATTTGACTACCTCAAAGGCTCAGTTAGAAGTGATACTGCCTGCCAATGTGTGAGAATGAGTTTGAGTGCGAAACATTTCGAGTTTCTATGTTTAGTATGTATGTAGGTATTTAAAAAATGTATTTATATTAGTTGTCTGAATCCGTGGTAAAGGTTTTCTGAGCTTAGGACCAGATGTTGCCTTGTGATTTGTCTAGAAATATTGCTATTTATGTTATTATAAATTATTGTTCATTTTTCAGGACACAAATGTCTTAGGTTTCAAAGGCCCACGCAAAATGACAGTAATATTACCAGGCATGACGCCCGATCGTCAGAGAGTAATCATTGCGCCACAAGAAGACAGCGAAACCTTACTAGAACGATGGAAAAGCCAAAACTTCGACGATATCGTGGTCTTACATAACAAAACTCCAGTTTGGAACGACGAAACTCAATCTTACGTGTTAAATTTCCATGGTAGAGTTACACAGGCAAGTGTTAAGAATTTTCAAATTGTTCATGATTCGGAGCCCGATTATGTAGTGATGCAGTTTGGTCGTATATCGGAAGACGTTTTTACTATGGATTTTAGATATCCTCTATGTGCATTGCAGGCCTTCGGTATAGCTCTCAGTTCCTTTGATAGCAAATTAGCATGTGAATAAAAGTTATACAATAGCAAATTGGGTTTAGTATGGAGTGTGACAAGGCGAAAGGCCTAGTCATGTTTTTTTTAAGTAAAGTCTATTCGACGCATTGTTTTCAATACACACTTCATTACATAATATGAGTCATTATCATATTTTCCTATTTACCGAAGACTTAAAAAGCATAAAAATTTTTAAAATGCCAGTAAATAATTGTATTAATTTAATGTATAAATTTAGTAAACTCTCTGGTTACTTAATAATTTATTAGCAATTTTTATGACTACGTGCTTTTTGCGACTATGGTTAATAGCGTCCTAATTTTGCTCTGCTCTAGCATAAAGTAAAATGTGTTTTTTTTTCGTAATGTGAGCGAGAGAGAAAGAGATTGCAACTAATTTTATTACCTTTTTTTGGCTCTTGAATCTCTTTTTGGTATTCATTTAATATCTGAGTAGTAAATCAAGTGAGAAGAAGTCATCTGCTAATCATGACATACATTGCATCACATCTTTACAACTATCTTTAAGAATGTGAACAACATTCTTCATTGCCAAAAATTTTGAGTGATTTAGTATGTTTGTTTGAGTGTAGATTAATATTGAACCACTACAGATTTTTTTTCTTTTCAATTAGGGTACTATTATAATATTTCCATCTTTATAATTACATTCTTTATATTGCGTAATAAATTCAAAAACTTTGTTATTTTTTGTGTTTCGTAAATAATAAAATTGTAAAGGTTAAAACTAATGAATTTCCGTTATCTCACTAAACTTGAAAAAACGGTATAACAGATTTCCAAAATTTAGACATTCCAAGCAACATAAAGCAGACTATAATGATTGGACCAGTGGGGTAACTCTCGAGGCTCAATTTCAATTTCACTGGGATTTTGGCATCAAATGAAACATTTATAATTGCTTTTAAGTCTCAAAATCAAATAGTATCAAGATTTCACACCACCAAATGTAACTGCAATGTAGGTATTTAAAATTATTGAAGTACGATTGAAATTGGGACTTACGTCTTGAGACAGCTCTCTGATTAGAATAAGGTATGTATCTTCGTTACGTTGTAAGTTCATGGTCATGAACACTTGCTGTATTATAATGTAATTTTTAATGTAACTAAACGCACATATGTAATTAAAGTTTGGTGCTTGCCGTCTTGTTGGTTGTGTTTGCTCATGCATTTTATACATTTTAAGAACTTAATTTTAATTTTAGTTACAATTTTTCTCGTCCAGAACTACATTAGAAATTATTATAATAGAATAGAATATTTAACGTTCGAAAATGATGAATAAATTCGACATTTATTTGTATTTTTTATCACTTGGCTGGCATCATGTACAAATAATCAGATTTTTTATATGTAAGAAGTTAAATAACTTATTGCTATTTATGGCTATTAAAGTTATTAAGCATTTTAAAGTGGTGTATTAACACAAAATAAGTAATAGTACTGCGAACACGAACCTCACTCCCGTCATCTGCTGGTCAAAAATTCCGTAGGCGTAAAAATCTACAGAAATGTACCTAAAATCATAAAAGTCTTTCAGTGTAAGCCCATTTGTCCCGTATGCGGGTTAGATAACAGCTTAAATACACTGAAACACTCGGTGTGGTAGGCAACTGAACATACGCTGACCTCGCACGACCTGTGCGATCGCTTTGTCGCGGCATTATGCTCTAAAAAAGCGTCTCTCCAAGCAGCAGCAAGGTCGCACGTACGCTGGTATCGGAATTGCGTATATAAATAAAAAAAAATATGTCTAAATGTTACATTTGCAATGTTAGATGGCGAGTGAAAATATTATATGAAAACTTAGTTTTAGTTATTTTTCTAAATATGGTCTTTAAGCCATTTGTATTCCACAACTTTGTAACATTTAGTGTGTTTGTAAATAATCTTACATATCAATGTTCAAATGTTAACCTAGTCATTTTGATTAGTTTTAGTTATAATTTTAATAATTTGGCATTTAATGAATTTAGTTTTATTTTACTGCTTTTAAAATTATTTGTTTGTAAGTTAACTGTTAACAACGGTTGCCACTGCAAAGGGCGTAAAAGCCATTTTGGCAGAATTGAATTCTGAATGCACCACCTCCTATTTGTGTGTAATTGTAATTTTTGTGTAATTTTTGTCATAAAATTAGGCTAATTTTCAAAGAAAAAAGGAATTTGAGTATATTTTTAGGTACCTATTAATAATAAGAAAAAAATACTGCTATAAAATGTTCTTTGCGTCTTCTAAATAGTTGAATCTTGACTTTTACAACCTTTGTAGCGTTACCCGTGTTGTGTTAATTCTGCACAAAATACCAACCCAGTATTATTTTATTACATTATTTATTGAACAATTTTGCTCACTTACATCTTTTATACATTTTTTTAAAATTAAATAATGGTAAAATAAAGTTAGTTTAAAAAAAACCGAATAAATGTGTGCCTCTAATGAATAATTTATATGTCATATTTAGATAGGTTAAACGAGGAATTGAATAAAAAAATATGTAAAATAAATAATTGTGAATCAACGCGTCAATATTGATGAGCTTGTAGATATGTGTTTAGTAAAAGGTTTCTATAAAATATACACTTGTAGTACCTAATGTAGATTATTAAGTATTTATATAATGTATAAATTAATAACTCTTATCTTAATATAAAATTTATTTTACAAATAATAACATATTAACCTACCATCTACATTGTTCTTATTCTGAATATAGATCTTTTTTAGTACGGGATACTTGGCTGCGAACAACTATTCAAAATTTATGAAAATGTCGAGCCTTAAGAAAGAATGTTGTAAAATTAGGTTTTCATTTATTTTGTTACTAAATTAATTAAAATCAAGGCAGTTCTTTTACGCTGATAATGTTCTACATGAAATAGTTCGATATAGTAAATTTACTAAAAAATTAACAGATTATTGCTGTCGTAAGCCTGTATGTCGTTCCATTTTTTCGTAATTTTCCTACTAATATTATGTAGAAGAACGAAATAGTCAACTACTTACCCTAATACGAGACGCTGATCTTGGGCTCTTAGGGCTGGTTCGTACCTGACCGAATATGCGTCGCGTATCTTCGTCTGCGTAACGCCCAAGCAGTCCCGTACACACTTAACCGATGATTCGTTAGTGCGTCGAGGGTCGCGACCGAAATGACGCCGCTGAAGATCGGTCAGGTGTGGCCCAACCCTTAATATCACCTAGTCGGCATAAAAAGTACCTATTCGCTGTTTAGGGAGTTCAGTCTACAGTTATAGGTTAAAGTTCATGCATAGGAAAAATATTAACCACAACTATTAATAAAATAATAGTAATAATCTCTTCTCAGCGCGTTCTTGTCCCCGCCACTAGTTTTGAGCCTAAGATCCATGTCGCTGATTTTAAATCATAGTTTTCGCAATAATATACTCTGTTTAATGTTCCTGTGGTGTTTTTAGATAATTTGAGGTGAAACCGACGGAAATATTTCCATACCAAATTGAATTCATTAACATTTCGCAACATTAAATGCGTTATCACAATATATCGCATTTTTCGTAGGTGCTGAAGGCATAATTATATTACCGGTGTTTTAAATATACAGATTTTTATAAATTAATTAAATGTATGAATTCAGTAAAAACTCTGAAGGTATTTATTATAATTTTTTACCTTTTTAGTGCATCTTTTGAAACCGGTTGTTTTTTTTTATTTAAAAGTTTTCATTACCCTTATAGTAAATAGCTATATGTGATAATAATGCATTTTAATACCTATCGAAATCTTTACATTTACATAAATTTTATGTGCGAAAAAAACTTTAATCGGTTTCACCTTAATAAGAAAATCGAATGTATGTTGTAAATCTTTATATAATTCAAAACTTATTACCAAATACTAATTTAATGTGTATTTCTATGTAATGTATTGTGCCTTTGTGAACCAGGACCGTAACCAGATTGGTTTAGATTTCAAATTTGTAATCTGAAACTCCGAACGCAGGGTCTTCACCCTGAGTTAATTAGTTTCAAAAACTTTGATCGGTTAAAGTTGAGGTTTTGAGATTTACAATTCACCTGTAAATTTTTTCGCTTACAATATTAACACTGTACACTATTCAAGGTCTCTGACTGGGGACGGGTAAACTTGGTCCGATTCAACCCTACAAAGACACAAGTCTGCGCGTTCACCGCTAAGAAAACCCAATTCACTGTAGTACCACAATTCCAGAACAGTCCCCTCTCCATCTATAAGAGCATTGGGATCCTTGGCGTTGACATCTCCAGCTATGTTCACTTGAGATCATTTGCAAGACAAGGTGAAGCCGGCGTCCAAAAAACTAGGTGTACTCAACAGAGCGAGGCGGTGCTTCACCTCGGGGCGGAGGTTGCTGCTTAACAAGTCGCAAGTTCGGCCCCATATGGAGTGCTGCTGCCATCTCTGGGCAGGTGCAAGTCTGAGGAGACTTTGCGTGTTCTACCATCGCAATGCTCGCCATCGGCAGGGAATTCATTCTCACACTTTAGAACCGAAATGGTGGCGTACAGTGCTATTTTAGTGTAACTTCCTCCCGCGAACGCTCGGGTTGTGGAGTGAGCTCCCTGCCACGGTTTTCTCTAAGGACTGCAGTATGGGGTTCTTCAAGAAACAAGTTATTAGATTTTTTAAAGGGTCGGCAACTCGCGAGTGATAACCCTGGTGTAACAAGCGTCGTCCACGGTGACCGCTTACCGTCAGGCGGACCGTGTGCTTGTGTGCCACCTTAGTGGTAAAAAAAAAACTGACCAACAGAGAGCAAAGAATTTGGGTAAAGCCATTTTAAAACCACAGTTTATTTCCCTTTACGTTAAGTTAGCTACGCTACACTCATATGAGTTTATCTCTATGAAATAATATATGTTTATCAGAATTAGACAATGACATTTAAATCATACCCGGATACAGTCCTGGCAATTAAATGTTTGTGCCTTTTCTTTTCATGTCTACTATGTTTTTTGTACCTAAGATCTTTGTAGATATATCTTCTTATACTATTGTTTAATCTATACATATTCTCACAGCAGACATTAGCGTAGAATACATAAACAAAAAGAAGATAGTTGGAAGACGCCTTTTATCTCGTGACAACGTCTAGACAGCAGCAAGCAACAGGGGCGCGTGTTCCTAGGGTCATAACTGAATATTAATATTTCGAACTTATTATTATATATTTCGCCGAGACAATAAAATTAATTAACCTAAAGTCAATTAAACAGCTCTTTAACACGGGTGCCATGCCAGTGAGTAGAGTGCTAAAAACACTAGTGCAGGCTGTTCACGGAACAAAATGCAGAATGAATAATTTGACAGCTCAAAATAATTGTTAGTGACTACACTAATTCCATCTAACTTAGGCAGTGGTCGACTTCGTATAAACAAACGGCTATTTCGACCACATATGACCAAATGTCGTCATAACCATGGTCCACTTCGAATTAAATCGAATCGGTAACGCATAAGGACATCACTAATTAATTAGTACTAGAGCTGTGAAAAGTTAAATGGTTTGAATTGCATAGTGTATTCGGCCTTTCTGAACACGCCCAAGAAGTCGCCCCCCGCCTTTCATTTAGGTACCGCGGCATTGCTGTTTCTAGACGACTTCGACAGACTTCTGTATCTGAACCTGACTGTGTAACATTAGTATAAGTAAGTGTTTATAAATAATGGAAATTATGCTTTGTAGATGTAGAATTTGTGAACCAAGTTAGAAAAAAATCTTGTCCACCCCACATAGAAATATTTTATTACCTACTTATAACATATTGTGTTCATTCATTTGGGAATTAGTTGTTAGAAGTATGTTTAACAAACATACAGAAAATAGTTTCTTTACATGTTTTCATTTATTTGCGTCATCAAAACACATTTCTTTTTCTTATTATAGCCATGAGGAATTGTTACGACTTCTAGCTACATCATTTTTCCTTTTTAATATTTACTTAGGTAGGAAGTTTATTAACTTTTTGTGGTTCAGATCTATAAAAAGTAAGTTACCTACTTACGTCAAGTTTTCTTGTGGCTTAACGACTGTAGTAAAAATGGGGAAGACAACAGCAGTTACTTGGCCGAAATTGATAATAGAACAATACTGTGATGATAGATAGACGGTAGTACCATTTAAACTAAGGCATGTGATGCCCGGCCCAGTTGTTTATATGTATGATCCTAATAGATCTGAATTATTTCCTGTAGCCTTCTCCAAGAACAATGTGATCAAATTGTGCACAAATCGGTTTTTAAAAACGAATGATTCTTGATAAAATTTACACCTATTCAATTATGTGAGGCTTTTTTTATTAGAAGTGTAAGTTTTTAAGTGCATTTTGCATTATTTGCATTTAATTTTTCATTCCAGTTTGTGATATGAAAATGTTTTTTTTTCATAAATGTATAGATTACTTGTGATGAGTTTTTTTATTTGATGTACCTTACTACCAATTAACATCTATGATTCTACCTGCAAGAAACAATCCATAAAAATTTTAATGAGACTTAGCATTTCATGGATTTACCATGTGGAGCAGAGGTTTGGGGCAGTGTTATTTTTATTATTATTGAACGACCACGACCAGTCACAGGCTTATGTGACTATACTAAGGCTGGTGTATAGACATACATATCCTTTTCAACTTCATACCCCCACGCTGTTGAGGTACGGCCTCCCCCCTCCCGCCCTTAAAAAAATAGTATTTATTGACTTTGACCACAGAATAATTAAAAGTTTTGACCTCACCGAGGGTCCATATAACATTAGTTACTCAACATCATCACTATTATTGAGGAAATTATATTCAACATTGGTCCTATACCTAGCCAGCTGGCTATTTTATTCATCAGCCTTTTAACGTTAAGTAATAATGCCCTGTGCTCCCATAAAACTATCAGTTAATCTTAAAAAATATATTTATGCCAAAAAATAAGGTCAATTGGATGTTTCATTGTAACCTTCAGCAACAATAAAAAACAGAAGTTTAGTAAGCATGAAACATGGGACGCCCTCCAGCTAAGGGCCGAAGACCTTAAAAGTGCGGCCGATGGTGGCTGAATGCGGAAGGCAGAGAACTGGGAGAAATTGGACACCATGGAGGAGGCTTTGTCTACCAGTAGACCAAAATAAGTAGATGTGATGGTAATAAAATTAGTGAAATTTAATATAAATATTTTTATTATCATACATAGATATCTTTTGCTCATCTCTAAAATCTGATTACTAGTTTCGGCAACCAAATTATAGTTTCGATTTCAGTCCAACCGAAATTAATGTTAGTGAGCTGCCGTATGAAGTAGGTTCATAATTGGAACGAATCCTCTTCGTCTTAACCGTTATATGCCCCACTGGAGAGGCATTTAAAGAAGGAGGCTTAGGCCATAGTTAACCATGCTGGCCAAATCCGGGTTGAAGCTAGTTGACTGTCAAGAGTTATCAACCTGCCCATAAGGCCTCTGTCTTGGCTTGACGACTGCTGTCATATGACAAACAGCTAGGCTTTACAACTTCGTTTTGTATGTCAATTATCTTCCTTTTAATGATACTATTAATTAAGTTATTGTTTTCTAAATCTTCAATATATATGAAAATGAATTGCTGTTTGTTGGTTTCGCTAAAACTCTGGAACGGCTGGACCGATTTGGATAATTCTTTTTTTGTTGTGTTCGTTATTGTTAAGGCAAGGTAAAAATAACGGTGAAGTGCGAGTCGGACTCGCGCACTAAGGAAAACTCGAAGACGGCTGGACCAATTCGGGTAATTTTCTTATGTTGAGTTTGTTAGTGTAAAACCTTGCCCTGTTTTTATGAAAGAAAAAAACGGTCAAGGGCGAGTCGGACTCGCGCACTAAGGGTAAGTTGTTATGCACACACCGGGGAAGGTTTCTGAGAAAGAAAAAAGGGTCAAGTGCGAGTCAGACAGGGTCAAGTGCGAGTCGGACTCGCGCCATTAGGGTAAACCGATTGTAATGAAATTTTGGTAAGTTGTTATGCACATGCCGGAGAAGGTTTCCCGTGAACAACGTGAAATAAATATAAAAAGGTGCAAAATGCTATATATATCTGATTATTTATTAATTTAATAATCTTTTATTTAATTGATTAATATTTTTTTTTAAATACTTACATATTATAACATTAGAAAGACCTGTAGATATCATGGTAACCAGGTTGTTAGTAACAAATATTCCTTGAAAATACCATTTGATTGATTTATGTAAATAGGAGTCTTAAAGTTGCTCAAAATGGTAGTTTAATAGGTTTCATTTTGATAAGTTTCATTCTTATATTTTACTAGCTGGCTTAGCAGATGCTGTTCTGCCTTGTTTAATGCAGCACCCTCTAAAGGAAAGTTATAAGAAAATTGACAACAAAAACAACTTGAACCATGAAAAAACACTTTCCTGTGCCAAGTTACATAATGATTGGTCAAATTGTATCAAAGCCCACCTGACATAAAGCAAAAGATCCTAGCTGATGTCTTCAAGCCAAATAAAAGTTCAGCTTACGAGTCAGACCTTGACAACATCCTAGAACAAGACTATCAGATGTGCCAACCGATTAGGCCAAATGCTAGATGTGTCAAATGTGTAATTGGGAGGTGCAGCGATGGCTGCTCCACCATTACACCATCCTTACCTGTAACAAACTTGCTTATGGTCTAGCTACGATCGCAATGGATAGACCTTTAAAAAAAAAAATTATATCAGAATTTATTGATCCTACCTATATCATATACCAACAAGCATTTTTATATAGGTGCATAGATTTATATGGAAGACGTATTTAATAGTCCATTACAAAGTTAGGAAAAACAAAAGCTTTCAAGATAACATGTATATTTAATTTTAATTTTAGGTATCTACATAAGTTTCGGTTTTAGCTGAAACTAGAAGGGGGCTCAAGGGATCTGAAGTGGTTTTTGTTTCTGCACAAAATAGTTATTGGATTGAACTGCCCTAACTAGCACCACCGAAAGATATTTCAATTTCCTTCAGTAAAACAAATTTTACTAGCACCACCAAAAGATATTTCAATTTTTCCTTGAGTAAAACAAATTTTAAAAATTAAAACCAATTATTTAAAACTAGTCATTACATATTTTAAGAATGTTGTGAATTGTTTCTAGTATATAGCATATTTGCTAAAAGCAGCCACTGTTAGCAGAAGCATATAAATGTTCTGAAAATCCTTTAAGACTAGTTTCAAGTAAATTGGTTACTAACATTTAAGGGGCGTTTAGTTAACAAGCATTATATGCAGTGAATGTGCTAAATGCTCTCTATGCGCAAATTCAATTTGTTCTGTTGACCAAAAATGAATGCGCTATGACATCACTTCCGGACTGCATTAAATGCATTGGCTGCACATGCTCGGGAGGTAGAGCAGTGGATGCGCTGTCAAAATTTGGTGAACAGAACAATTTCAATGCCTATGCAATGTCATAGCTCTCAATGCCATTAAAAGAATGCACCTTTTACAAATAGGTTGTCAACAATGAGGAAATTCAAAATATTGATTGATGGCACTAGTTGGTATATGCTTAAGCACAGAATTTAATAGAACATGCATTTTTCCAAAATGTATATCGCGTAAACATGGTTTTCTGCAGGCAATATTTAAGTAAATTAGGTATCAATATAAACAACACACATCACTGCCTTAGAATGCATTGCTCTCTTTCTAACTTAACTTCCATCGTATTTTTGTCATTTGCATCACTGGTTTGAAATGAGTCCTTGTAGCTTATATAATTACTTTACTTTAATTACGTTTTGGTGTGGCGACAGTATAGAACAAGCATATCTTATTGTTTATATCGATAAAAGTAGGCATACTGCAAGTTTGGATAAAGGTTAAACATTAAAAGAAAATAATCCTTTTTACAATTTTTATTTATCACCTTACATTAAGTTATTCAGCTTTTGCTGCGGAAGCTTTGGGTTTCTTCGCTTTTATAGGCCTCTGCGACCGAAGGATAGCTGAAGCACGACGAAGTGTGGCCTTAGTAAGGTCAGTACGGTAGTGATTTGCCTTTAAAAGTTTCTTGACTTTGAAGAGGGACCTCCTGGCACCAGCTTTAAATGGGCGGCGAATTGTGTTCTTCACTGGCTTGTTAGTGGCCTTAGCCTTCTTGTACACTACTGTGAAACCTTTCCTGTCAGGATTTTCAACCACACCGACAGCCTTCTTGTGAACAAGTCCGTTGTATCGGTATGAGTTGAGGTTAGTCACATTGTTAGGCTCTTTGCTGAAGGGTTTTTTTATGTCCCGTTTTTTAACTATGAAAGCACTGTTATTGCGAATAATCATCCAATTCAAATGAGACGACATTTTTAAATAATTATGTGGAAAATCCACAACGTGCTCACTATTTCCAACGTGTCCGTAGACAAAAAAGAAAGAAATGTTTGTTTTTACACCCTTGTAGAAAAACAGGATTGCCAATTAGTCAATAAGAATACCCTTAATTCTAAATATACATAAATAATCTATAATCTATGTCCATTCCAAGAAGCTCTTGGTCCGTTCTTATCTAATCGAAGTTTATGCCATTTTTGTATTTTGTAAAGAAAACGGGCCTGTTTTCTTAGCTTGTACTTTCTCGCAAATATAATATCATCAAATAAATCAATCATAGGATAGCAAATAGATTTTTCAATTAACCAGTAAGAGACAGCACGAAATGAAATGCAATCGCAAAAGCTAAAAAAAATCATGCTTAAATGTGTAAGATTATAAGTTAAGTAAAAATTTTAAAAAAAAAGAGCTGCTCATACATTTTACGTGTTGTCATACACATATTAGAGTAGAGCGAGTAACGGAGGTGGCTCGTTGGTGAATGCCATAGTGCAATAAAAAGGTAAAGCTGCTTAAGAGTGAGACTTTTCTATCTTTATCTAATAAACGTTCGCAGATAACTAACGCGGGTCGGTACGCTTTGAAACTAGTCGTAAGTGATAAAAAAGGGAGACAAGACTTTTTAAACACCAAAGTTTAATGAGCCAAAAATATGCCTGCTAGATATGTTGATAAATTTCGTACAAAATTATATTTTAATTTTATGTTTTGTTAGTATTATTTCTGAAGCACCAAAGCATCCTATTAAGAATAAATAATAACAGACATTAGAAGCATATCAACTGTATTACATTGCCCTTGTAGTTGACATAAATAACAAACAAGTGTAATTTAAAGAAAACTTTGTTTTTAACTACCTGCAACGAACTTTATGTACTACTCTATTTACCGGTATACACACTTTTTCAGAAATTAAAAGATGCTATAATGAGAAAAAAATTCGAAATCCCTTTTTATTACTTCCGACATACTTCCGATCCAATGCGTGACGCCTCGACTCGACGTGTGCCCGCGCGATGAGACGTAGTCAGAGAGGTCCTACATCTTTCTCTATCTATAACCAAGATCGACTTTTAAACCCGTATTTTTATCAGCAAAATTTAGTCAAAAGGACTTTTGACTGCAGGACATAGTCAAAAATACTTTTGGTTGAAATATCAGTCAAAACTAGTTTTTACAAAGGCCTGCAGTCAAAAGTCTTATGACCAGGGTCCTAGTAGTACAGTACAGGGTACTAGTAGGACCTGCAGTCGGACAGAAATGGTGGTTTTATTTTACAAACACATCAAAACTATAATGGACTTCTAGTTGTAGTCCGTCGTCACTCGCCGCCTTATAGTTCCTTAACTGTTTCAAGGTTAATTAATTTCGTATAGGCTGATCGTCCGGGATAGCGTTGGAATAGTGTTGAGTTGTTGACATTAAGTTTTGGTCGTGATTTTGACAGGATAACGAGTTCAGGTACATAATTGTCAATAGAAAGTCAGTATCTCTCAATATTTTAAGTGTGATGAAACTATTTTGCCAGTTTCTATCTTCAGCTTCGTTAACTGCCGCTGCATAATAGAAAAATCGTTAAGGAGCACTTTGGAGCCTTTGTTCAATATATAGGTAGCCTCTTCAATAAGTGGCATATAAAATTAAAGAATATTTGGATACTTAACATCAATTATTATAATTTAAAATTGTAGTTAATATTCGAATTGCAAGACCTAGGCGTAACACCTGACGAGCCGAGACGAGTTACAAGCCAAATTTCATACCGGTTAGATATCTGACGAACTTACTCGGTAGATTTTAAGTTCCCAAAGGCATCCCAAAATCACTATTTCAACTTCCTCGTTGCGATTTGGAACGCACCCTAGGGAAAAGTGAACGTATCCAAATAAAAAAAAATTACAAAATGTCAAATTTCCGAAAGTTGTCTGGTACAATTTTGTGGTGCTTTGGTTTCTATAATATTTCTTCTTTATCTTTATTATATGTATTTTATAGTTTTACTTATATTTAATGAAGGTATTTAAACAAATTTTTAAGTGAGTCGTTTAAAGTGCCAAATGGATGTACTAATTTCAGTAGGTGAAATGAATCAGTCGGATCATAATAAAAACAAAGATATGATTGAATCTGATCTGATCGACGTGGAATCTATGGATTTTGAAGATCAGACATGGTAAGAAACAGAAATTGTATTGAGTAGAAACTAGTTAAAATGAAGAATCTTGAGTGGTGCGCTAAGTACATACTTGTTTAGATAGTCTGCTACTTGTTTAGGTAACAAGTAACATCACTTCAGATGTAAATTTACACCTATTTCATAATGCTGTCCTGTTTATTATATTCAATATTCCTTTCATCTTTATAAATTGATTGATATTGCAATTCAACAATTTTAATTGACTGATATTTGGTAGTACATCATCTGAGGTTCTCTGTTTTCATCATTAAGTGGGTTTATGTGTATTAATATGAATATAGCATTTCACTGAGCGACACATAAAATCTAACAGAAATCAAAAAAGTTGCTGCCTACATAACTTGTTATTATTGTTTTCCACACGACTTAATAATAGCCTCATAATAGGGTCACTATAACTATTGACACATGCTACAAGAGGATATGCTTGTGTTCAGTGGCATCAGATAGCTCCTATAATCATGAAATACATATTATGGGATGTGCCATTGTGTGGAAATGCTATAACCATTCTTATTAAAATATATGAACTAAGTGAATGTAGAATTATTGCATGAGTAATTTTTTGTTAATTTAGACCACCTCCCTCTTTATGAGATTTGGTAAGATGTGATAAACCCCCCTTATTCTTCATGTGAAATTCACCCAATAAATTTTAAGTAAATTATACTTCATATTACAAATTATAATATTCTAACTATGTAAACCTCAATGTATGTATTAATACTAATTCAGGAATAGGAAAAATATAAGATGTTATTAGGAGGCATTATTTAGTACATTACTGCTGTGGCCCTGTGTGTTAGTTTAGGAGTCATTCACCCTGATCAAATGTTGATTTCTATTTCACTTTTTTAAATTTATTTAACGGCTTATTCTTTTTGTTGTGCCACTCCAAAAATTTTAATTAAAACTTGATGAGTTATCTCTTTAGTTATCTATGTTCAGGCTTAAAAAAGTTTAACTGCCAGTGCCATTTCAGCTTGCTTATTCTATAAGCTATGTCCGTAACGTTAGTCTATGTCCCCTCATTTTTGATTATATCCTTCAAAGAAATAACAAGCATAGCTTTTCCCATAGCTCACTGAACCACTTTAAATTTGTGGATCAGGCCTATTGTTTGTGTCTACGTTTCCGCATTGTCTGTCATAACAGGCAAGACGCATCGATTGAAGACTGTCTTTCAACATTAAGGTGAGTGAAGACATGAAGATCTGACATTACTTTCTGAATGCTGCCCAGCCCAACTTAATTCTTCTGTTTTAGTAGAGAAATCATTGCTTCTACAAATAAAAAAAAAACTTTGCATTATTAAACTTTGTGCACAGTAGTTAATATCAAGCCACTGCAGTTAGTACAAAAAAAGCTACAACACTTGGATTTTATTATACTAATATACCTATGTTGAGATAGTTATATGAAAAACCGATAGAATAGGCTTCTGTTAAGAAGTCCCTTAATCTCTTGGCTATTTAAAAATATCTCTAAAAATTAGTCTTAATAATTCCCAAATAAATAAAAAACATAATCACTAATTGTTTTAAATTATTTTCTGTGGGAAATTGCTATTAAAAGTTAAAAAAATCTACACTTTGTATTGTGTCAGTTGTCTCTTGTATAAAGCCTAAGTATAGAAGCCGTCTAGCCACCAAAAGCACTAATGGGCACCCCTAATAGCCAACAAGAAGTCGAGGTCTAGCCCTACAGCCGTTACAGCAGTTAGTAAGTCCATATTTTGTAAAAGACATCACTCTTTTAGAAAGTGTTCAAAGGAAGGCTACTAAAATACCATTTGGCCTAAAAAGAAAATCATATGAGAAGAGGCTTAAAATATTAAAGCTGCCAACTTTACAAGATTGGTGTATGAGGGGTGATCTAATAGAGACATTTAAAATCCTGACATTCAATTACAACCTACCTAACATATGTGACATATTTATCTTGAATGATGCAAACTCTCATGGACACTCAAGAAGACACCACCTTACTAGCATGCGCTTCAGATCAGAAACTAATCTTGCACACCACTTTCTGAGTAATTGTGTTGTGGAAACTTGATTGCCGGCCAGTGTAGTTTCAGCCGATTCAGTCAACTCTTTTAAAAATAGACTAGACAAATGGTTTAATTAAAGACTTCAAGTGTGTGGACCTTACAAGAATGACATATTAAGTAAATAATATTTTAGCAAAAAGGACTAAGACATTTCCATCACTTTAGATAGATACACCAGCATCTCATTCTGCTCAACTATAATTTTAATAATAATAAAAGCCTTATAGTTTTTGCCACCAGCTCAGAAAAAGCTGTTTCAGAAAAGATGTATTTTGGGGACATTTAATGACAAAGAAAAGCACATGATCGCTTCTTTTATCACATTTTTTTTTTTTTAATGGTTCTAACAGAAGCTATACTATCAGTGTATGCTTACAAAGTGGATTTGCTAAAAGGCATCCATGCAGAAATTGTCTTATAGTCAGTCAATGCATGGGTGCTGTGGGGAAGGGGGTGCAAGAAAGTTTACTTGCAACTTCCTGGTTTAACAAAAACATACTCAAAAAATATTATTGTGTAATAAAAATATTTTACTTAATTTCATAGAAAAGTTATCAAGTTTATATATTACAATTTATTGTGTATATGTACCCCTGAAAATAACCTTACAGTGCCCATGGTTTTACTTCTCTTGTTGTAGGAGTTCTTTGTTGGTCATATAAAATGTTAGTTGTTAAGTATCATTGTTGTTACAGGTTGTTTACGATACCTGAAGACTCAGGCGAAAAACTTGATATAGTTGATTGGTGCCTGTCCTGCGACTGGCCAGTTTATGATGATGAGGAGTACCTTAAGACTGAAACAGAAATATGCACACTTCTTGATAACCTGCTTAAAAGTGAGTTTAGCTGTAAAGTATTTTTCATCACACTTACTCATAAACAGTCATTACTTGCAAGTAAAGCGGGTGCTAATACCTTATATACTGCCACGGGCTTTTTCTTTATAAATTTTACTTTCCTCATATGTTATGTTATGGCATGTTATGACATAGTATAAAACCTGACCTGTGCACCGCGAGCGCCATACGTACTTTGTCTATTAATGTATAAAAGCGCCATCTGTGGTTTAAGATATGAACTACGCGTCAAGCGAGCAATCAAAAACTTTAACTTCAGCTTAAACTTTTTAATTTAAAAATTCTCTAGATATCGCTTGTGGCTTTGTTTTCAAATCTTTTGTTCTAGTCATTTCATTTATTTTTTCACCTTACATTTTTATTTATTTAAAATTTTAAAATTAAAAAACTACAAACTCGAGTCATTAAAGCCTTCGGCGTTAGACTTCTTAATAGCCACAGCTATTTTCTCCTGACCACCCTTAATACACAATGTACTATTTAAACACAACATAACAACACAAATTCTAAGCAATTTATGCGTTTGTAATACATAAATCGTACAAATACTCAGTTTAATAGAATCAAAAAAGAGATTTTCGAATATCTTTTGCCCGTTTTTTTTGTTACGAAAATAAAAATATTTGACTACCTAAATATACCTACTAACATAGGTATATTTACATATGTACCTATATTAATAGATTAAAAGTACATTACATCAGTTTGATGGCTGTTGTAGTGGGAAAAAAAAAACAATCGCTCCCGATCGTATGTTTTCTGCAGTTTCCAGACTCTTAATATCTGTAGAATAATTCGGTAGGTACTTTTTGTGCGTTAAGGTTAATTGTTGCCTTATTTATAAGAATGTATGACAATGCTATTAACACTAAGATTTTAGTACATGCAGTTTAGTAAAGAAAAGTACGTATGTGTTAAATGATGTTTCTATATGTGTATTAAACAATGAACAGATAGTCGTTAATCAGTAGTCCATGTCAATCGACACGCCTCATATAGTCCAGTTCAAGGTTCATACTATCCAATGCCTGGTACACTTATTGCCAAAAGTGCTATTTATTAGGGATCAGTTAAAATACGGAACAGGATTTAGTAGAAGTTCCACTTGTCACAATCTAAATTAAGCAAATGACAATTTTGAATCTAGAATAAGTCTAGTGTTTTTATGAAATATGTATCTAGATTATGCCCTGACTGTAACCATATTGTTGCGATGTTACTCCACTGATTATGAAAAGTCAAATTGCAAGTTAAATGTGTTAGTCTATTTTTTCAAGAACATTTGGCTTTGCCTCATCCGTTTTTTGTTCGCTCTCAGCGTTACAAACTTTGTCCTTATAGTAAGGAGGCTTAGGACATAGTTTCCCGCTCTAGCTATGTACAAATTGGGAGACATTGGCTAATCGACTTTAAGAATTTTTAGGCCTCTGAATTGGCTAAACGACTGGTTATGACAGGACAACAATATGAAAATTATGAATATTTGACAAAAGGATTTTACGTAGGTATATTCTTATCCAAATTATTTAGTTCCATAAATAAAGTCAGTCATAATCATAATTGAAAAGTCAAAATTCGTTTGTAACAGATTTACCAAATTTCCATTTGAACAGAAATTTAATAAACAAAATAGTTTCAAGGTTCCGAGTGACGCACTCTCGCGCACATATGTAAGTCTAGTGTTTATTTTCCTTCCACACTCAGGTGTGAAACTCGAAAAGGATTGATGTGAATTTGTGCCTGACTGTATTACCGATAAATTTACAGATGCTTATAGATTCGATGATAATAGCTGCGTCAGTTTTACTGAATGTCGCTTAAGAGGGCCCCTACGCCCATATATATATTTTTAGGCGTCAGTTCAATTCGATCAATTCAATCAATTCTACAGGCGTTAAACTGAAATCGACAATGTGAATCTCAAATAAAGATCATTTTTCTGTGACAAAAATATCTATCAAATTACAGGATAGCCTATTGTAAAATCGGAATTTAATTTATTAGAATTATACTACACAAAAAATATAAAATCTATTACAGTAATTTGCTAGCTTTATGTTTTCTTTACATTTGACTCTCTATCTATTAATAGTTTATATTTCTGTTATAAGTAAATAAGGAGTTTTAATAAAAATAGCAAAAGAGAGGTACGGATTTGTTTTTTTAAGGCAACGGTAAAGGGCAGATAGGCGTTAATACGTCGTTTTTGTGGAAATTTTATGGCCAATCTATAGGACCAGAAGAATCGAAAAAAATATATGTTATAAAACTTGCTTTTATGTAGTGCATTATTGTATTAAATGCAAAATAAAACTGGAAGTGTCCATTGTTTCAACACTTGTGCAAATTTTTAAAGCATGTTTTGCATTTGATTGTTATAAAAGTCGATTAAATAATTAGAATTGGTTGTTATATTATATGACTGTCGCAAAAAGTCAAACAATGTGACTACAAAATGGTAAATGCGTTAAATTCCATACAAAATGTTAAAAGTTTCAAGGAGTCAGTATGGCATAAATTACAAAGAAGTTTATGACAGACTGTGTTTTCCTACAATAAGAGTGTAAATAACTAAAAAAACTGACAAAATTAAATGGCTAACAAAAGGGTTAAAAAGGGCAAGTATAAACAAAAGACGATTATACTTACTATACAAATTCGATAGATATAATTAAAAAAAACACAAAAAAAAAATATAAAAAGTATTCTAAGGTAGTAAAGGGTAAAGTTCCTTCAAGCTCAGCAAATCCAAAACAAAAATTACATAGAAAAAATAAAAACAAATGCAGAGCAGTTTGGGACACAATTAAGAATAAAATAGACTCTAAATCCACACGGGAAAATATTGAAAAGATAAAGCACAATGACATAATATACTCAGACCCAGAACAAATTTGTAATTTATTTAATGACTTTTTTATAGATTTGACAAAACACGCTGACAACATGTTATGACGAGATAAGCACGAAAATTATAAAGGTCTGTGCTAAACAAATATGCGGGCCATTGAGTTATATTATTAATTTATCTTTCCTTAACGGTGGTTTTTCAAGCAGACTAAAATTCTCAACGGTTACACCATTATTTAAAAAAGGTAAACAGTCAAACTTAAATGACTACAGACCTGTAACAATAGTTCCGAACTTAGCTAAAATATTTGAGAGAGCTTTTTACACACGTCTTTATAATTTTTTAAATAAAAATAATAAATTGATAACACGCTTGCGTGTTTTAACCTAATTAAAACTGTAAGAGAAAACATGAATAACAGAAAACCTACTGTGGCTATTCTACTGGATATGACTAAAGCTTTCGATTTTGTCGTACATACAATAATCTTCTACATAAGTTAGAGATAAATGGTGTGAGAGGTTTTCGACTGGTTTTCAGACTACTTGAAAAATAGGCAACAATGCACGAAAGTTAGAAAAATTTCAATAATAAATGGAGAACCAATTTAAAAAGACTACTGCTCTACATATAAATTTAACAAATGTGGTGTGCCGCAAGGTAGTATATTGGGTCCACTGCTATTTTTGATATATATTAATGACCTTCCAACTGTTGTTAATAAAAATGTATTCTTTTTGCTGATGACACGACTTTTTAACGATAATTTTGACAAAGTGATTACATGGTTGACAAATAATAATTTAAAAATAAATATAAAAAAAATCAATGTTGTGCAGTTCTCTCCATACAAATCGAATAAATTAAAATTAAAACTTAAGTGTAATAATGACGTAGTACAGGTAGTGGAAGCTGCTGTATTTCTTGGAATTGTAATTGACAAACATATAAATTGGAAACCACAGATAGAGAATCTTTGCAATAAACTAAATCGTTTTGTCTATGCTCTGAAACGGGTAAGACAAACAGGTTCATTAGAAACTGCACTAACAGGGTATCACGGCTATGTGGCATCCGTATTAAACTACGGTCTTCTGTTGTGGGGTAACTCTGTTGACATAAATAGAGCTTTTAAAACACAAAAAAGATGTATAAGAGCAATATGCAACGCTTGGGTAATAGATAGTTGTAAACCTCTATTTAAAAAATTAAAATTGTTAACATTACCATGCATGTACATCAGGAACATATGTCTGTTTGTTAGACAACATCCTCAAAACTTTCCTAAACATTCAGAAATCGTAACCTCAATACCGTCAAGAGATAAATTGAAATTATTTATACCTAAATGTAATCTTGATATATATGGTAAGAATGTTTGTTATATGGCAATAAAAATTTACAATAAGTTGCCATCTGATATAAAAGCACTACCATATCATTTATTTAAAAAAGGATTGACGGGATGGTTACTAGATAATTGTTTTTATAGCGTCGGAGAATTTCTTAACAATAGATAGCGTGCAGCAATTGCTGTCAAAAAAATTGAAAAAATGTGGGTATTGTAATTTTTGAAAAAATTGTAATATGACATGTGGCTATTGTAATTTTGTATATATCTATTATCTTGACATTTTATTTTGTATTTAAATTAATTCTGTTCAAAGATGTTATGGATTTTTTATTATTGCTGACATTTTAGAATTTCATTAACTACCTATTCCATTGTAAAATTTGCAAACCATGATAGGGTAGAATAAGAGAACCATGTACATCAATAATTAGTTAAGACCATCTGTACCTTATTCAAGCAAATAAATAAAAAATAATGATAATAATAATAATAATATAACAAATATATCTTATAGTAATGAATATGACATAGTGTAATGATTTTTAGTACATTTACATGCACATCGTTAGTATTACAGAAATTAGCTTTCTGGCCTATATCGCCCTCTAAAATCAATATTTTAAAAAATACCTAAAAACTAATGCATCTTTTTATTAGTAAAAATGAGTTAAGGTATCTTATTTATTTTTTGAAAACTTATAATAGGACAGTGGACCTGATTTCATAAACAGCCTTAAGCGCTGAACAAATTTAACCTTAAGATAGGTACGTCTAACACAGTAGAGAACGCCAATAGAGCATTAAACGATTTGGTAGTTATTGAAATATTGTAAATGACTGTCTGAATTGGTGCTGCACCAATATCAAACACAAAATATTTAAGCTTAAGGGTTAGTAAACGCCATAGATTTTTTTCATACGAAATTGATTTGCCATCATCTTCTAATTTTCGTAAATGTGATTTTGTATTTTGTTTAAAAAATAAGGTAAAAAAATAAAGTGCTCGAGAGTTGCATTAGATTTTGATAAGCCATTATGTTTTATTATTTTTTGGAATTGCTCCATACAAAAAAAAACTCAACTTTACAAGAAATTTTAAAAACTAATGGCTGATCAGAATTGTAACGCATCATAAATGTCACTAACTAAGCCTCAAGAAACCTTAAAGGTTAAAACTCAACCGTCAACTTTTTTATACAAAATGGACTTTCCATTTTGTATAAAATGCCATCAAGGTTCCCAAAATTTAACTTTTTTTTTAAATTTTGAGAATGAAGCAACTTCAAAAAAATAAGTACTAAGCAGAATTTCATAAATTCAAAAATCCCGAGCACTGAATTGTTGTTTTTTTTTTATTATAAAATACTACGTCAAATTCTAGGTACTGCGACGATTATGACAAATCATTTATATATATAAGATATCAAATATTGATATACCTAGGCTAGGTCTAGAGACTAGGATCCTAATTTGGCACCTACGAAAATTCTGAAATTACAAATATTTTATGTTGTATATATGCGACAAATGCGTTGTATATACGTGAATACTACTTGAATATTAACCATATTTTATGTATTCCCACAAAAAATATAGTGTTTGAATAATATAGTGTTATGAAAAAGGCTTGCGAAATTAATTAAGGCTGCCTAAGATTTTTATTTCTATGTCATTATTTATCTTGCTAAGTACGTAGGAATATTTAAAAAAAAAAAATCGAATCCATTATCTGATTCTCTTTACAATATATATTTCTAACGTGATCAGGTTTTTGTGTTTTAAAAATTATTTATTTATATTGTTTACAATCCTGTTCCTAAACTAGTGCCTCAGCCATATCGTGTGAACGATTTATTTAAAACAACACATACGAGGATGCGACTATTATGGGAAAGCGTATTCGATTAATTGGTTTAATTATTAACAACTTTCTCAAGAATTCGAAACTGTCACTAAATAAACTCTATTATGTATCAGCTAAAAGTGTGTTAAACAATTTGATTACATTTTGTTAAAAGTAGGTATTACCTAAAGACAACGTTATTACTGGCAAGTACGGATATTACATTATAACAATTGAATTAATAATCTAAATATTAATCGAACACAAGATATTACAACATAATAATGACGTCATTAAAAAAATGGTTGGTAAGGGATTAGAAAATATATTGATATCTAGTGCATTGTCTCTAAGTTGTAGCAAAAACTAAAAAAATGTGACTACAAAACGGTAAAAACGTTAAATCCCATAAAAAAATAAGTTTCAAAGCGTCATTATGGAATAATTTACTAAGGAAGTATATAACAAATATATCTAATAGTAATGTATATGACATTGTGTAATGACTTAGTACATTTACATACGCAACGTTATATGACATTGTGTAATGACTAAGTACATTTACATACATAACGTTAGTATTACAAAAATTAGCTTTCTGGCCTATATCGTTGTCTGAAGCCTATAGTGCCTGGTAAAAAAAAATATGCGTCTGTGATATAAATTCTAATTCTTCTATTATAAACATAGAAGAAATAATGCATTTCAGAATTATTATTTTTTTGAAAAATATTTCCAAAACCAAGTATTTTTTTTTCGATATTTTAATGCTTACTATTATTTGACCAACTTTCATTGCAATAAAATGCAATACATGCTTTGAAAATTTACACAAGTGTTGAAACAATGATCACTTTCAGATTTTTTATTGAATTCAATACAATGAAAGAAAGTCACTCATTTAGGTAATGCACTAGATAAAAGCAAGTTTTATAACATATATTTTATTCAATCCTTAAGGTGCTATAGTTCAGCCAGAAAAGTTGCACAAAAACGGCGTATTCATCTTTTCCATTTAACACTGAGATGCAATGCAAATATTTTTTATGTGAATACATAAAATATGGTAAATGTTTTAGAAGTATTCACGTGTGGCTAAATATAAAACCATTTGCCGTTTGCAATGCATTTTGCCACTGACAGAACATATTTGTAATTTTAAATTTTTTTTAGTAATCTTTTAACTGTATAACCTCATTTTTTTTCCACAATAGTCAAATAAGCCAAATAATCTTACTAAATTAGTAAAGTAAGTTTTTAAAACTTTAAAAGAACTCCTTATTTCGTCACCTATTCTCTCTTGTCCTGACTTTTCTAAGCCGTTCGCTGTACACTGCGACGCGTCAAGTCATGGGATTGGTGCAATGTTGACACAAGAATTAGATGGCGTTGAAAAACCAATCGCTTTCATGAGTAAATCACTTTCTGCTCCTCAGAAAAATTACTTAACAACGGAACGTGAGTTACTTAGTGTAATTACTGCTCTAGAACACTGGTCTTACTACTTAGACAATGGCCAAAAGTTCAAAGTTTACACAGACCACTCATAGTTGTTATGGTTTTTAAAACTAGACAATCCTACCGGTCGTTTCGCTCGCTGGTGTATTAGATTGTTGGCATTTAACTTTGAGATTTGCCACAAAAAAGGTTCCGACAATGTGATACCTGACTTCTTGTCTCGTGCTAACATGGTGAATGCAATCACTTATAACAGCACATCGTCTACTGATGCCTGGTATAATGCTCTTAAGGCTAATATTCAAGCTAACCCTAGTGCATATCGTCAATACCTAATAAGGGATAGCAAATAGTATAAACATTGTCGCACTAACTCTATTTTGTGCTCTGAATATGACTGGAAAGAAGTCATACCAAACGAAGTGAGAGAACAAGTGATCTCTGAAAATCACTCTCCTCCTACTTGTACTCATTTTGGGATACAAAAAACTTACCAAAGAATACGCCTACGTTATTTTTGAAATGGTTTGTACTCTGACGTTGCTAAGTTTATAGCAAAATGTAATGTTTGTCTTGCTTACAAACTTCAAAACTCTAAAACTATTGGTTTAATGGGTAAACCTAAACAATGTTGTAGACCATTTCAGTGTATTACATTTGATTTAATAGGCCCATTACCTTTATCTCGAAAGCTTAATCGGTATATTTTGGTAGTGATGTGTCATTTCTCTAAATACGCTCTCCTATTTCCGATTAAAAAGGCAACTTCTTCTGTCTTAAATCATGTCATGAAAAACTTAGGTTTTCTTGTGTATGGTGTACCTGAAACGGTTATCATGGATAACGGTCCCCAGTATGCTAGTACTGAGTTCGCGGACATGCTTAAAAGCTACAATGTTCCGAAAATTCACTTTACTACTCCTTATACTCCTCAAGTGAATACTACTGAACGGACAAATAAGACCATTGGTACGGCAGTCGCATGTTTCGTGGAGAAAGACCATAGAACATGGGATGTGAATATGCACAAGATTCAGTTCGCTATTAACTCATCTGCAAATGAGGTTACTAAATACACTCCGGCATTCGAGGTGTTCGGAAGAGAGCTGGTATCTTGTGGCTCTGTATATAAAAACAACGAAAATTCTGACGAAGTCATTATGTCTCCTAGGGATAACATTGGTTTTCTTTCCCCTATCTTCGACGAGGTGCAGGAAAGGTTGTGGAACGCACACGAGCGTAATGCTGCTTATTACAACTTACGTCGTAGAGATGGCATTCAACGTTAGTGACTATGTCTGGAAAAGGTGTTACAACCAAAGTTTTCTCGTTGCAAAGTCGTAAATAAAATATCTCCTCTAATTTACGACCTGGTCGATGAGAATAACAAAAACATTGGCCGCTGGCATATAAAAGATTTTAAATGCATTGGTAATTAATCTTAATTACCGGCATTAGTCATTTATATGGTTATTTGTAATATAGTATTGTTTTACTTGTACAAAGTTCATAGTAGGTTAGGATAACGTAGTTATTCATCACATTCATTTTCTCATTACAAAGCGTTGCTAATTGAGCAAAAGATTTTTTTATGAAAAGACGTGTTCACGTAAAGTGAAAACGATTCGCTCTTGACCTTTGTTTTGTTTGTAAACAATGGTCAGCTGTCAGGTTGACAACTGTCAAGTCTGATTTTCTTCTTCAGCGACTCGTAAGCTGTAATAAGGTTGACTGTCCTGTCAATCATTTTACCTATCTATGGTAGAATGTTCATTGACATAAGATACTACTACTATATAATGCTTATGTCAAATATGAACATAATCTACAATCTGAAGTTTTGAACTTTAGAACAACTAATTCTACTTGATGTTAATACAGAGGCTACTCGTAACTCTGTCGGTAAATATTTAAATAGTGTCTTTGAAACTTAACAAAGAGACTAATTATAAGTTAAATATTTTGAGTTCACTTAGTGGACTGGCGATTGTAGCTCAGCACCAACGTACGTAAACTTTTCAACGAGACTTGGTCTCATGGAAAATTTTTGAAACACGGGAGGGGACACTATAACGGAACGACCGTTTCCGGTGGTCCGTCTCCGGTAAAGGACTGGATGATGTAGGAAACGATAGAAGTTTCTGGGCATTCGCTCTTAGGTCCATTACCACTGTGGTAATTTAAATTTAGAGATCAAAGAATCTCTAGATGTTTGACATCGCTAAGTCAAAAAAGAGTTCACTTTACGTAGATACTTGACGTAGTCGTGAAAAAAATCTGTTGATAATTATTTTCACGGATTCTATTATTAAATTACAAATTGCTGCATATCTATTTCTATGCTATAAAAGAAAACCGTCCTCGTACGGTTCTTAGTATATATATATACTACGTATATATATTGCTTTACTACGGCTCTACGCCTAAACTGAGGTCCGTGAGAAGACGTCTTTGTATGCGGGGGCACGTTTGTTGTCTAACGACGGCGCACGGCAGCTGCTTTGCTGTTATTTTACTGGGGAAGGCCGGAGTCTACTAAACTCCAAATCCTCGGCCTGCCCGGAGTCTCCTTGACTCCAAACCTTCGGCCTGTGCAGTAGGGGTGCTATCTTGAACACCGTTACACACGAAGGTTACGGGGCGACCTGCTCTACGCCGAAGCTACTGGCGAGCTACGTTCACGTGCGGGTTTATCTAATACCTTTAAAAGAGCAATTCTTGTATATATATATAATCTGAATCTCGGAAATGGCTCCGCCGATTTTCATGAAATTTAGTATGCAGCTGGTTTCGGGGACGGGGATTTTTCTCAGAAACAAATTACAATTGTTGTTCAAACTAAAATTTGAAACAGTTGTAATTTTCTCTTCCCCGTATCTATCACAAGATAAAAAATATGAAAATGACATACTAGTTATAAGAAACGGGGTGTTAAAATCTCAAACTCGGATTACTGCGGCAATGACCAAGTCACGTTTTAAATGTTTTTGGTACATTTTAACTCTTTTTTTTTTATTTTATGTGAGATAGTTTAACCTATGGACAAGAATGTGAGATCTAAAACAATTCAATATGTATTCCATTTCAATAAAATTATTTTTTAATTATTTTTGAGTTTATAAGTATGGAACTCCGACTCGCACTTGGCCAGTATTTAATTAAATAACTATTGCGAACTACTCCATAATGAGCGTTGAATATGGTAATCATTCCTTTAAGTATTTCAAAAAATAAACATAGTCTCCGTAGTGTCTTGATTTTCAACTTACGTACTTATTTAACAAGGACAAGAAAAAAGAAGGTCGATGCTTCTATCGTTAAAATTGCTGCAAAGCACTAATTTTGAATTCCAAAATAAAACTTGTATTAATAAGTATATTTTATTAGCAGAATCTACCACAACTAAAATCTTTGAGCTCTTAATTACCTACTTATAACTGCCAAATATTCTAATGCTTCTGTGCTTCTGCCGTAGAGTACTACCGATGTCATTCAATAAA
The DNA here is from genome assembly GCA_946406115.1 of Apoda limacodes. Classification (NCBI taxonomy): domain Eukaryota; kingdom Metazoa; phylum Arthropoda; class Insecta; order Lepidoptera; family Limacodidae; genus Apoda; species Apoda limacodes. Next base: position 14,339,648 of record OX291561.1, read on the forward strand.
AATAAATATATAGTATATATTTATGTTTAACCATTATTTAAGTCATTTTGAAAGTTTTTATAATCGAATCTATGTAACGAAAAAGACGTCGTATCTATGCCTTTTATAAACATACATACAATACAATCCCACATTCGTGTAGTAAGGTTAGTGTCAACGGTTTTTCTGTTCTTTATCCATTTATCGCACACAACGTTCCGATAGTTTCGCTTCTTATATGGCCTTGGTGAAAGATGAGTAATAAAACGTTTTATGTGGGTATTGATTGTGCCGTGGAACGCAAAGCTATTGTGTTTAATTTATTTGTGAAACCTTTTTGCGTTAAATGAAACGCAACTATGATAAAGATGGAACCTGAATCCAAATCTGACACTGATCTATAAACTTCTCATAATTGTGGTTTTTTCACATTTCGATTTGTCATATTTATATATATATATATATATATATATTATGAAATAAGAATCAAGAGAATATCAATCTTAGTTTTCCAAACAATTTGAATTAAAGCCCAAAACTAGAGTGTCAGATTCATTTATTTTTCTAAATTTTTTTAGTTTTAATAGCCAAATTATTATAATATTAGCAAATCAACTTAATTAAGGTTTGAACTATAACATATATTTTTTTCATGTCTATAAGTGTACTCAGGACTGTAACAAAATTGATCAAATTCTTGCAAACTTAACTCGTTTGGGTATGCTATGAACTTAAGACCTTTCCAAGGACACATAACATTACACAATGGCAGACGCGGAAAAAAATATCATAGAAAATTTTATTATGTACATACGGATTGTATTGATGACAAAAAAAATCTGTCTAAACACAATTTGCTGTCCCGTGGCATGGAGAATTTTATGTCGTAATTGACTCTGGATTCTGATTAATTAAAAATCCCAACAGTTTTAAACTACCCGTAATATTTTTAAACGGTTTCGAACCAAAAAATTAAACCTAACCGGATGAATTCGTTTCAAAATAACTATATCTATAAGGGCCACTTGCGCTCCTCAGGGTTAGCGCCATTTTTGTCAAGTTATAAAGTTAACCTGAGTCAAAGTCATATTTGTCTTGCGCTACTACTTAACCCGGGTCACTGCCGAGTTAAATATTAAAAATTTAACCCGCATCCATCGGAGGGTTAAGGCCGACTTGCGGAAGATTCAGGGTTAAATAAATAACTAGCTAAATAACTAAACCTGGGTCAAATGTATAACTAGTTAACTCGTCAATTGTCTTGCAGAAGCAGAAAGTTAACTATTCCTCAGAAGTGACAACATAATAAAAATAAATGTGCATCCTGTTATAAACCGCCTAAATAAGAAATTCCTGCAAAAGTATATATGGGTCTCGCTCTCTCTTGTTAGAAACAATAAATCTATCTCTTTTTACAATCTCTGTTATTCTTCTACAATGAACTTTCAAAGATAATACTTTATTATGTCGTCCTTCGACTCCTTCGCGATGCCATGCAGCCGATGGCCAGATGTTTCTGAATGATGTTTTAGGAATGAAAGATGCTTTTGAAAATTGTGTTATTCCATGTTTTGCATTATACGCGTACGTAGGTACTCAGTCTGTCGGTTTATTCACTACATATTTATTTCATTTGAATTGTACAAGTAGAAAGTGTTAAAAATGGACCTACTAAAGATCTTTCGTTGTCTTAACGCGTTCGTTCTTGCTCCATTTTTTTCTACGGTGGAGTCTTTGCCTATGTGTATGTGTTGAATATAGAAATTAAAATCGAGGTACCTTGAATGCCTGCAGGCAGCAGAAGCAAAAATAATGAACTTCGGAATTCAGTGTACATACCTATAATTATTATCTGAGAATAGTGAGTAAAAGTTTTGTTTTCTCATACTTTTAAAATATCTAAACACTTTGTTCTTGCACATTCCTATTAAAATGGTTCTAGTAAATATCTTCGTCAGAAAATTAAATGTTATCTACCTACTTACCTATTTATAGTTATAGGTACCTACTAATAGTCGAAAAATAATAAAAATTTAAGCAGAAAATCGATATCAAAACGAATTTAACTTAAAAATGTTGGCGCAATATGGCGGGGTTAGCGACTTAACCCTCCGATGGATGCGGGTTAAATTTTTAATATTTAACTCGGCAGTGACCCGGGTTAAGTAGTAGCGCAAGACAAATATGACTTTGACTCAGGTTAACTTTATAACTTGACAAAAATGGCGCTAACCCTGAAGAGCGCAAGTGGCCCTAAGTAGTTAACTCCGCCATATTGCGCCAACATTTTTAAATTAAATTCGTTTTGTTATCGGTTTTCTGGTTAAATTTATATTATTTTTCGAATATGAGTAGGTACCTATAACTATAAATAGGTAAGTAGGTAGAAAACATTCAATTTTTCTGACGAATACATTAACTAAAACCATTTTAATAGAACTGTGCAAGAACAAAGTGTTTAGGTATTTTACTCACTATTGTCAAATAATATATATATAGGTATGTTCACTGAATTCCGGGGTTCATTATTTTTGCTTCTGCTGCCTGCAGGCATTCAAGGTACCTAGGTTTTTTCTCTATATTCAACACATACACATAGGCAAAGACTCCACCGTAGAAAAAAATGGAGCAAGAACGAATGCGTTAAGACAACAAAAGATCTTTAGTAGGTCCATTTTTAACACTTTCTACTTTCACAATTCAAATTAAATAAATATGTAGTGAATAAACCGACAAACTGAGTACCTACGTACGAGTATAATGCAAAACATGGAATAACACCATTTTTAAAAGCATCTTCCATTTCAAAAACGTCATTCATAAACATCTGGCGTTCGGCTGCATGGCTTCACGAAGGAGTCGAAGGACGACATAATAAGGTATTATCTTTGAAAGTTCATTGTAAAAGAATAACAGAGATTGTAAAAAGAGATAGATTTATTGTTTCTAACAAGAGAGAGCGAGACCCATCATACTTATGCAGGAATTTCTTATTTAGGCGGTTTATAATAGGATGCACATTTATTTTTATTATGTTGTCACTTCTGAGGAATAGTTAACTTTCTGCTTCTGCAAGACAATTGACAAGACTTATAGCTATTTCGTCCGTGATTCATTTCGTTAATATTTATTGTAGAAATAAAGTTATATATGATTATAAAGTATAGTTAGGGCTATAACCTATACTGTGACTAGGAAGGTACTAATTTATTTAATTTAAAGTATTATAAATATAAGTGGTGCTACCTAAACTGTGGTGAAGAAATGATTTTACACACCTGCTGCAAACATGTTTGTATAATCAATACAGTCCAATACTTAGTCCAGGCTAAATAATATTTTTTAAGGAAAATATTCGTTGCACGACTGGACCCCATCTTTTAGTATAGAAAATAATATATGTATATAAATCGGAAAAAATAATTAAAACAGCTGACTTTAACCGAAAAGGGGTGCGCCGGGGGTGCAAAATGGTATTTAGCCATTTGTGGCTAAAGTATTGATTTTAGAGAAGTCAAATGAGAAAGTTGTAGATAATATAAAAATCTATAACTTTTTAACTGACCATTTTATGACCTAACCTCAAATTTAACGAGTATTTATTAGTCATAATTTTTTAGTACCCAAAGTTCCCAGGATGCCTCCTGAACATTTTAATACTGATCCCGGAAATTATCACTACTGCAATCGCGCCCGCGCTGCACATTAAAGCAAAGCATTGTGAAACTAGGCCGTTGTCAGAAACCCAACTGGTTTTACAGGTTGTTGGCGTACCTATAGTATACTCACGTTTGACCAGTGACAGACTGACACACGTCAGATTCCTTACCAGGTTGTACCACACAGTACTTCATATAAGCGCTGATGTTGACGGAAGTAATGCAAAATTATGCGGTCACAGTAAAGATAAATGCAGACTGTAGCTTACGAATCTATATTTAAACAAACTTACCGAGACGTGACGGATTTACCTCGCGACGTTTGTACATTTTGTAACTGCTATTTTTAATTTATTTATATTGGTTAAACTTATTGTATTGCTGACGTAATAATCTATATATTATGTTCTCTTCTTTATATACACATATATTTCTTCTGCATGTGTGTAAGTCACTAAATTCCTAAACGTCTGCACCGATTTTGACGATTTTTTTGTGTGTTTTAGTCTGTTATACAAATTAGAGTTTTTCTTATTGTTGAGCTGCAGTTTATGTGTTGATTTTTTTGGGGTGAAAGAGTTTATGCACAATTTATAGCAATTTGATAAATGTAAGCTACGCTAAACAACAGTCGCCGGGACAGCTAGTCGTATGATATAATATGGTGGCGCGTCTATCTGTTATTGTGTACATTGTGAATAGGGTTTCTGCTCGAGAATTCTCGAACTCGAGAAGGCTCGAGAAATCCGTCTTGGTTCGAGACGAGAAAAAAAATCCCGTGCCTCGAGAATTCTCGAGGCACTAATTCAAAGTATTTGAGGTAGGTTTTTCCGCGTAAAATTGTCCGCGCTCACTGCGACTACTGCGAGCAAGTTGTTTCACTCAAACACACACACACACACACAAACAACGCTTAGGATTTTTAACTAATGATCTCAGTCAGTGCTTAAGATATTAAAATAATTTTGAACGCCCGATATTGAATTTGTTATAGACAGAATCAGATTCAAACTCTTAGTGATCTGTTGCTATTAGTTTTTAAGATTTATTTATTGTAATGGATATTTAAGGAGCTTTCTATGTTTTGATATCGATCAAAGATAAAGCTGCTAAATAACAAAGACTGATTAAAGAATTACTAACTGTTAGTTACTTAATACTGCTACCTACTCAAATTAGTAGAGCCTAATCATCTTCTTCAGAAAGTTTTTATTGCTATTTCTAGAAGATTACTTATCATATATAGTTTGACGCAAATTCTTAACAGAAACTCTAAGGGTTTTTGTTGTACGTACCGCACCACCCTTAGTTATCGGTTTCCATTAATTATTTAAGATTTTATTTTTGCGATGTTTCTGTAAGAAGATTTTTATATTTTATCTAAAAGTTCGAACTATTAAACCAATATTATATTATTATTTAGATTATTAGTAGAGCAATAGCTTGATACTAAAGTTTTCTGTTTCTAGATGATTAAGACGCACGCAGATTTAATAAATATTATATTATTATTTAGATTATTAGTAGAGCAATAGCTTGATTGGACAGGAAAATAACTAAGGTTACCGATATAGCTCAATCAGTTAGCAACCTAAAGTGTCAATTGGCAGGCCATATCGCTGGTCGAACCGATAATCGATAGGGGAGAAAGGTTCTCAAGTGGCAACCACGGATCGGAAGACACAGTGTGGGTTAGCCTCCTACCAGGTTGACAGACGATCTGGTCAGAGCCGCAGGAAGCGGATGGTCGCGAGCGGCTCAGGACCGTTTTCGAGACATATGGGGGAGGCCTACATTAAGCAGTGGACGTCTTTCGGCTGTAACGAACAAATAGCTTGATACTAAAGTTTTTTGTTTCTAGATTATTAAGACGCACTCAGATTTTTAGTGTTCCTTATTCTTCTAAGTATAACGATTTGTTTATTATGTGTTAGAAGATTTTTTATGTTTCGTTTCTTTTAAGTAAGTGCAGTTGGGGGTAGTATAAATATGTTCCTTTTGTGATTATTTTGAGTTTTTCTTCAATTTTATTACCAATTATAAGTCTTTTTGAAAGCCTCGAGACTCGAAAAGACTCGAGAATTAGGCCTCATGAATTCCCATGCCTCGAGAACGAAAATAGCTCGAGAAATCAGAAACCCTAATTGTGAACGACTTAACCGATTGAGATTGTATTTCGAATTCTAGATATTTTGTTTAGTTGAGACCATGGTTCATATTTACCAGGCAGGTGCCAGCATCTGAAAGGCTGTTATCGAAAAAACTAATATAATAGGGAGAAATAAATATCTACATAATTATTTGCGCAAACAGTCACTATTCAAAATATCAAAATATTAAAGACGGAGAATAGGAGAATATATGCAGATGAAGGATGACTTGCCTTAATTAATCCTGAAAATCACAAGACAGAGAAGTACTATATTTGCAAATTTACATGCACACTCAAATACATTCCTATGCTGCAAGGAACTATTGATGCACCTTCAAATTATTGGCTTGACGTACGCAACAATATTCGTATGCAGTAATGGGTGTGCGCCTACGCCACGATTAGCATACAAAACTAGCGTTACAAATCCGTTTCACTTTTTAAATTGCTTGCGGTAGTATTGGCGACCGCTTGTGATTTATTTAGTGCTCAGGCAAAAATTACAGGAATGACGTCAAGGTTTGTTTATGGATAGAATACAGTATTAATTTTCTTAATATGTAATTCTTATATGTATCGCAAACTGAATTACGATTATTGTGCTTCTTGACGTTCACTAGCGCCACCTAGCATATTTCTGTAAAAGTTGAAAAAATACTAATATCTAACAATAGCGATATGTGTATATACCAACAAAAAGTATGCTGAACTCGCTAAAAAGTTTCAATTTATGGTGTTCCTGAAATTCATACGGAATCAACCCGTATTTAGGATTGAGGCACGTAACCCTAAAAAAGCGACTGCATATAGCAATTAATGTAAATAAGACAGTTCGCACCTTAATTATATGGCCGACGTATCTTCTCAAAACCAGAGTGTCCGGTCTAGAACCGAACAACACTGATAAGCTTAAAAGACTAGTTAGTCTAAATGTTCCATCAAAAACCTGCTAAAATCATGTCGAGCCATACATACTTAGTACATGGTTTCGTAACTGTTTGTTATTACTATATGAGTGCGCTAAAAAGCCTAATATTCAAACGGCTTTATCTTGCAAAGTAGGCATTTAACTTTATTGGGTCGTTTTATTTTTACAAGTAATGTCAGTGATATATAGTTTTTTTCCTGCTGCACTGCGTTTTTAGTGAACGGTTTTTATTTCTCAAAAATGTGATGTGTGAAACACAATAGAAGCGTTCACACTGCTGAATTTTTTCCGCCGCGAAATTTAAAAACGCAACTAGCCACATTTTCCTGCAATCCGCGCAGTATAAATACTTTCGAGACAAAAATTTTAGATCATAAAATTTTCCGCAAAAAATGTATCAATACTTTATTTTCTACGAGCCACCGTTTTTGAGATATAACGATTCAAAAAATTGTAAAAGTTGTGATCGTCATGATATCCACGCCTATGAGGTAGTGTACTTAGCGCGTTTTTAAACGTTATATATCAAAAACAGTGGCTCGTAGAAAATAAAGTATTGATACATTTTTGTAGATAATTTTATGATCTACAATTTTTGTCTGAAGTATTTTTATGATAAAACTTTTTTTTTTTTACCTTTGACCTTGAATAAAAATTTCCATACAGGGGAAGGATGGGGAACTTTCAAATTTAATTTTTGATCATATTTTAAACAGTCTTACTGATTTTCAGCTTGGTGGGAATTTAGGTAGCTTTACTATTAATTTTTGGCCTAATTTGACTGGATTATTAGTATTTTATTTGTTTTTTTTTAAGTTTTGGTAAAAAAAATCGAGGTTCAAGTGCTATATAGTTTACAACTTTGCTAAAGCATAACCGTGACTGAGAAAAAGCATATTTTGATGACAATTGTTTATTGTTTATTGTACGTAAAAATTACAAAAGATATCACAACAATAATAAAGAAAAATGTACATAGGTAAGATTATTTCTATTCAGAGATTTCTTCCAGCAGACCTTTATTAGGGATGAGAGAATAGTCAATTAAGGGGCAACACCGACGTGAATAAGATATAAATATTAAGTTTTAGTTAATTTAAAAATAAATTAAGTACAATATTATAAATAAATATATAGCAGTTTTTTAGATGAGTATATTTATAAATATATATTGGTATATATAAATATATATATAAATAACATAAATAACAAAATAAAGGACTTGAATCATTCTAGTGCAGATTACAGATCATTACGATACAGAAATCAAAGGGTCAAAAAAAACTAAGAAAAACAGTATAATTACGTTGTGGGCTTGCATATTGTAAATAATGTTTTTTTGAACTAGATTTAAAAGTAGGAAGACTTGGGCTATCCTGTATTTTATGAGGGAGAGCATTCCATAGTTTGATAGCACAAACAGTGAAAGAATTATCAAAAGTTGTTGTGTTATGTTGGGGTATTTTCAGTAAAAGTGTCGTAGAGGGGCGAATGGATCTATCCCCTTGGAATATATGTTCAAAACGTTCTTTGAGATAAATTGGAGCAGCGGGATTATTTAAAATTGAGTATAGAAAACACAAAGTGCGCAAGTGAATTGGGAGCCAATTCAACTCATGTCTGAATATAGATATATGGTCAAACTTGCGCAGCCCGTAAACAAAACGAATGCACAAGTTTTGAAGTCGATCGAGTTTATTCAATAGCTCCTCAGTGGCGTCCGGACTCCGGATAGCAAACGTCCGCATAGTCTAGAAGAGGAAGAAAAAGAGTCTGCGATAGTGCAATTTTGGTTTTAAGAGGAAGAAATTTACGTAGTCGTTTAAGTGAGTGCAGCGCGCTATACAACTTTCTACTAATTTCATTGACATTTAGTGTCCAGGACAGGTTGCTCTCGATGTAAAGGCCAAGATTGTTAACAAGTTTAGAAAACGGGATATCTATCCCATTAAATGTTACCTTAGGCACTAATGTACTTTTCAAGCAGTTAAGTGAATGTCTACTTCCAATTATAATACACTGTGTTTTAGCTGGGTTTACCACAAGACCAAATTATTTAGCCCAATTTGAAATGTTTGCTAGGTCTTGGTTGATATTTTGAACAGCCAGCATAACATCTTGATGGTGAAAGTTATAATAAACTTGGAGATCGTCTGCATAAAGATGGTAGCGAGCAGAAATTACAATGATGTGTAATAAACTATTAATTTATTACATGTAGGTATTTCAATGAAAATCTCAGTAAGTTGAGACCCTCAACCATTGCACCGCTCGCCATCGGCAGGGATTTCATTATCACACTTTAGAACCGAAATGGTCGCGTACAGTTCGGTTTCAGAGAAACTTAGATTGTGGAATGAGCTTCCTGCCAAGGTTTTCTCCAAGGACTACAGTATGGGGTTCTTTAAGAAAGAAGTTATTCGATTTTTGAAGGGTCGTTGGTGTTGCAAGCGTCGTCCATAGGCTACGGTAACCGCTTACTATCAGGCGGACCGTAAGCTTGTTTGCCACGTTAGTGGTATTAAAAAAACATGTAGCTGCACTGCACTACTCACGTACGCTCAGTTACATATATTTTTGTTTTTACTTATGTTTACTGTCACGTAATAGTACTGCCTCTTAAGTTACCATTAAAGTTGTGTGACGTCTTTGAGTGCGTCAGAAAGAGACTTGTTGTAAATTAGTAAATATTAGATATTTATTATGATTTTATTTTCAGATGATCCACCTTCATTGTCTCTACAAGACAAGCACAGATTTGACTCACGAACGTACGTAAAGCCTAAAAAACGTGCACAGAGGCCGAGCATTCAGAGTATAGTGGAAGTACCATCCAATCCTCCATCATTGACCACAACCCCAGCGTATCCGCCAAATAAGTATTTGACGTACAATAAATATAGTATGCCCCTAGGTCCTATCAGTCCTATGTTGAGGCTAAAAACTTTCAATGTGGACACTAATTCGGAGAACAGTAGTATTGTCAAAGAGTATGCAATGAAAAGGAGGAGTTTGGTACAGGATGACGATCCACAGGTCAGTTAAATTTTTTAACAAAATGTTCCACTATTCAAATTAAAATTATATAATAAATTTATTAATAATTTATACTAATGATAAATAAAGATACCAAATATACTATTTATATGGCATTTAGTTGTAAGTTATTTAAAGTGTAAGTAATAGGAATATTTTTGTATTCCTCCTCCTATACTATAGCTGGAGTTTTTACAGTTAAAATATATTATTTACAGACTAATTATTCCGATATTAAAAGTTAAGAACTTTCAATTAACATTTTTTATACTAAACATTTAACATTTTTTTAAGAGGATACGATTCGCGGCGCCTCGCAGCGTGTTCAATACAAACGAATTTCCTACTTGTTTGGACATTTACTGATTAAATACTGTAAAATTTTGTAGGCACGATCTCAAGCCGAATATCTGTCTGTGGTTTTTTAAAAATCCTAAAAAAAGTTTCAATTAACTTTTTATTTTATTCGAGATCATTTGTATAAAAAACTAGAATCCTGTATAGCTTTTAAACTTTATAATTTAATAGAAAACTGGCACTTTTTCACAAACTTTTTTTTTATTTGGTCCGCGCGTGGCCCGACAGTTTTATTATACAGCTAGTTACTCATACAATGTTCTTGATCGATCTCTCTAATCGACATTCCAAACTAAAATCACTTTGCGTCCCTAGGGATTCAAAGTGTAATTTTAATCCCTGTTTACGAGGAACCAACTAGCCCTTTTTGAATAGATGTGATAAAAATAATATACTTACCTACCTATATACTTTCATGGATGCTAACCAATAACTGCCTACACCCGTTTATTTAAACAACTATTGCATATCAACAGTGAAATATGAAATTAAGAGATAATTTGTAGTGTAACGCATTAAAATTAATTCTTAATCGGGAATTTTAAATTTAAAAGTTCCACGACAGTCAGATTATTTATTTGGTCTTTGACAAAACGAAAGGAAATCACCTACTGTATACTAACTTGTTTTGTGTCTTTAATTTCTCCTTTCCTGAAAATTAGTTTTTCATGGTACAAAAAATTGGTAGAGGTCAATTCCGGATTACCGGGTGGGGAGGCCGACGATTCATAGCCGCGCCTTAATAAATCAGTCATCGACGCGGTCTGGTAAACAAGTTGTCCTTCAAAAGTAACACACCCTTCCCATTGTTTAATTTGGTTAGTGAAAATATAATATGATTGTATAATATTATTAATAAGTTATACACATATGAATATATAATTTATTTCTTCAAAACTACATACTTAGACACTTCTTCCTTACCAGAGGATGCAATTTAGTATATTACGCACTATGCATGTGAATTGAAGTATAGTGTTCGATTATTACACGTAATGTTAAGGGTCCGTTTGTCAAATTGGTCATGTTTGTTGATTAGATAGACTGGATTTTAATTTGATTATTTATTTTAATATTTTGACACAGAAAACTTGAACTTTTAATCTTGAATCACTTGAACTTTGAAACACGATCTTTAACATTTTACTTTTTACATTTATTTTTCGAAAAAAAAACTTGCTAAGCACACAATTTTTCTTGAATTTTTTGCTGAATCTTTAAAACAAAAGGCTATTTCGCGATTATTTTTAAAATTATTATTAGGCAATAGACAATATGTAAATATACTCAAACCGTTTTTTTTTTTTATAACTATTGTAGTTTTTAGGGTTCCCGGGATAAACGGGACCCAATTACTAAGACTCCGCTGTCCGTCCGTCCGTCTGTCACCAGGCTGTATCTCATGAACCGTGATAGTTAGACAGTTGAAATTTTTACAGATGATGTACTTCTGTGGCCGCTTTAACATCAAATACTAAAAAACAGGATAAAATAAATAAAATAAGGGGGTACCTATACAACAAATGTGATTTTTCCTTGTTTTTGCTAGATATTGAAAACGGCAACAGGTAGACGCTTAAAAAATTCACAGTTATATTATTTTTAAAAATAAATAATTAAATTAAAATGAAACAATTATTTTAGGAGACCTATACAACAAAACAAATTTTTTTTGGCGTTTTTATAGACAATGGTACGTAACCCTTCGTGCGCTAGTCTGACTCGCACTTGGCCGATTTTTTTTATAAACGCCGTTTCATTGATGTTTCGCAAGATTTACGCGTTGGTTGTTGCTATCACACTAGGCAGCAATTATATAGCGCAGTCTCTTTGCTTACGCATAGGTGCACTATTGAGACGAGGGGTTAAAAAAAGGGTACTTTTTCGTTTAGAATAAAATTCAACGATAAAAGCCACCGATCTGAAACTAACCAAGTGATCAGACCTCAGACCTTCTATGTCATATTTGTCAGCTTAGAAATATGGTTTAATGATTTTGGCTCGATAGTTTTGTTTATGCGAAATCTTGTCTTCTAAATCATTGAAATTACCATATAAATTTCAAGACTATAACCTTCAAAATAGCTTAATTATGTAGGTAACAACAATGCTCAAAAATTTAACAGCCGAGAATTTTGATATTTGTAACCATTAATTTTTAATAAATTAATTAGATCAATTGCTCGCTTCGGAATTAAATTTTTTGGCAACCTCGTTTGCGCAATGAATATTCAACCTTGCCTTTAAAGAGGCTAAGATGATTATTGACTGCAAATTTTAATTATGGCATTAAATCTCTTTTAGAATCTATGTGAAATATTTATAATCCTCAACATGGCAGTAGCGTAGCACAGATAATAGGCATAAAACCTAAGACCACAAACATAAAAAATAAAATAAAATTTATATTTATAATAAAATAAAGTTACCGTATACTTACTTATGTGACTTTGCTGCCCACAAATTGTAATATAAAATTAGGGCGAACACAAACGAAATGCAATTTACGAATAACTGCATTTTGTCATTTTATTTGGGCCAAGTCGCGGCTTGTTTTTTTTTTTGCTTAGAAACAGCTTCTGGTAGAAAGTAGGTAGCACATAAATTGATGTTAAAGTATAACGACATTAGTGGAAGCATAACATTTAATGATGTATTGAAATGCGTAATACTTTTCAGTTTAGAACATTTTAAGTTTTTTAAGGTACATATTTACACACACAATTTTATATGTAAAGTACAGGAATATTGTAAGACTCTTCTAATTATCACTTATTTTTTTATATTAAATCACTAAGGTAGAGTGATGTAGCGTAAATTTGTACAGGATTTTTTAGGGTTCCATACCCAAAGGGTAAAAAACGGGACTCTATTACTAAGACTCCGCTGTCCGTCCGTCCGTCTGTCACCAGGCTGTATCTCATGAACCGTGATAGTTAGACAGTTGAAATTTTCACAGAAGATGTATTTCTGTTGCCGCTATAACAACATATACTAAAAACCAGAATAAAATAATTATTTAAGGGGGCTCCCATACAACAAACGTGATTTTCTGCTCGATTTTGCTCGATGTTGATAACGGAAACAGGACGCTTAAAATATTCACAGAATATTTAGTTATAGTCACTTTAAAACTTAAAAATAAATATTTAAGGAAGGCTCATTTTTTGCCGTTTTTATACATAATGGTACGGAACCCTTCGTGCGGGAGTCTGACTCGCACTTGGCCGATTTTTTATCTTTCCTTTTATTTTTCAAGAAATAGGCTATCTAACGCGATTTTTTTAAACGGTCTGGTTGTTTCTAAAATAAGCTCTTATTTTAAGCATGCAAGTACAAGTATAGACGGTGAAGTCTATATTTTTATTAATCATATAAAAATCTAACGAAGAAAATATCAGATTTAAAGTGTAAATTTATTTTATTATAGATTAACGTTTATGTAATGATGTAATGATACCCCTTGCAAGCGTCCATAGGCTACGGTTACCGCTTACCTTCAGGCGGACCGTAAGCTTGTGTACCACCTTAGTGGTATAAAAGAAATAATTAAAAGTGATGCTTATATATTTTATTTCATACAGTTGCTTTTGTATAATAATAGCTTGTTTACCTGTACTTTATGTTTGCGAAACAATATAACAATTGCATCGTTAAAGACATTGTTTTTTTTCAATTATTTTCATTCAGAAATAGTTCATATTCAAATTATTTCAATATAATAATGCATAAACGTCTGTAGCGTCCATTGTTTTGGAATATACCCACAAAAAAAATCTTTGCATAATTTTCTACATACTTGTATGATTTCAATTTAGATTTGCTCTGCATCTCTTTGTCTCATACTAGGACTCACAAGTTTCAGGGTGTTTAACACAAACTAACAGAGTATGAGAGAAACTTGGCTCATCTTAATGTGTATAATAATTGTAAAACTAGCACATCGTTAGCATTACAAAATTTAGTTTTAGAAATTCCTGTTATTCTAAAAAAAATGTAAAAGTCCTAATATACGCAATTTAGACAAGCTTTTCAGAGTGCGAATTACAGCGTTTAACATTCACTCAAAAGTAAATTTCATGATATTTACACAAATTACTAAAAAAGTATGGAACGAACAGGAGCTCAACATAATGTGTATAAAATGATGTAAGTCATTAGTATTACTAATTAAGCTTTCTATTAATACTTGTTTTCTAAAAAAAAATTGAAAATGTCCGCTTAGCCAAAATGTGCAACAATAAATAAAAATGTACTTAAAAATTGTGCACTGTCTCATTATTTTAATTTAAACACGCTTTTCTGAGTGCAAATAACAGCGTGGAACATTCACTTCGCTAATTAAAATGAATTTAAATCACCGTTCATTTAGAGTCTAGGAGTTGGAAATATAAATGACTAAAACATTACAGTTTTTACCTCTCTTTTATTAATCCATTGTAGGCAAGAGACCTATGTGATTCATTGCCGCTGGTTCGGTCCTTAGATCACTGGCCGCTAATTGACAATTTTTTACTAGTTTTAATTTTTCATAATTGCCACGTTTTTGTGTGTTATTGTGCTCTGTGGATAGTTTGCTATCAAATGATCAGTGAGAGTGAAAACAGCGATCTTGGATTACGGTAGGTATGTGTATGTATCTTTTAATTTTCCCGTATCGTTAATGTCAGATTACGATGAATTTGATGATGGTCGGTGATGCATTTTGATTGGTATAATGTTACTTTACGTCAGTTTTAATGTTGGAATGTTTCTTATACTTGTGTAACGATATTTTGTAAATTGCTTGTTTAAGCTTTTTAATAGCTTAAGCAATTTACAATAACAATTTTGCAAAACAGGTTTTTTTTTAAGTATTTTTAATTTTTAATTTTACACGATTGCGCGCGATCTATGTATGTATAATGTTATAGTGTTTTACCGGCGAGGGGTTTACTAGTGGCTGGAAACAGACCCGCCTGTGGACTCACTTGGCATGTGTTTCAGACTCTGTTGAAAATTGCTTAAACTTAAAAGTAACGTGAATAAGAGATAGAATTACTAGCGTACACTATGTACTATAGGGTATAGTAGATTTTAAAATATCTATGTAAAAAGAATCTTATTACTCGTAATCCCTGGATAACAAATTAAGAAATTACAAACATGTTTATTTATTTATTTATATTATATAAATTCTGAAATGTCACCAATAATAAAAAATCCTTATCATCTATCAACAGAATTAATCTAAATACAATATAAAATGTTAAGAAAAATAAATTACAATAGCCACATGTCATATTACAATTTTTTCAAAAATTACAATACCCACATTTTTTAATTTTTTTTGGCAGCAATTGCTGCACGCTATCTATTGTTAAGAAATTCTCCGACGCTATAAAAACAATTATCTAGTAACCATCCCGTCAATCCTTTTTTAAATAAATGATATGGTAGTGCTTTTATATCAGATGGCAACTTATTGTAAATTTTTATTGCCATATAACAAACATTCTTACCATATATATCAAGATTACATTTAGGTATAAATAATTTCAATTTATCTCTTGACGGCCTTGAGGTTACGATTTCTGAATGTTTAGGAAAGTTTTGAGGATGTTGTCTAACAAACAGACATATGTTCCTGATGTACATGCATGGTAATGTTAACAATTTTAATTTTTTAAATAGAGGTTTACAACTATCTATTACCCAAGCGTTGCATATTGCTCTTATACATCTTTTTTGTGTTTTAAAAGCTCTATTTATGTCAACAGAGTTACCCCACAACAGAAGACCGTAGTTTAATACGGATGCCACATAGCCGTGATACCCTGTTAGTGCAGTTTCTAATGAACCTGTTTGTCTTACCCGTTTCAGAGCATAGACAAAACGATTTAGTTTATTGCAAAGATTCTCTATCTGTGGTTTCCAATTTATATGTTTGTCAATTACAATTCCAAGAAATACAGCAGCTTCCACTACCTGTACTACGTCATTATTACACTTAAGTTTTAATTTTAATTTATTCGATTTGTATGGAGAGAACTGCACAACATTGATTTTTTTTATATTTATTTTTAAATTATTATTTGTCAACCATGTAATCACTTTGTCAAAATTATCGTTAAAAAGTCGTGTCATCAGCAAAAAGAATACATTTTTATTAACAACAGTTGGAAGGTCATTAATATATATCAAAAATAGCAGTGGACCCAATATACTACCTTGCGGCACACCACATTTGTTAAATTTATATGTAGAGCAGTAGTCTTTTTAAATTGGTTCTCCATTTATTATTGAAATTTTTCTAACTTTCGTGCATTGTTGCCTATTTTTCAAGTAGTCTGAAAACCAGTCGAAAACCTCTCACACCATTTATCTCTAACTTATGTAGAAGATTATTGTATGTACGACAAAATCGAAAGCTTTAGTCATATCCAGTAGAATAGCCACAGTAGGTTTTCTGTTATTCATGTTTTCTCTTACAGTTTTAATTAGGTTAAAACACGCAAGCGTGTTATCAATTTATTATTTTTATTTAAAAAATTATAAAGACGTGTGTAAAAAGCTCTCTCAAATATTTTAGCTAAGTTCGGAACTATTGTTACAGGTCTGTAGTCATTTAAGTTTGACTGTTTACCTTTTTTAAATAATGGTGTAACCGTTGAAAATGTTAGTCTGCTTGGAAAACCACCGTTAAAGAAAGATAAATTAATAATATAACTCAATGGCACACATATTTGTTTGGCACATACCTTTATTATTTTCGTGCTTATCTCGTCATAACCCACCGTATATGTTATTAAGAGATCTTATAATTTTAAATACTTTACTAGGATCTGTTGGCGATAAAAATATTGTATTATTTTCTCTAGCCAGTTTTGAATTTGTATTATACGTCATTTTGTCAGCGTGTTTTGTCAAATCTATAAAAAGTCATTAAATAAATTACAAATTTGTTCTGGGTCTGAGTATAATATAATATAATATAAGTATGCTTTATCTTTTCAATATTTTCCCGTGTGGAGTCTATTTTATTCTTAATTGTGTCCCAATCTGCTCTGCATTTGTTTTTATTTTTTTCTATGTAATTTTTGTTTTGGATTTGCTGAGCTTGAAGCATGCACCCTCTTAGTACCTTAGAATACTTTTTATATTTTTTTTCGTGTTTTTTTATTATATCTATCAAATTTGTATAGTAAGTATAATCGTCTTTTGTTTATACTTGCCCTTTTTAACACTTTAGTTAGCCATCTAATTTTGTATTTTTTTTTAGTTATTTTCACTGTCTTTTGTTTATACTTGCCCTTTTTAACACTTTAGTTAGCCATCTAATTTTGTATTTTTTTTTAGTTATTTTCACTCTTATTGTAGCAAAACACAGTCTGTAAAAGAGTGTAAATGTTTCATAAAAATAATTAAAAGCGTTTTCCAAATCTTCTATTTTGTATAATTCAGAAAATGATAGAGCTGCTATACAATCACAGAATTTTTCTATATTTTCTATGCTGTAGTCCCTTTTGTATTCGAACCAAAATAGACAATGTTGCTCAGTAATACCATCATCTCTGTCAGAATTTTTATTTATCTGTTCCCTATTTGTAATTATTTATCTTTTTTTTACCGGAGGGTGCAAATGGTATCCAATCCCATACAAAACCCAATCTTTTTTTTGTATGATTAGTGCAAAAAAGGAAAACAAAATTACAAAAAAGGTTTTTTTGGTATTAACTTAATAATCTTTTAGTTGGTAATATACACACATTAAATAAGTAGCTCCCTAAGACATACGATCTGCGACTCATTTTAAAACATATGCCAAAATAAGACAGCAAATCACATTGACAAATTAATATCTTCTACATCAACGAAAATTGGGACAGACGGAAATGGGGTAAATAGAAGATAGGGGGAAGGGAAAAAGCGTGACTTGGTTTATTTCCCTTGAAGTTTCATTTTGGTCAAGTAAGTTTTTTTCTGTTTTTTTTCAGTTGGAAGACACAGATGCGCCTCCACCATCCGACATGTCGGAACGCTTGTCACCGCGAATTCTGTCAAAACCTATAAACATCGACCTATCACAGCCGGCTCATAATTTGCACAACACATTTAACAAGTACGTATATGTAAAATGCGCCCTTAACTTCTCAGAACGTTTTCAGGTGACCGAAAAATGAATTATTATTATAATTATATTCTGAATTAAAATTTGTTGTTTTAAGATTTTGATAAATTTGACACCACGCATCTTCCCACACTGTATACAAACATATAACATACAGTCAGTTGATAAATAAACTACACATGAAGCGTAATGTGGGAGTGTCGTGATTTGATTCTTTAAAGAACGACTCCTAATTTCAAGTAGGACCAGTAGACAAAGTCTTTACAGTAGCACAGGAAAGTGGGAGATGTAATATTCCCATAACTGTTTACCAGCGCACTTCAGATTTTTAACTAAAAAGTCGAGCTGTTTTTTTTAACGGCGAGTTTACTGCCACTTCCGATTTGTAAACGAAATATTATTAATGGCTATATCGATAAAGAATTAGAAGAAATGCTGAACAGCCTTAACTGTTCGTCCATACAAATAGGTTTGATGGAAGACAATATAGTCAACAAGATCATAGATAATTTTATGTGTTGAATGCATGCGTGGACTTGAGTCCACTAGTCGTCGGTACTATAACTGTAGCTGAAGGGGGCGAAAATGAACTAAAAATCATTACACATTGTCATATACATTACTATAAGAAAAATCGTTATATACTTTTTAAGTAATTTATGCCATAATAACGTCTTAAAAATTTAAATTTTTTGTAACAACTTTGAGTCAATGCACTAGATAACATATTATAATAATTTAACCAACTCTCATTACAAGCAAATGCAATACACGCTTTAAAAATTGCACAAGTGTTGAAACAATGGTCCCTTTTAGATTTTTTATTGAATTAAATACAATAAATGGAAATCATTTAGTAAGGTAATGTACTAGCCAATAATAACAAGTTTTAAAACATATATATTTTTTTTAAAGTCTTTAGATGTTACAGCTTAGCCACAAAATTTGCACAAAAACGGCGATCTAGCCTATATCAAAGTCAAAGTCAAAGACAAAATGGTTTATTCAAATAAGGATTTTGCAATCACTTTATCGCAGCTGAAAGCTAAGTGTTTCGGTACATATTGTATACTTGTTAGCTGATTATCAAAGTATTGTATTATTACTTTAAAAAGAGCTTCTTGCCAGCTCTTTTTGGCAGAAATTAACATTGTTTACATTGTAACGACGATTCAAAAGTGTTCTCAGTAACCGATTTAAATAAATATTGTATGATTTGAAAGCTATCGAATTGGGCCAGACAATAACACTAGGTAAAAAGAAACGACTTCGATAAGGAAGCAAACTGTAAAAATCAGTTAGGTTATGTTGCATTTGGAAAGTTACGCCAGGGGGCTGACTTGTGACGCTAATCCCAATTACAATCTTATGGCGATCTTTAACTATAATAACTTATAAAGCGAATACTTTTGAATACTTACATTGCAATTACATTTGGTGTTGTGTAATCTTATAAATTTATTTGATTTTGAAGTAAAAAAAAGTAAGTGTTGACGCCTTAATTTCAATGTAATTGAAATCGAGCGTCGAGAGTTACCCTGCAGGTCTACGTTGCCTATCGCCCATTCAGAAATAATCTGAAAAGATTTGTGGCGCAGTTCGAAAATGTAAGACATGTAAGTACTCGCGGGTATTAGGAATATTAATTTAAAAAAACAAATGAACCTTTTCCTTAAGCATATTTTTTGTTACTTTAAAACAGATATTATTATACATTTCCCTTTGATTATCTAATCTTATTAGTCACCAATCTATTTCGCAATCTTCGTTACCTTTTCATTATTAATATAGCGACAGAAAATTGCTATGATAAGATAAATAATAAAGGATTTGGCGTATAAAGAGAAAATGTTCCATGCATACATTTTTAACGTTGCTTTGAGATCCGTATCGTTGAATAGATTATTTAGTATTGAGTGCAGCTTGATAAGTTAAACTTCTTTCTTACAATGACCTGTGGTATGAATAAATAAATTGCCCTTCTTCCGCGAAAAAGGCGTTTCCCTTGGGGACTTTTGAACGGCATAAAAACCCTATGTCACCATCAGGCCCTTAAATCATCTCTATACATACAAACACGTCGAACTCTTGCTCCGTTGCTGAGTCAAAGAAAGACAAACTAACCAACAAACACACTTTCGCTTCTATAGTATTTGCACTAATAGCCATAAAAGCCTTAACATACATTTCATGTATACGGTTAGTCCTCGCTTTTGATAAATCCGATAGTTAGATCAAGATAGTTAGGACGCTGCCACAAAATGTATGACTAGCTGGTCAGCACCCGACATAGTGGCAACTAGTCGGGTGCGCTCGGCTTCCGTCTTGCGGAGCATTGCTCTGTCTAGACGCCTTCGATGGCCGACTAAATGTAATGATTATTTAGTGATATTAGTATGATTATGATCTTTAAAGTACCTAATGAAACAAGTTCCATACATAACTGTTTGTTTTAAATGTGCATAACTTTTTGTTACTGAAAACATTAATCTGAAAATAAGCATAACGAATTACTTGAAATGTTAAATGTTTTTATTCATCAAGTTATTTCATTCAAAAGGTGCAACAGAAAACTATTAAATAGAAAGTTCCAAAACGTCGAAACTAATTTCCTATATATAGTGATGGACGCCCAGACGCAGTGGTCATTTACTTTCGTGACAATTATCTGCGATGACTTAGCTTGGTACACTTAAAGAGCTTTGTGAAAGGGAAATTGTGGTATAAATCAAAACTTCGTGGTCAGTGACCTTTATATCTGAGCATATTGACAGTAATATTTGGTGTAATTAGAACAGTTTATAAAGAATTGCATTCAACAATAAGGTATTTTTTTATGCTTGATAATGAAAGGTCATTATTGAAATTAGAAATGTCAGTGAAAGGAAAACTTTTTGAGATATTAACTTTAAAGTTTTAGCGCCTACCTTCTTTATTCTGAGCACAAACGGTACAGAAAAAATGGGTGGTTTTTGTAATAAATAACACTCTATAGAATATTGCAAATATTTATTGCGTTTGTTTTGTTATATTCATAATACAAAAGGACTTAATTAATCAAGGACGAGAGATAACTAAGTTTCTTTTGTACTTAAGTTTCTTTTTTTCTTTTCAGAGGTCTGATGAATGAACGAGGCAGCCTCAATATGTATCAAAGTGGCGAATCCCTCATGAGAATGTCACCGCCAAGCCTGGTCTCTTCCATGGTCATGGAGAATTCTGGATCTTTCCACCCTGATTCGATGGACGGTAGAAGATCACTTCTTTCTCATAAAGACTCAGGTAATTTATTATATACCTAGCTTTCCTTTCTTGAATCCACTTGCATCATAGTAGGAACGCGAAGAAAAGTTGACTAAAACCTTAAAATAAACAT
This sequence comes from Apoda limacodes, assembly GCA_946406115.1. Taxonomy (NCBI): domain Eukaryota; kingdom Metazoa; phylum Arthropoda; class Insecta; order Lepidoptera; family Limacodidae; genus Apoda; species Apoda limacodes. Next base: position 14,361,245 of record OX291561.1, read on the forward strand.
CCTCATAGGGCCGTATTGTAAAACTTCGTACACGTAAACACAAAAAACTTCCTTATTGAAAACCTATTATTTGGTGTAGTGATCTGAGCTTATAGACGTTACTACTGGGCATAGGCCGCGTGCGGCTGTGTGCTTAGTAAAGTACTTGTATAAAATCTGATATTCCCCCCCCATCTGTCATCACAACGGCCCATACTAAGCCGCCCGCGTCCACTTTGGGCCCACCGGCTTCTTGCGGCTTTAACCAGGTCGTCTGTTCACCTGGTAAAAGGCTGTACCATACCACTTTGGTTCTTTGACGAATCCGGAACAGGATTTTTTTGGGTAAAGAAACACGACCAAGTATAGATTTGGCCATAGCTCGGTGAGTGACCCTGAGTCTTAACGTTTTCCTTAAAGTTGTATCTACCTAACTGGACTACATCTTTATCTATTTTCTCAGTTATTTTGTCTCTATATGAAAAAAGCTCTTATTTTTACTTATATGTAGTTTTCCTATTTTATTTATTACATATTTCCTATTCATAGATTTATTTTATTGAATTAACTATTTTGAAGACACATTTTAATTTTGCTTTTAGGACTACCCACATCAGCCCGCGAAAGCTTGGACCCTATGATGACCAGTATCACATTAAGCATCCTAGACGAAAAAGACATGAGCACCAGTTTTCTATCACAAACCACTCATCCAGATAACGATAGCTTTATGGACTCGTTACCACCAAGTTTAGTTAGTTCTGTGAATTCATCATTCGTAGTCTCCAATACTTCCAAACCTAAAGGGGAAAGAGCTGATACAAATCTGTTCAGTTCGCCAACTTATACACATTTAGAACAGTCTGAAAAATTACTATCAGCGAGACCTAGGTTCCAATTATATAACAATTTCAGACGAGATTCCGTAAACAAATCTGAAAGCTACACTAAATCGCGTGAAGAAGCATGTCAAATGGATACAACTAAAGTATTAAACGAAAACTGTGATAACAAAGATTCTCCGAAAATTAAAAATTCTGAAATGAGCGAAACAATAACTTTACATTTTTCAAATAACAAATTTAAACGCACCATTGACGCTGAGAAAGAGAATTTGAACAGCACGTTTGAAAAAGACGATGCGTTTTATAAAAATAACGATATGCATAAAACAGTTGATTTAGGAAAGAACAGTTTAAATGTAACTCTTGATAAGCAAGAATTAAACGAAATAATTCAAGCGCGTCAGAAGTTGTCGTTGGCAAGGAAAGGGCTACCTTGTGAACCAGATAAACCTTTACCCAGCCAAGTACAAGCTTCCCCTACAAAAATAATTCACCTTCCTAATCAAACCATAACAGTTCCTGTACAAAGTATGGAAAACGCTTCAGAACTATTGTCAAGGCGGAGAGGTGTAAATGCTAATGGGTTTGATAAAAATGAGGAACATATGAGAGAAACTCCGAAAAGAAATGCTACTTTCAAAAAACTGTCGCCAAAAGCTAATGCAATGGATACAACTATAGTTTATGTTAAGCCTGAAGAAAATGAAAATATGATAGATATAAATTCGGCAACAATCAACTTGTTAAATGATAGAACGTTGCTAAATGAGGTAAGTTAATTTGCATTTTCATATGTAATTTAAGAATCTGTGTGATTTTTTTACGTTGTGCATGAGGGTTGCCAACACTTCAGCGTCATGTGAGGGGGTCACACGTTCACATAGTCAGTCAGAAAAAAAACACTTTAGCGGGTCCAAAATAGTAGACCCTCTATTCTTATCTTTCACAGAAATAGTGACATAATAATGACTTTTTGTCTAAATAGTGACAAAATAGCAACAATTTCCTAACCACTTTAGGATTTTTTTAAAAAGGCAGTCGTTTTTTTTTTAATCATTTGAGAGCTAATTTGCAGTATTTCTACGAAAATGTTTTGAATATTTGGACAAAATTTTCCTATAAAAATCTTATGATTCCAATCACATTATTTAGTTAAGTGTTATATATGAATTGATAGCTAAAATGATCGACTGTTCTATAATTATAATTGTAATGCGACCATACATTAAAAAAACACAATAATTGAGCTACGTAAAGTTTTAAAATGAGATTTATAAAGTACTTTATCGAAATATGACACCACAATGTTACGCAATATAAGAATATATACATACCTGTATATACGAATATGATTCAATTTTAATTCTACAAAAGAAACACGAAATATATAATATTTCTGTAGTTATATTACAGCGGTATGCGAGCGGACATGTTTATGATAAGAAAACTCTTTCTTCTGAGCTCTAAAATTGTGACCTAATTTCGAGATAGTGAGAAATGTGACACGATTTTAAACCAACCCTTATAATAGTGACTGACAACCCTGTTGTGCTTGCTTTTATTACGTAAATTTTAAAAGCTCTATTTTTGGAATCCGTATCTTGTTTTAAAGACTGAAATGTTTTTAATGTTCCCAATAGTCCTATTACCCTTTTTACTGGAAGTAAATCAATTTAGCCGTCTACAAGCAAGTTTCAAACTTTTAGCAATTTGACTGCTATTTGTATTTGTTAATTATTCAATTTGCAATTGGTCATGTTCTTTGGCATGAAATATTAAGATTACCTCCTAACACACCATTTTTATTTTATCTACGTGTTTATTTAAATTGATATATATGATACAAAATATATAATATAATATATTACGTGGGCTGCGGTGACTGCTTACCATCAGTTGAACCGCAAGCTTGTTTGCCACCTTAGTGGTATAAAAAAAAAAACTTACGGTTATATTGTTTTACCCTGTTGTATTTTTAATTTAAGGAGTGGGGCTCACAAGAGCGAGCTATGGTCGGGTCATGCGAGAGTACAGATACGGGCACATTCAGTTCGTCCAGTCCACCTGATAGCGTGCCTGATACCGCGGCTGCAGTGCCTAACTCTCGTAAGTACATATTTATAGCGTTAACTTGCAATACTAGGTTAGGGCAAGAGTGCTTGGGAAGGGTCAAGCTAGAGCGCAGATGCTTACTTAGTTATACGTAGTTTATTCTGCCGGATAGCGTGCCCTATACCACGTCCGCAGTGCTAAACTATCGCCAAGTATAAGATTTTTAGTTAATCAGCAGTACTAGCATGAAAGGTTGGGAGTTGGTACACACACGAGTACTGTCGTACGGTCAATTAGGAGCACAGATGGGAGCATAAACATCCACTTATTTCATTTTACCGGATAGCGTGCCCGATGCTGTGTTCGCAGTACCATACGCCTTTCAATTATTCGTTTATTATTTAAATAGTAGCAGGCCTCTGCCACTCAGTGGTAGTTATTAAAATTTTTTGACCCCTTGGTCTTATTTTAGAGGTACAAAAACGATTTCTATCACGCGCCTTATCGTGTCAGGCCAACCAGGCCACAAGCGCTCTCCGGTCGTTTCGTTTTGTGAGCGTAACGGTTCTTGTTTAGTGGTTTATCGGTCTGTACCATACATAAGTAGGTACGAGCCGTGCATTTAAAGTTCTGTACAAGAAATATTCTTTATTCTGTGCTAGCACTACAAGCATAATAGCTTTTAGCCCACAATAGTGCTATGGTAGGGTAAATAAAGAGTCTCATTCAGTTACTCTAGTCCGCCGTTACTCATTAAATTATAGGCTATGTTCTAATGAATTAAAATTATTCCAACTGCTATTTTCTACTATCGCACCGCTTGCCATAGCCAGGGAATTCACGCTCCAAACGCTAAGGCTGTGGTATGAGCTCCCTAAGAACAACAATATAAGGTTACTTAAGAAGGAAGTGATAAGATTTTTGAAGAGTCGGCAAAGCGCGAGTAAAGCCCCTTGCGTTAGGTTACCAAAATATATATACTACTAGCTGTCCCGGCGAACGTTGTTCCGCTGCCGTCCCTCTGTACCCGGCGAAAGTTGGTTTTTACCTATAGTGCCCGAGTCCGGCTCGCACTTGACATATCGAGATAAAAACTATCCTATCTTTTAAGTTGGATCAAATAACAGATATTTACGAAGTTTGATCAAAATCGGTTCAGCAGTTTAGGAGTCCATTGAGGACAAACATTGTGACACGAGATTTATATATATTAAGATAGTATATAAGTTATGGTTACTGCTTAACATCACGCGGGTCGCAACCTTTTTGCCACCTTTGGTCCAAAAAAAACCTAATTAGTTCTTGGTTATCATGTTATGAGACTAGCAAAACTATCAACTACTCTAATAAAAATAAAATGCAATCGACTTATTATTATAACTTGAAAACCTTAATTTTTTTTTGATAAAATTCCAGGCAAAATTGCATCAACACCGCTTATGTCACTAAAAAAAGCATCTAAAGATGATTTGCTCAATTTGCACAGCACAATATCGCCAATATACGATGTAATAGATGACAAATCCTACATTTTGTGTAAAGCACAAACGCACAATGCTAAATACGATGTACATAACGCGACGGTTATAAATACTACTACTATAAAGAAACCTGTGAAAAGGGACATATTAGCACCAAGAACTAGTCCGGAGAAGAAATTACCTAATCCTAGTATAGCTCAAAGAATTCCACAGACAACTGCAGGTAATAAAACTTGTTTGTTTTTATTTCTATTTATATTACTTTCTAGTTCCAAGTTGCACCTACTCTTAAATCTTATTCTACTAGATTTCCTCTACCCAAAGGTTGTCTGGAAGAAATCGCTAAATAGCTATAAGACCGCCTTAATTGTACTCTACCAATCAACTGTCTTTACTACTTTTAATTATTTTTTGTACAATAAAGAATTTACTACTACTATTACTAATAATATTATTTACACTTACTTTGATTTAGTAGAAAAGAACTATGTAAAAGTTCTAACTTTTACTGTTTTTAGGGTTCCGTACCCAAAGGGTACAAACGGGACCCTAGTACTAAGAATTCGTCCGTCTGTCACCAGGTTGTATCTCAAGAACCGTGATACTTAGACAGTTGAAATTTTCACAGATGATGTATTTCTGTTGCCGCTATAACAACAAATACTAAAAAACAGAATAAAATAAATGTTTAAGGGGGCTCCCATACAATAAACGTGATTTTTTTGCTCGATATTGATAACGGCAACATGTAGACGCTTGAAATAGTCACAAAATATTTAGTTATATATTCACTTTAAAAACAAACAATTAAATTAAAATAAACCAAATATTTAAGGGGGGCTCCCATTCAAGAAACGTGATTTTATAGGTAATGGTACGTAACCCTTCGTGCGCGAGTCCGACTTGCACTTGGCCAGAACTGTTTATATGTTTCTACTTTGTTATCTGCAAAAAAATCTTTACTCATGGGACCTTTTGATCGGAATTAAAGTAATCTCTGTCCCTACACATATTTCTGTCCCACATAACCAAGTGTATTAAGTAAATAAATATTTCTGAACATTACACACAGTGTCATCTGGTACCAAACTAAGCAAAGCTTGGTTACCAAACAACGGATACAAATACTTTTAAACATTTGTTTTATAAATATTATGCATATTACACACCAAGACTGAAGATAAGCATGAATGTTCATCACACAAATATTTGTCTGGTGCGGGGATCAAATACACGTCCCAAGGTTCAGCAAGAATGTCATTTTCCACTGAGCTAATTGTATGGATTATGAGGGTTAGTGCTGCGCAGAAAATTAATCCGCACTGGGCCCTTGTGATGAAAATGAAATGGCCATTATATTGCATTGCGTATTTCGTTGTATTGCAGGTTCGTACGGTGCTATAGTGCCACCTGCGGGTATACCTAGAAAAACTGGTCTGCCGACATCAAAATTAAGGCAGTACAGTTCGCACAAGGAATTAAATAGGATACCAGGTAAGATTTAGTATTATCTACGATGTGGTGTGACCTAACATTAAATGTATTATTCTGATGACGCGTCCGTGGATATAGTGGTTAGACGAACGAACCGTAGAGCTTACTCAAAAACAATCGAGTCTGTAAAAGGTTTCTTACGGTGTTTTCTCCCTCCATCATGGTTAGAGGATAAACAAGTATTTATTAGCCAGTATTTAGTGTATACCAGCTGAATTTAGAAATTATATAATTTCCTAGGAATCCTATAATAAGACGCAGTACATACATTTCTGATAACATATGCATAAGATCTTTAGGTCACGCGATGTTTTTAGCATCGACAGATTATTTATTTATTTAGAAAACACCTAAACACGTGAGACAGGAATAGTGTACATTGTATTTCCTAATTATCTAATTCTAAGGACAAATGATTTAATAACTTATAAACGAATGCAATAAATGTAGTATATTTCATTAAAAAAAACTATCAATATCTGGGTACTGAGCGATCAAGGCGTTGAGCAAGTGGCAGGCCTCGTGAACGGGAGCGTGTCGGGCATGTTCGGTGCGGGCCGGCGGCGTCGTAAGCAAAGCCCGCGCGCGACGCACAGGGCCTAGCTGGCCAACCCTCGGCACCACCACGCCACAATGCTCTTGGTCGCTGGGGCTGTCCACCTTATTATAGAAAACAAAGTAGATGTGCTCTAGGAGTGCCATCTTACGCCTCAGCTCTAGGGTGTATATTCCAATCATTTTCCCCACGAACAATGCAGGGAATAAATGAGGATAATACCTTTACATTTTTTATTTAAAAGTCTATACTCTATCCACCGAAACGAGTTAATAGAGCATTGTCTCTGTCGCACAATCCCTTACAAAAGATAAGGACACAAAAAGGTGAGTGGGCGTCAACTATACTGATAAAAAGTTAAGGTGTGTTCATATGCGATGATTTTGTGCGCTCAATAGTAAGCACTAAAACCACTTAAGTATTTTGTATTGAACTTAGAGAAAGAAAGAAAAATATTAAGACAATGTTTTAAAATAAAATTATGTATATTTAAATAGTTTAACATATACAATTAATTAAATTATTCCGACGTATCACTACTGTCGCTGTCACTTCCCACGTTTATTATGAATGTTTCGGTCATTGTTTCCACATTTCTGTCCATGGCATTCATTTTCGGTTCTACTATCTCTTCGACATGTTTTATGCATTTTTTCCATTTTGCAGCGTCAATATTTTGAATTGAGTTGTTTAATAACATTTTTAATTCTGCCATCTTGTATGTTTTGTTGCGGGATGCGACATGTCCTTTAACTTGAGCCCAGATCAACTCTATCGGATTTAATTCGCAGTGATACGGCGGAAGTCGTACCACAGTTTTATTTTTAGCTTTCGCCATTTCGTCTACGACACGCGCCTCGTACTGCTCCTTATGATTTTTTACGATATTCAGTAGCTCTCGTTTTAATAAATCATCCTGAAAGGGGATTTGTTTTTCTTTCAACCAATTAATTATCTCTTGTTTTTTATTTTTTTCAGTCGGAATTTGCTCTACTTTTCTTGAGTGGTACGAAGCGTTGTCCATTACAATAATACAATTATCATGTAACTTTTCAAGAATATTTTTGAACCAATTCTCAAACACTTCGGCATTCATATCTTGATGGTAATCTCCTTGCTTTTTTGACTCGAACACGTGTAAGCCCCCTTCTACAAATCCATCATCACTTCCAATATGAGTAATTATTAACCTTTTTCCTTTTCCTGGAACAATAAAAAATTGTATTGAATGATCTGATACAAAGTTAACGCTCACACAGTTTAAGATAACATAACAAACAATAAGTGCCGCCAATTAAGGATCGCTCAGGTACATTCAAACCTTTTCAAAGAATTGCATTAATGACAAAGACAGTTTTAACAATGGAATTATGTTAAAGAACTTACCGGAAGGATTTTTTAATCCAGTTGTCAGGCCATCAAGGAATGCGTCGCGTTTATTTTTCACATTTGTATCAGTCCATACGTTTGTAGTAGTATGGCCTTCATTGAGCCAAGTCTCATCCAAATAATATATTTTTTTCTTTTCTTCTCTTGCCATTTTCATTGTCCGCAAATAATTCCTCCGCCAAAAAAATATGTCGTCACGATCAATCAATAAGCTGTTCCTGCATCTTTTAATGTACCTAAATCCAATCATTTTAAGGATTTTATGAAGTGTTGATCTTTTGAATGTCCCCAAAGTACCATCTTCATTTATTGAATTCATTATTTTGTCCAATGTCGGTATCTCATTTCGGGAAAATAAATCGTGAACTTTTCTTCTTATAGCACATTTAGTTAAGTCGTCGATTGTGTCTACAATGAAAGTACGTTTTCTTGTTTTTTTGGGTGAATTTAAAACATTTTTAGTTTCTTTCTCTTTCAGAATTCTATAGATGGACATCCAATGAACACCCATAGATGATGCAACAGCTTTCATGACGTCATTGTTTGAAGGGGATTCCATGGAACTCCTCATAGATTGATACATGTTCCATATCATTGTTTTTTCAGTCGAGGAAAAGGCTCGTCGTCGCCTTTTTTCCACAGAGTTACCTCCATGTAAACTGTCGGCCATCTCACTTAGGCAAATCGACAGTAAACTCAAAAAGTCCGTTATACAAGCGCCAAGTCTTTAGGAATGCAATCAATCACAAAGCCGGGTCACACGTAACAAAATTATCCAGAGTCCAAATAACAAGCCGAGTCAAAAAATAAAATAATAGATTGCACTAGCACAGTGAGCACGTCTGAACAGTACGAGTCGCACGAACAAACTAAAAAAACTCGCGCTGTGAACACAGCCTTAACGTCATTGTTCGACCAATCACATGCCAGTTCATTTTTCCCCTATTAACTCGTTTCGGTGGATAGAGTATAGTAATTTTTTTCTGGACTCTTCACCATAACGTTATTTATAATTAGCCTCATGTGGGTCCCAGTATATTACGCAATCGCGTTGTATTCTAATATACTGCGGACATATGCATTGTACAGTGCCACTATTGGTGCGCTGTCGCTAAAGCGTGCAGTTTGTCTCATTACGAACCCTAGTGCTTTCGAGGCCTGAGTCCATTAAGAGACCAAGATGAAAAGTAATGCTCGTAATGGGGTGGTACCCACAGTATAGCTGGTCGCCTTCGGGCAGTGAGAGCAAGAAACTTTACACTTAGAGGTATTAAACTCTAAGTGATTCCGAAGGCTCCAGTCAACTACCCTATCGATATCGCCCTACAAAAATTAAGAAGTCGGACAAATTGACAATGTTAAGAAAGAGCCTGAGACCGTCGGCAGTTAGCCGTATGCCGCATCAGAACGCTGTGATCTAACTTGCAAACATACTAACTTCAGTCGTGGCAACCCAGTCACTTCGGAATGAGTGGATGGAGTGTCTGACCGATTTTGACACCAATTTTTGTATGTGGCAAGTCGCAAGAACGCGATCCTACATCCTGTCTGCTGAGGCCTTAAAGCAAATTGTAGCTATTCTTTATAGATCTTATATAAACTTGTACATATGTATATATAATATTATGTATGCCTATCTCGGAAACAGATTTAACGATTTGGATGAAATTTTGTATTAAAATAGGGTTTTGCTTAGTGGGTTACCTATATAGTTGTATTTTTTGTAAATACGTGATTTTTTGAAAACAAAATGTCGCCCAGGCTTTTTTTTTTAATTACCACTAAGGTGGCAAACTAGCTTACGGTCGACGCAGCTTAGTTATATTTTTTGTTACCTACTATGTGCAGTTTACGATAATAGTGTAATTAATAACGTTTGTTTTAGGCCCGATGAGTGCAATAGGACGGCCACAAATAGGTCGACCTATGGAGCGACGCAGTGTATACGCTTCCAATCCCGTACTGAGTCCTACCGCGTCCCACACCCCCAGTATTCCCCCACCGCCTGTGCGACGTGACTCCTATGTGGTACTCGACCATCAGGTACGTTTATTGGCCTAACGAAATAATATGAACTCTAGATATTGTTCCATAGATTTTCTGTTTCAAAGATACGTAACCAACAATAACACGCACTATTTGGAATTGATTAGTCAGTTGGTAACTGTGAAGTTGTAGTTAAAGCCGTTGGAACTCTAGTTTCAACTCCTGTCAGTGTAAAAAATAGTTGTCAAACACTTGTTCTAAAGCCTATTAAATAACTTGACCGTAACTGGAAGCTTTTATATTGAGAGAGCATTTCCGTTTCCGTCGCAAGTGCCGGCTGTCGTACCCCCACCTAGAGTCCGTTTTTGGAAGTGGCGTCACCTGGCGGCTGCTCGCTATGTTAGTTTCTTGTTACATCGAGCGCCATTTTAAAATCATTGGCGTTTAAGTTTCCGTCGAAGCAACACGTCTACAACACTGTCTCACGACTGTTGCGTTATTATAAAATTAATATTAAAAATTAAAATTCTTTTTTAAAGATAAATTCAATGATATAAAAATTTTCTTTTAATGGTTATGCCATTCGATAAAGTTGCAAATTAGTGTGCCAGTTATTGATACACTGACTGTTCTTAAATCTTTTGTCCAGTGTTTGTCGTAATAATAGTTAAGTGTTAATTTTAAACTAATTCGCAAATGAACGGGAACGCCTCAAATACTGAGCCATGGACAGTGGCTGGACCAAGTGGAGAGGGGCGTAAGCGGGAACGAAGCAACTCTACTAGTAGCACTAGTAGCTCTTCAAATTCATCGTCTTCATCGGACAATAAGAAAAGGCAGCGTCGGCGCAAACATAAAACCAGTAAGCGTGCCAAGCGCTCTGATCCCAGGATAGAAAAGCTGGTAAAAGAAGTAAGTGAGCTTAGACAATTCTTTACCTTAAACAATAATCCATGTGATGACAGTGTGTCAATTTATCCAGATAACGACGGATTTCAAGAATTTGACCCTGATCATGAAAGTCGTGAAAATCCCTTCACATTTGAAATAGAAACGAAATTAAAGGAACCATCTATTCCTAAAACTCCAGATAACTATTTAAAAATGTTGTTGGATGTTCAGCGCTTAGGCAGCACCTCTTGGTCTGACGTAAGATACGCTGACACCCAAAAATTATACAATCATAACCCAGGCTTTACAGACCTGGAAACAAACGATGAGGTAAAAATGTATGATACATTGCGTCACCTCACGTACGCTGATAAATCATATGCTGCCATAACATACTGTATATTAAAACAAAAAATTTCACTGCAAGAAGGCATTCGCAATCTTCTCTCTTGGGCAAAGAGTACAGATGTTAATGCCGAAAATCTTGGTAATAAGGTAGATGAGCTATTTTTAAAAGGGGATTTATTTAAAATTTCATCTGATCTTTTGCAAATGGTTTGTGGACATAGAGCTGAAAGTATCGAAATGCGCCGCGAAACAATTACAAGTCAAGTTCGTGATACCTTTGTCAAGGCGTCAATTAATAAAATCCCACCTTCAACCACGCACATTTTTGATTCCAATCTTTTGAATCAAAAATGTGCGTTAAATGTGTTAAAAAACATCAGCATTGGAAAAGGCAGGCGGAGTTCGCAAAGCTTTTTGGCCCTTGAAAATTAAAGGACCGCAATCACAACCACAAATGAGCCAAAACAATTACCACCCCTCGCGGGGGCAAGGTGCACGAAAACTGACAGTTCCATCGCGTGGAACCCAATACCAGGCAGGCAGCACGCACTCGCATGCTTGTATGAATCTACCCTCGCGGGGTGAATATTATTTTCAAAACTACCCTCCCCAAGGCCAACCCTCAAACACTAATTTCAACCTCTGTAATAATAGAGGCTCGTTTCACAACAGAAGCTCGCGGCTCGATCGTGGAAGTTACAGAGGACGAGGAAATGCTCGAAGAGCTTCCAGAGGCGGCTATAGTTCAAATAAAAAACAATGACTCGAGACTTTTTCGAGCAGGTCAGTTAGCGCATTACTACCTAGAATGGAAAATGATGGAAGCACCAGAGATAATTTTAAGGTTAATTCAAGGGTATCGCGTACCATTTTTTCAAAAACCCCCTCTTGTTTATCCCAACGTAATCAGAAGCCTATATCAAACTCCTATTTCAAAGGAAATGACTGCAATTATACAACAATTGAAATCCCAAGGCATTTTAAAAGTAGCAAAACCCACTCGGAGCTTTATTTCCCCTATGTTTCTGGTGCCCAAGCCCAACGGCACAGCTCGCCCTATATTCAACCTCAAGGCGCTGAACGAATATGTGCTGACCAAACCATTTCATTTAATAAACATGCACAAAATACCAGATTTTCTTCAACCACAGGACTGGATGTGCAAAATCGATTTATCCCAAGCATATTTTCATCTGAAAGTAGTGAAGTCCCAAAGACGCTTTCTACGACTTATTTACAAGCAAGAATTACTAGAGATGACATGTCTACCGTTCGGTCTGAGCACAGCCCCAAAAACCTTTTCAATTCTTACGAATTGGGTAGCTCAAATATTGCGAGAACAGTGGCACATAAGGATCGTGGTGTACTTAGACGATTACTTACTGGTACATCAAGACAAATGCGTGCTTCTCAATCATGTCCAAATAACTTTACAGACTTTGCAGAGGTTAGGGTGGCAAATAAATTTCGAAAAATCTATTTTATATCCCCAAAAAAGCTTAGTTTACTTAGGGATAATGTGGAAACCCTGGGTCAATCTGAAAACCCTGCCGAAAGAAAAGACCGAAATCATAGTAGAAAAAGTAAATCTGGTACTCGGCGAAGGCAGAGCGAAAATAAAAACGTTACAGAGAATAGTAGGACTTCTCAATTTTGCCAGTTTTGTTATCCCACGAGGTCGACTACATCATCGACAAACGTTAATGTTTCTGAACTCACTGCCGAAACAGTCGTTAGAAACATACCCTCTACCACAAAGTGTATGCAACGAACTGAGTTGGTGGACCCAGAACTGCCAGCTACCAACAACCTTACATTACCCTCCCCCAGTACACTTCCTGGTTACCGATGCATCGGACCTAGCGTGGGGAGCACAGTTGAACGATCAGGCTCTATGGGGCAACTGGTCCCCAGAAGAACAGCACCTACATTGCAATCAAAAGGAAATGTTGGCCATACTACATGCTCTTCAGGAACATGCTCTTTTCCTGCAAGGCAGCTCAGTCCTGATACAATGCGACAGCAAAACGGCAGTTGCTTACTTACGAAAAGAAGGAGGAACAAAATCCACGCCTCTTATGAACATAACCTATCAAATTCTTACATTGCTCGATCAATACCAAATACACTTCAGCATACACCATATCCCAGGCAGATACAACAATCATGCCGATCACCTATCGCGTCATCTTCAGCCTCCGGAGTGGCACTTGCTACCAGCCTGTGTGGAAATGGTGTTTGCAAAGTGGGGAAACCCAGTGATAGATTTGTTCGCATCCGAAACGGCCCATGTAGTATACAATTATGTATCCCGAGATTTGAAAGACCGTCAAGCGCTATATCACGACGCGTTCAGTGTTCCATGGAATTACCCGCTAGCGTGGGTGTTCCCACCGCCGTTTCTTATTCCCAAAGTACTGACACACCTGAATCGGTCAACAGGAATATTTTTAATAGTAGTCCCCCGTTGGGAAAAAGTGTTTTGGCGGGCAGACCTAAAAGCCCGAGCGCTCGAAGCGCCGCTCACTGTAACCAATTTACACAAACATCTAATCGACACGGCGACGGGACAACCACCGCCGAAAGTTCAGCACATCCTCCTGGAAGTTTGGAAATGTGGGGCTGGACCAAGGCGATAGAAACATGGAACAATGAACAGTTATTATTGGTTAAAAACTCTTAGCGAAAATCTACCCTAAAAACTTACGAAGTAGCTTGGAAACGCTGGATGTTATGGGCTAAACATAAACATGTTGATCCAAAAAATCCTACTGGCTCTCAGTTAGCTCAATTTTTATCAGATTTATATTTAATTAATAAATTATCATACAATACTATTCTCCTACATAAGTCTGTAGTTTCTACGCTATGTAACTCTGAAACATCAAGTCATTTGACCTCGCACATCCTGATAAAACATATTCTAAAATCAATCGCTCTAAAAAAAAATCCAAAAAGTACTAAAGCACCTATTTGGGACGTTAATAAATTAAGCTCATTTCTAGCCAGTTATACTGTCAATTCAAATAATTTATTCCAGACATCGCGTCATACGGCGATTTTACTATTACTATGCTCTGGACGACGTATACATGACTTAACATTATTAAAAGTTGATTCTGATCATTTTATTAAAACTTGCGATAATTCAATATTTTTGCCTGAATTTGGCTCAAAAACTGATACCCATAATTATAGACAGTCAAATTGGAAATTTCTTCAAAATTTATCGAATCAAAATTTAAATCCTATTTTTTGGATAGACAAAACTATAACATTGTTAAACGAAAGACGTAATACTGCAAAATCATTTAATCTCTTTATTACAATCAGAGGAGATGCTAAACCCGCTTCACGTACTGTGATAGCAAGCTGGATAAGAACAATTTTTAAAGAAGCTGGTATAACAGCTTCTCCGGGAAGTGTCCGCTCAGCGGTCGCCTCAAAGAGCTGGTTAGAAAATGCTTCAATCGACGACATCGTAGCTCGAGGAAATTGGCGATCAGCAAATACTTTTAAAAAATTTTATAGACGTGAAATATTAAGAACTGATAATTCAAAAAGCGTCACAAAATTTTTTACTCCAATAGATTAAAGAAAACAATAACCTTGTTTCCATTCTATATTTCATAAAAGAAGGTTGTAAACTTTTGATTGAGAATAACCTTAAGACGAATTACGTATTACTAAATCAATAAATTTAATACTGTTGATTTTATTTATTACCTTTGAGATGAGTTACGTATTACTAAATAATTTATTTAAATCTGTTAATTTTATTTATATTTTTGAGATAAATTACGTGTTACTAAATAATTAATCTAATGCTGTTGATTTTATTTATCACTTTTTAATTAGTTAGTTCATTTGTTTTTGAGTTCAAAGGAAAATCTCACATTGGCGTTAGGTTACCAAAAAATTTAAAGCCCTACTCTAAACTGGGGCGCCACCAGGCGAAAACAAACAGGCTCTCAATATAAAAGCTTCCAGTTACGGTCAAGTTATTTAATAGCAGCGTTTTACCTGAAATAAAACGCATATTAAAGTACTTACCTAACTGGAAGCTTTCACTTTAATTTCTGCCTGGTGAATATATTTAGCCAATGATTTTAAAATGGCGCTCGATGTAACAAGAAACTAACATAGCGAGCAGCCGCCAGGTGACGCCACTTCCAAAAACGGACTCTAGGTGGGGGTACGACAGCCGGCACTTGCGACGGAAACGGAAATGCTCTCTCAATATAAAAGCTTCCAGTTAGGTAAGTACTTTAATATGCGTTTTATTTCAGGTAAAACGCTGCTATTATTATAGTGGAACAAACTTTTCTGACCCAGTGGTCAAACATAAAAACTACAGTTGCTATATTAAAATGCTGTAAACCTACGCTACACTAGCGACAGACACCGGATCAGAAAATTGTTTTGCACTGTATTCCTCATTAGCTTCATACGGTCCCACTGTTGGCGATGGCCTTCCCTTACCAAGGGTGTGAGTCTTTAGTCCAAACGCAGGCGCAGTGCGGATTGTGGACTTTTTCTTTTATAACATGCAGGTTTCCTCACGATGTTTCCCTTCACCTCTAAACCAGTGGTGGTGGTAAACAATCAATGTAAGTGAGAATTTAAGAAAAAAAAAACTCATTGGTTCACGCTGGGCTCGCACCGCTGCCTCTCAAGACGCAAGTTGAAATCGAAACACCTAGGCCACCACCGACCTTACTGGCACTCAACTAACAGTAAAAAGCAGAGTGTAAAAGTCATTCAGTAATGGAAAGTAGCTGGTTCAAATTTTCTAGTCTGTGTCGAGTAATAATCGCCCAGTAACAAGTTTTTGTGTCCCTTTTATTTATATTTTTTCCAGTAATATTATTAAATATGGAGTTTAGAATGTAAATGCATCTTAAATTGTGTGTTTTCTTTTGCAGTTAAATGAAGGCCAAGAGTATGGAGCAAAACCCAGTGTACCGCCAACCCCGGCACTCATAAGGCAAGGCACCGAAACATTGCGTAGAGAGAGACCGCATAGTCAACTTGTGGCACCAAAAGACGTAAGTATGCAACAAATATAAGCACTTTCTATCCTACAATAACTTCACTCTTGTTCAAAATGCGAAATATCTGCTATCTCTTTCTTACAAGTGTCTATGGCAGTATTGTTGTCAGATGTGGGAAAGAGACGAATCGTGGATAATTCGTTGACACTGTTCTACTTTTAGTGAATTGAAATGTCAAAATTTTAATTTAAAAAAAAATGGGGCATAAAGTTATGGGTGTTGGTAACTAAAAATTGTGTGTGTATTTAAATTGTTGTTAACTAATATATATGTGTATCTAACGTAACGTGTTATCGCTTATACAATTTTAAAGACTGTATAATATGTAGATGTTAATGTAACATAACATTTTAAACATTCATACAGTCGGCCACCTAAGATGTCTAAATAGGGCACTCGTGAGGTGCGGTAGGCTGGTGTGAAATGTTCCCGACTATAGCACGGACACGAATCACGAAGAATTTCGTACATTGACCTTTGACTTTTTAGCCTGTGTTCAGTGGTCAAATAGTAATTTCTGATGACAGCGGTCGGTCATCGCATTTATGTGAGCGCGACGGCTAATAATTATGCGCGTGCAACAGAGACAAATAGCGACCGGTTATTGAACGAAATTCTTCCTGCTTCGCGTCCGTGCTTATAGCATATGTCTTCACTTATGGCCATAAGGGAGCTATCCGGCAAGTCATAAGCGTCGTCGCGTATTGCCAAGAATGTCTAAACGTTGTCTTCTTCATCAAACGCCAGGAGGGCCAGGACCAACTGAATAAATGTATAGACTATGGTAATATAACCAGTTTGCTTTGAACTTGTACAATTCAACAAAACTTAATTTATCATAAACTTATAATACTGTGTGAGCAATACATAATGAACGTATACAGAGAAGTTAAGACAGTTTTATCTTATTTGTACACGTTATTGCTTGTTTGACAACCCTAACAATTAATGTAATAACTGTACGTGTGTGTGTGTGTGTGTGCGGGGGACAGTTGCGGTCCGCAGGGGTGATAGTATGCAGTGCTGTGCCCGTCTCGTTACGAAACCATCATATACCTGTGAGTTTTTGTCTTTATCGCACATTCAATGCTTGTATTATGTTCCGTCTTAGTCGCACTTAGGGTGGTTTTATGCTATACCATTCGCAAAATGTCGTTGTCAGTCCGGCCCATAGACTTCGAGTTCTTGTAATCTGTCCTAAGCAATGCACAATAACCTCATAAAATTGACCATCATTTAGAAAGAGACAAAGCAAACCTGTGGTCTCCCTTCTCTTTCTATCGACATCCGCTATTTTCTTTGCTTATGTTTATTAAAACATGTAAGAAAGAGACAAGAGACCTCAGGTTCGCTTCGGCTCTGACACACTTATGCACTGCCTAGTTGTCTATGGTCCGGCCGTTAATCAAGTTTTGCGTAGTGATGTGCACAACAGGCACGCTATTAATAAAACCACGTAGTACAACTGACGCTTAGTTACATATATGATAATAGCGCATATGAGTTGCGATATGCTTTAAATAATAGTTGAGTTGGTGCTGCATCACGGGTCATTATTAGCGGGGAAGGCTTGGGAGAAGTAAAAAAGGCCGTTTATTGCAGATAGCACTACCAGCCGCACTACTGGTAGTGCTATTTACAAAAAACAGCACTACCAGACATTCAAATATTTTAAAGTACAGTCGTGAACAAAAATACTTATTATACTTATTGTGCCAGGGTTGATTTGTTAATCACTAGGATTTTTTTTCATTTATTGATTTTTTTATTATTTTATTAAACTAAATTTTTAATCATTATTTATTTCTGATTACAGCTGTCAAACTTGAAAGGGCTACACCCCCCTAACTATTAATCTTAGACTAGCAGTTTCCTTGGAGAAATGATATATTTCATCAAGATCTTTATTTTCAATGACAGCTGCCAAACTAGAAACAGCTATATCTCCCTAACTATTGATCTTAGACTAGCAGTTTTCTTGGAGAAATGATAGATCTCATCAAGATCTTTATTTTTGATGACAGCTGTCAAACTAGAAAGAGTTATATCTCCCTTACTATTGATCTTAGACTAGTAGTTTCCTAGCAGAAATAATAGATCTCATCAAGATATTTATTTTTGATGACAGCTGTGAAACTAGAAAGAGCTATATCTCCCTTACCATTGATCTTAGAATAGCAGTTTCCTTGCAGAAATGATAGATCTCATCAAGGTCTTTATTTTCGATGACAGCTGTCAAACTAGAAAGAGCTATATCTCCCTTACTATTGATCTAAGATTAGCAGTTTCCTTGCAGAAATGATAGATCTCATCAAGGTCTTTATTTTCGATGACAGCTGTCAAACTAGAAACGGCTTTATCTCCGTAACTTGAATCGTAGACTAGTAGGTTCTTCACAGATGTGATAGATCTCATTAATATTTATTTCGAAAAACATGTTTTGGACTTTCAGTGATAATGCAGTTTTTGGTTTGACACCTGTAAATAAAGAACTTGATGAGATCTATCATTTCTGCAAGGAAACTGCTAGTCTAAGATCAATAGTAAGGGAGATATAGCTCTTTCTAGTTTGACAGCTGTCATCGAAAATAAAGTCCTTGATGAGATCTATCATTTCTGCAAGGAAACTGCTAGTCTAAGATCAATAGTAAGGTAGATATAGCTCTTTCTAGTTTGACAGCTGTCATCAAATATAAAGATTCTGATGAGATCTATCATTTCTGCAAGGAAACTGCTAGTCTAAGATCAATAGTAAGGGAGATATAGCTCTTTCTAGTTTGACAGCTGTCATCGAAAATAAAGTCCTTGATGAGATCTATCATTTCTGCAAGGAAACTGCTAGTCTAAGATCAATAGTAAGGTAGATATAGCTCTTTCTAGTTTGACAGCTGTCATCAAATATAAAGATTCTGATGAGATCTATCATTTCTGCACGGAAACTGCTAGTCTAAGATCAATAGTTAGGGAGATATAGCTCTTTTTAGTTTGACAGCTGTCATCGAAAATAAAGACCTTGATGAGATCTATCATTTCTGCAAGGAAACTGCTAGTCTAAGATCAATAATAAGGGAGATATAGCTCTTTCTAGTTTGACAGCTGTCATCAAAAATAAAGATTTTGATGAGATCTATCATTTCTGCAAGGAAACTGCTAGTCTAAGATTAATAGTTAGGGAGATATAGCTCTTTCTAGTTTGACAGCTGTCATCGAAAATAAAGACCTTGATGAGATCTATCATTTCTGCAAGGAAACTGCTAGTCTAAGATCAATAGTTAGGGAGATATAGCTCTTTCTAGTTTGACAGCTGTCATCGAAAATAAAGACCTTGATGAGATCTATCATTTCTGCAAGGAAACTGCTAGTCTAAGATCAATAGTAAGGGAGATATGGCTATTTATAGTTTGACAGCTGTCATCAAAAATAAAGATCTTGATGAGATCTTTTATTTCTGTAAAGAAACTGCTAGTCTAAGATGAATAGTTACAGAGATGAAGCCTTTTCTAGTTTGACAGCTGTCATCTACAATGAAGATCTTGATGTGATCGATCATTTTTCTAATTTGACAGCTGTCATTTGCAATAATATTGAAAATAAAAAACTAAAACGACTATAAAAGCTCGACATATCCCACCGACCGCACTAGTTGTGCCGTTCAGTTGCTCGGTGGGAAAAACTATCTTTTCGTCGTCAATCCATCGAAATACAAACACACGTCAATCTTGTTAGATCGTACGGAACTCCTTCTTGCACTTGGCCGGTTTCTTTTTGTATTTTCTTCCTCGATTGTACTATAAAACATTTGAACGGTGCCATGGTAGTGCTAGCATTTGTAAACAGCACTACCAGTAGTGCGGCTGGTAGTGCTATCTGCAATAAACGAAAAAGGCATGCTATTTCGCAGACGATTTGCTGGAAAGGAATAGACTGTGATAAGTGAGACGAATCCTGACGAGGGACGAAGCTTAGATTATAGTATTGTCCATGCATAGTGCAACAAAGTTTTCTGACCCAGTGGTCAAAAATCAAAACTACATTTGCCATATTGAAATGGTGTAAACTTACGACGACAGTAGCGACCAAACACCTAATGCCCCAGGGTTATCTTGTTTAGTTTTTGAGTTTAAATTTCGTGAACAGTCACAATTGGACAAATAATTAAATTATATTGTTTCATTTTAACTTTTAGCTTTTTTACATTATTATAACACAAGCGCTGCGCGTCACTACACATTTCCATTAGACCCACAAATGCCAGAAAGCACCCCATGTAGCACGTTCTGCTCGCACGTCTGCAGCAACATTTTGCGTATGGTATAAGAGCGTTATTCATTGAGTGGCGTCGATGAATTCTTCTCTTCCGGAGAGTAACACATGACTACGTCATTTACCAGCCATCTTGTCGTTTATCGTGATCTTTGTCGAACGCGTTTTGAGTTGCATATTCTGCTTTCGCTCGGTGACCAATGATGACGTAGTGTTGTGTCAGTCACGTGATCAATTTTTCCGGAAGAGACTACCAGGCGCAGTATGTTGTTATACCATGATCGACACTAATACTATAACGTTTAGAAAGATTGTAGCTTGGCGTAGTGTTTATTCACATTAATTGCTTACTAACTCAAT
Organism: Apoda limacodes; assembly: GCA_946406115.1. Classification (NCBI taxonomy): domain Eukaryota; kingdom Metazoa; phylum Arthropoda; class Insecta; order Lepidoptera; family Limacodidae; genus Apoda; species Apoda limacodes. Next base: position 14,381,943 of record OX291561.1, read on the forward strand.
ATGTATTGTGTAATCAAATCTAATAGTAGGTTTACTCCTGAATCAGTGCGTTAATTATTAGTTATTTCATCATTTAGGCGTATGTTTTTCATTTTTTGTTTTGTAGGTTACAAAATTGCTTATTGTTGGTTACTCATTCATACCACTTCAGTTCTGTCCAGAAATCCAGGTGGAGTCTGATATTCAGTGCCGCTTTTAAGGTTTCTGGACTGTTCAGAAGTAAAAGTAAATTATAATATCAAAACGTTATTTATTTACATTCGTGCCAAGTTAAATAACAGAGATTCGTGTTATACAGCCACCAACAACAAGGCCTTATTCAATAGCAGGGACGGCACAACTCAGGGTTGCCAGGCCATCGACGGCACCCGTGCCGAAGCCAGTAGTGCCAGGTAAGATTATTAGTACATTGTATAAGCAAGACCTTGTTCAATAGCAGGATCAACACAACTCAGGACGTTTTCTTTTTCCTAAATACTGAACTGATTTTATTTAGTTTAGACATTTGTAATAACGTTCGCTGGGTTTGCTAATAAACAGTAAATATAAACGACTAAGTACGAATCGATCTATAGCTGCTAGGGTTCCGAAGATACAACGGGTATTGCTATTTTTAACCTATGCAATTTTCATTCATCGTTAAAGCCATCACATACATTTTGTATGGATATTTTACCTTTAAATTTGACAAAAATTTGGCGCCATTATTTAGTACCCGTTTCATGAAAGAAGTTCCATATTCGTGGCGCGACTGTCGTATAGCCAAGTGCTTTCATAGACACCAGTCTTACAGCCATGTTAGTTGTTACTGTTTTTGACTTTACTGGTGGAGCGGACTAAAGTTACTATTTATTCCTACCACAGGTTTCCGTAAAGTCTTAATATTACTGTAAATTATATTTCAAAATCATGCAGGCGAAGCTACTATACTTTTTTTCTTACTTAGCAATGGCTACAGGTGAACCGGCTCGACCTATGACAAGTACGGAACAGCGAGTATCAGCCCTGCCTCGTCCCTCCCGTCTCCCCGCGCCGCGTCGCCAATTAAGGTGAGACACATTGTAACTAACTACAGTATGGAAATATGGTTTAAAAAAATATTTAAGTCATATTATAGGTAAGAATATTAAGTCAAATCTCTTTTATTTGACTAACGATATACATAATAATATATTACCTCTGATTTGCCACTGGTCCGCTACTAATGACACCCCGTAGATTCGCCATTGATAACCTTATGTTGAATATAATCCTTATTGATAATTATTGTGATAATATTATATTTGTTTTTTTTTTCAGACCACCTTCAGTATATTCAGTAGCCCACACAACAGACGTGGAACATTATTGACGCAATATTTTAGATCCACAAATAGTGCCAAGACTAATTTATTACTTTTTTTTATACATAAAAAGATAAACTTAAACTATGTCAAAAATAAAAAGTTTAACATTGAATAAACAATTTTGGACCAATTTTCAGGCGTGTGTATAAATTTTTGTTTAACAAATTAATACAAAATAAAAAAAAACATATTTTTGGATTTTTTAACTCAACAGTTTTACCTAACTTAAACGTTACGTTAAATTTTGACTTGAGGGTTTTTATTGGATCTTTATCTCATTAAGTAGTTAAAAATAGACTATATGGAGGCACAAACATAACTCATGGCGTAATTGAAATAACAGAAAGACTTGCTGTATTATACACCGAAGTCCTTGTCAATTGCAAGTTATACTTTAGAAGCATTAAATTAAAACAAAGACTTATTTCGCATTACAAGTACAGGGTCAAAAAACAAACATAAACTTTCGACATTGAAGGCAAATACAGTACAGTGAACAAGAGAATCATGTGCGGTACTTTCTCGTATCGCTAAAGTATGTCGTGTTAAAATTTTTGTTTAAACGGCGCATTCAAGGGTGCGTTTCTTTTGGGATAAAACTACGAAAGTATCTTTTTTTCTCATTAGGCATCAGTTGCATTGCATGCATTGGTTTCAGTTATATAAATTTTCGAGTCATGTTTGTGACAAACGATTAAGCTTTTGGTTACGAATATTATTTTTATTTTATATCAAAAAGTTACTAAGTCTACATCTGAATGTAGAGTTTTACTGTAAATTTGTGAAACATTGTAGTGTAACACTTTGATTTATTAAAGATTATGTTTTTTGTCTTATTAAAGTTTTTTTTATTATTATTTCCGTTAGTTAAAATAAATAAAACACAAATAATTCGAAGCCTATGCCAGCCGTCTATTTTGCAAAACAAAAAATTTGGGTAATGTTTCCAAATCTGACTTTTTTAGTTCGTCTGGAACTGGCAATCGGGGTTTTTCTCAGGTCTTTCATTGCACAGCTGATTACTACATTTTACTTTAAAGCGGGTTATTTACGACATGTGGAATATTTATAAACTACACATAAGCATCATAAGCAGTGTTGTGGCGATAGGCTGAACCCTGTCATGAAGGACTAAAGTAGTTAGTGAGAAGATGCTGCCTCTCACATTATTATGTTGGTGTGTATTCAACCACAGGTTAACCCTGACCTCCTTCTGGGGATAAAAACCGTAAAGATAGATAGAATACATTGTCAAATAAAAGATATCAGTGGCAGAAGTGGCGTTAACAAACAACTGTAAAAAATATCAAATGTTTAAACTTTTGTCTTAAAACGAACGCACCCTGAAGCGTCAATTTACAATTTTTTATCCAGACTTCATAAATGCCTCGAAATGGTTTTTGTATTAAGAAAAGCCGGCTGGAATCTCTAACAAATTGTCTTGACGAACATTAAAAGAATTTCATATTAAAAAAAATAAACATACTATACACGAGATATATCTGGCGTTTTAATAGATACGTCCTTATGAAATCTGCAGTTCACTGTACTCAAATAAACTACATGATTTAGCAATAAGTGCATTCACAGATGCGAGATTCCTTTTAAGTATATACAACTTAGTGGCAGCGGCTTCTCCCGCACGCACAATAGGAAAAGCTGACATTTTGAAAAAAAAATTTAAAATAAAGTGCTTGCGTTTAAAAGCGAAAAAAAAACTTGCTAATTAAGTTTAAACGTCAAGTAAATTGTATATATAAACAATCTACATATGTCTATAATTTTATCGACCTAAAATGCACCTAAAATGTCTACACAAAAATACAAAGGCACACTAAACATTGTTACCAAGTGCAGTCTATACCAAATGTTGTCTACATTAGCGCTACAAACGAGACATATTTAGTTCCTGTAAAACAATCGAATCGCAAAGTCAGTCATATGAAACATATAATATAATTGAATTGAATGAAAAAGTGACCGAAAATGTTTCATTCGTTCAATTGATGATATATGTTTGAGAAAATCCAAAATAACCGATGTACACGATTGAGGTCTTTTTTGTTGCTATCTAATACTTATAAAGGTGTTTCGCATCTGCGTATATTATGGTCGAATGATAAACGCAAAAGTCCATCGAATTTAACTGCACAGCATGAAATTTAAACTACACCATTAATATATTGATAAAAACGTGAATTTCAAATAATATTTTTGTTTTGACATTGTTGTTTATGCTTATGTTGATTTATAAGGAAAGTTATGTGACATTCAAAGTTTTTGTAATTAAAACTATGTTTATGTCTAAAAATTCGAGGTAAAAGAATTCGCTTTTCGTCACTTGAAAAGTTTTATCAATTCCGGCCTCCTTAATTAATGCTCTCTTGAAGGTAAGTTTCTCATCGATAAAGCTCAATATTGTCAAAATATCTGCCTGAGTCGTAGTTTGGTACAAATACATACAAATTAAGATATTATTCCTACATAATATAGATCGTATCATTATATATTCTTACTCGACATTAATAATTTATTTTGCATTATAAAAAATTTTGCATTTTGTTTAGACATTGTATTCATTTAGAATAATTTAATTTAATATAACTAATTAGTTGTAAAATCTTTGTTATAAAGTTTTTTTAACCCAACTATTATCATTATTTATACGCACAAAAATTTCATCAGATCTTTTTTATACTTTATAGAAACAATTGTGTACAGGTATAGTTAATATATAATCTTGTAAAAATACTTTTTTTTTGTAAATGGTTAAATTTTTACTACTGCTTCCATTTATCAAGACTTGCATATCCTTATTACTGTTTATTATGTATAATGTGATTAAGAAATTACAGTCCATTCACAAAAACTTTTTTTTGTTTCTGACTAACCTAAACCGTACATTTATATGTAAATGCATATCTTAATTTAATATATAAACAAACATATGGTAGCATAAAGATATCTTTAAAATGAACGCTTGGTTGTTTTACATATTTTTTTTATGTGAAACGCCAAATAATAATTTTTTAACACTGGAAATTATTCTCGTTTTTTAAGCATTATATTTCTTTACTTATAAATTTCTAACATGATTCAAATAAATATGTTTATCTATTACAACTTAATATCAACTTTTTTGATTTTTATTGAATATGATTAATATTACTGAGGTCCATATAGACATATTACTGTTTAAATGTATATCAATTAAAATTAAATTATATTCAATAATGCTTAAATACTCATAGACGAATTTTTCTTTCAAAATACAGTGATACACCAAATAATTTATATTTAAATCAATAACAAGTTCCACAGTAGGTAATAAAAAATCATTAGCGATGTTTCCGGCGAAATCACAATATTTTAAATATAATTTACAATGTAAATTACACTGTTGACATTTTGTGTTTGTAAATTTGTAAACTATTAATATTGTACAGGGACATCTAATATGAGGGCGTTTTGCGATGATTTTAGTTAAAAAGTGATATATAGTGTTGCATTTAAACAAACTTAGCACATTGAAGGTGCCGTACAATATTGTAGATATCATTCTAAAACGTATATATGTCGGCGGCCGATCGTAAAATCCGACAGATCACGAATTCCTAGGCAGATCGTAAAATATGGAAACGAAAGGAACAGAAATCGCACTGTATAACTCATGTATGATAGGTTAGGTTCAGCTCCTCTTTTGTAAATGTAGATGCGTAGCGAGCGGAGCCTTCCACTCAAAATTCATATAATAATCTGTTCAGTTATATGATAATTTCTAATCCATAATTTACGATCTGCCTAGTAATTTTGTGATCTGCCGGATTTTACGATCGGCCTCCGACATACTTATATACTTTTATATTCTACGAACAATAAAACATTCTAAAAACATTCATAACAAGTTATTTTTCGTACAAGCATGTTTTTGGAATACGCTTTGTACGAAACGTATAAAAAAAAATACAAAATGCAAATGGTCTGTCGTAATGCCTTTTAAAAAATTTAACACGAAATTTTAAAAAAAATGTATAGAAACCAATTTTAAAAAATGTAAAGAAGCTTTGAAAAGTTGCATGAAAAGTACAGAAATGCAAAGTTGCGTCGTGAAATAAGGCCCAGAAAAATATATTCTGTATACTGTATAAAATATATACTTATATAGGAAAAGAGACACTGTTTGTAATAAACATAAACAAGTATCTATTACATTCTTTGTTGCTGTTTGCTTTTATCTGTCAACTGAAATAGTGGTGTAATTTGAAAATGAATATAAATACTCGTCAGGGGCAATTTTGCCGCTTTAAATATTTACAATCGGTGGGATTTATTGGTAAAAAATCAACACTCCACACCATATTTCGTCCTACTACCACAGTTGTATATATATACGGATCCCTGAAGGAGAAAGAGAAGAAGACAGGAACCTAATTTTGTTGTTGGTACCTTTTACTGCCATTTAAGTTTTGCCACATTATATATCACAAAGTACCCAATCACGAATTCGGATCCTTACTACGAAAAGCCTAGCTATAATTAGTGACTTTTCCTTTAACCCTTTTACTGTTAATATTTTACTGGGAAAGTTAAGAATAAACCTTGATATAAAGTTATAAGGTATACTTTCTTATGAAGCAGCCAAGCAACTGTTGTAAGTTATTCGTGATTGGTGTACCGTGTTCTGCTTTGTACTATAAGCGGGCAGCGTTGGCATATATAAGCCGCATCGTGCCTTATTTTGGTAGAACACTAAGATTTTTTTTTACTTCTAATAAAACAATATACATACAGTAATTTCATCGTTTTATTTACACTTCCTTTGACTTTGACCAGCTTTTTGTTTAAGGGCAATGAAACGCTATGTGTTTTAAAAAATAAATCACAATTATAGAGGTTTAGGAGGACAAGAGTGCGATCTAGACCAAAAACCTAATTCCTCAACTTACGATGTGCAAGTCAATGTACTTAAAATCGTTACCCATTAACGTATACATTACTATGTATTGTACTATATACTGTACTGTACCGTAGTGACACGTTGAAACTTTTAGTTTTTTTTTTTATGAAATCTAACGTTCATTTTTTTTACTATTTGCTACGACACGAGATACATAAAGTAAAACAACAAATCATATTGATTTAATTGACTTTCAAAACAATCAAATCCAACACACGCTTAAAAAAAATTGCATTAAATGCAATAAATAAAAATTACTCATTAAGGTAATGCTCTAGAAAAAAGTTTTATAACATACATTTTTTTCGGAACTATAGTCGCTACGAAATTTGCACCAAAACGGTGTATTTACGCAATGTGGCCTATATATTGTATCCTTATCAAAAATGATTTTATACCACTAAAGTAGAAAACACGCTTGTAACACCAGCGGCATCACATACATCACTTCTTTCTTGAAGAACTTCATATTGTAGTCCTTAGAGATGACCTCGGTGCGGCTTTTTGAAAACCTCACGGGAGGAAGTTCTGAAACTAATGTACGTGACAATTTAGATTTAGGGTGTAAGGATGATTTCCCGTTGGCATCATTTTGAACAGTTCCTCGAAACACAGCTCAATATACCTACAAGCGGTAGAACACACACGTAGGGAGTTTGCCCTTCTCAGACTTTATGGTTTCGAACCTAAGTTAATGCGTGTACGACACACACTTGGGGTTTGTTTTTTTGAAGTGAAAACTTCTTTAGCGACGTTGTGCACTTTTTTTGGTATGGGTGAAAAATGATAAACTCGCGTCAGGTCACGTGTCCTAATCGTGAAAATGCGTAAGACGGATGGAGAGTAGGCAGCTGGCGCGGCGAAGGAGAGGGAGTATCCCTCTCTCTTTCTACGGCGCGGCGAAAATGTATGCCTGCGCCTGCTGTTTCGTTTAGGCGGCGCAGGGCGCTTGCGCGAATGGTCGTGTGTAACATAAACATGTTACAGCGTGCTACGCGCATCCATGGATGTGACAGCTGATGGCTCGACCGTCTGTGTAGTGGCCATACTGCTGTGTATTCGTAAAATTCGTGTATATAAAGTGTTTAAAATATGGAAATTGAACAAAGTGCATCTTTGTCTTTGTAAAATACGGAAACCGTAATGCCACGCCAATTATAATTTTTATTTTTAGTATTCGCGATTATGAGTAGTACAGGGAGGTTGGATATAGAATTTTAATTCTATGACAGATTGCGATGTCAAATATACTACTTCAAAAAAGTAAATAAACAAACATTATTATTTCTTGACAATGTCAAAGACATGTCTTGTGACATATTTGAGTGTTAAGCGCGAATCGTGTGTAAAGGTTTTCACTTCTGCCGGCACTCCCGGAGTGCAACTCGTTCTTTTTTTTTCCATCGCTTTAGCTATCATCACGACCAATACCAATTTAATCCAAATAGTTGAGAATTTATCACGAATTAGTTGACCCTGCGATTTTACCCGCACAGTATTTGATACCTACTATTAACACGCAAAGAAACACCCAGCAGAGCTCTGTGAGCGACTCTGAACAGTCAACAGAGGCCAACAGTTAGAGAACGGAAAATAAATCGCGCGATATTAATTCGCATTTCTTTCCTAAGGTATTTACGGTCTAAAGCCGGCACTTGACCTAGCTTCAAAAAAGACAATTAAAGGCATATGTCGCACCGGCCGTTAGTTACAACTACAAATGGTCAAATAGCTGTGCCATACCTACTGCGGGCATGATTTTTTAGCTTTTTCGATTGCATTCGTGCTGTCTCTTACTGTTTTATTGAAATATCTATTTGATATCCTACTGTCAGTCACGATACTCATATTTGTTAAATTTGCGAGCCATTGCGCGTTAAAAAACTGACCTCTCTTCAAACAAACAACTACACAACTATTTTTACAAAGACCTTGGTACCGCGGCACCGGCTTAATACGCCCAAATCAGCCTTATACTCTAAATACAAACAGAATATGTTATTGGCGGGTCCTACCTGTCACGCTACTGGTATACCGCAAGACGTAGTGCGCCATACGTAAAGGAAGCTTATGCCCAACAGTGGACCAAAATAACCTGATATATATCACACTATTTTTGAACGGCAATAGGTTTTTCGTCATTTGTTTTTAACAGGGCTGAGAGTTATTTTTTGATATAGTAGCAGCAGGGGCGGATCCAGCGATATTAAATATATAACTGAATAAATGCACGAGCTGGGTCTATTGGGTAACTTACGTTTACAGATCAAAGTTCAAAAAATACCTTCAGATCTTATGATCACCCCCCCTAAACTTTTGTTCTGGATCCGCCCTTCCTTCTAAACGTAAATAGCGGTGTCATTTTATAGGGTAATTTTTGCCATATATAGTAGACAGATTCTTTAACCTTATCAACATTACGTTCCAACTATTGAGTAGACAAATACTAAAGGGAACTATTACCAACAAACTAATACCGAAGACATTAAGCCTGTACTTACACCTAATAGGTATACATTTTTTAATCCTTTGAATGCAGTCAAAGATCTAGCCTGTTTCAATTTGATAGTATAGTAAATTAATAAATAGCTTCTGAGCTTTTTGTAGCGGAAAGCCCTGATGTGAGGGATAAAAGCTAAAATCGGACATTAAGGAATGACACCTAGCGCCGCTGTCACTTCTGAGATGCGGAAAAATACGGAACTACGTATAACGAACAAAAATTTATGTGTGTGTGTGCGACGTCGTGAATGCCTATGAACATTTTTTGCTTTTTACCTTTTTAACTTTATAAATAAACGATGTAGATATAGTTAATTTTAAAGTACTAGTATCAAGTGCTAAGAATTGTGATAAATCAACACAATGGTCCTCAAAATAATCAGTGTTTTCATCTTGTTTAGGATCCTGTGTAATAGCTCGTCACTTTGGTTGTTTGTCAATGACGTTTGCGTTTAGCATAGCGAAAAGTGGACTTTTATTTTGATTGTAACAAGTAGTTTAACAGTAAATAATATGAATTGTGCTAAAAGATAACTTTGTGTAAAATGGATGAGTGTTTTATTCCCAAGGACTTTTCACCAACCAGTATCAGCAAAAGTGGCTCATGAGGAAAGGGTTAGTTTTATCTGTTTACGTATTTATATTTTATGTAATCTTTAATACAACTGTTGCTAAAACATACACTTGACCATTATCTTACGAATTGGTGTCTGAACAGGTTATATTGACCTATAAATGTTTGTTTATGAGTCAAATTAATGCATTCTATTCATTTAATAAAACTTCAACATCCTTATCAAATTTAATTTACACAAATTTACTAAATAGTAAGTTGTGTAAGTTAATTCTGTGAGATTGTTATTCTTTTGTTACTTTCTCTTATCCATGAAGTGAATCGTTTGAAAGAGATGACAGATACAGATGTCTACTGTGAAAGTGAGAAAGCTGTAAAGGTGAATTCCATAGTTGTATGTATGAACTTGTCTACCTGTCTGTAATATCCTATCTTCAATATGACTTAATGACTAGAAAAAACCACTCTTATGTTAGGATGTTAAGGGAGACGGAAAAAAAACTTGAAAACTTTTTTACCAGGAAGTAACAGTTTTTCCCCTAGCATCCCTTTTAAGTTACTCTGACCCTAAACCAATCCTTTTGCAGAAAATTGTGATAAGATGTTATTTCTCTAAAAAATTTTGCCTCTGCATTGGAAGGTGTACGTAAGCTCTAGAGTAATAAGCATACATAAATAGCAAGTTCATAATGTAACTTATCTTACTGCTGACATCATATATATGCATAATGGTGTATAGCAACTGGTAACAGTTTTGCGACACATGGCCCTCGAAATAAACATTTAAACTAAGTTCTAACTCTACTGTTAGTTATTGGGTATACCATGCTCAAAGTTTATGATATATTGTTCATAAGACAAGAAATGCATCTTAGTGTGTCCAACTTCAACAGTCCAACAGCAATTCCGTTTTGGTGAAACAGGTGACGTTAGAGAAATTGCATAAAATACTTTTGTGTAAGATTTCTTAGTGTTAAGATAAAAGTCTACAACCTGTCGGTGTTGCCCTTAATGGCTTCCTAAACAAGTTTGTGTTCCTCAGCAAGCTTTGAGGATCACTATACATGGTTTTTCTTTGCTAAAAAGAATTTTATGTGGTAATTAGTAAGCAAACTAAACTGGCAACGGGCAGGCCACATCAGTCATTAAATCTACAACCAATGGTAAGAAAATAGTGTCTGTGATGGCCACTCACAAGTAGATGATGCATGGGTGTTGGTCATGCTGGTTCGAGCCATAGGAAGTCAACAGATGCCGATAGCTTAAGACAAGCTAATGTGATAACTTATGGGGAGGCCTACATTCAACAGTGGATGTCATCAGGTTGAGACAGTCATGACATTAAGATTATTGAAATTAAGAGTATTAAAAAAAGGGATTTATATATCATACATTTTTTACCAAAATTAAAATACCTATTTGAAGTTTAAGTACTTTTTTTCAATAGCTTTTATTGAGGACTAAACATCCTAACACTGCCAATGTCCTGTGGAAAGGAAGTCACTGCATTCAATGCATTTAATATCATAATCCAGCTTAGTTACATAGACATAAATCTGTATGACACATAATATATTTTGGATTATCTCTATAGTTGGATTATTGACTGAAGTGCATAACGGAGCAACCCAAAAGCATGCTAGGCTAATCAGTATATTAAAAAGAAATAATACTCAATATTGACAATCCAAAAGGTGCTTAAAATTTTACAATAAGTTATCTTCAAAATAGTAGTTATTATGTTTACTTATGACGGTATTAAAGATGTTTCCTCTTGTCAATGCTTCAGTTTTTAATGACCGCTAAATATTTTCTCTAGGGCCCCCAGATATGTATAAAGTAGTCACAGAAATTTCTATAATAGTTGATCAATCCTCAATAAATAACATATTAAATGTTTGACCTCTACATCCACATTCCAATTTCTAATAGTTGAAGCTGTTAGTTGATATGTCAATCAGTCAGTGCCTTATTTTATACAGACTAGCATTTTCCAGTGACTTTGTTCATGTGGACTTAAAAAAAAAAGCTTTTAACTGTAACTGAACCAAACTGTAATATACCAGAGTTCTCATACAAATTTTCATTCTCTTAGTTAGTTGGACTTATGTTTTTCCCACATAGCCTCGTAATAGGGCTATTGTGCAAAGGTAACTGATGCATGTGTCATTGGTTACTCATTCCAATTTATAACATGACAGTATACAATCTCATTCAGCTCTGTCCAGAAATCCAGGAAGATTTTGATATTTATCAGTATGTCTCTCATTGACTAGGGATTCTTTAGGAGTTTTGTCCATTGGTCGCTCAACCTTTTGCAGTGTAGGATCATGTGACATAGTGTCTCCTTGCTCTATGCTATGACATAGTGTTTCATTGCTCCTAAACAGGGGACTGGCAGTAATGAAAAAAATATTTTTTTATGTTACTGACTTATTATGAACTGTTATTATTTCAACTATGTAGTGCTATCGCTACTACATCTAAACAGCGATAAGACCGCCTAAATTGTTACCTAGTTTAAATATTTACTTTGTTAATTACTTTTTAAATACTGGTGATCAATAAAGAGTTATCTATCTATCTAGTGTAGGTATCATCCCCCTTTTTCTCCCCTACAGGATTATTTTTCGAAAACTGTGAAACACATCAATCTTAGTTTTCAAATGAAAGGCCAATTACCAATAATTATGCATTAAGCACAGAATTTACTAATTTCCATACCAACATCCAACCCCCATTTTACCCCTTTTAATTAATAGGGAATTGGGTTTTGCAAAATCCTTTCTTAGTGTATTCCTAAATTAAGTAAGGAACCCATTTGCCATATTTCAAGTTTCTAGACCCTGCGGTTTGGGCTGTGCGTTGATATGTGAGCAGGCAATCAATTACTTCTTTTATATATACAGATTAATTACAAGTTGTTAGACATCAGGGACATAAATATCTGATAATATATCTCTGATACACAGAATGTATTCATAGCTGATTGTATCCAATGTCCATTATTACTTTTATCAGCCATACACAATTTTTAAGATTACTTTAGGACTCATCAGATCAGTAAATAGCTCTGAAAGCAAAAAATTTATCAATAATGTAGGTGGAACTGTGGGCAAAAGCTAGTGTTTTCTATATTTGCTTCATTATAAAAATTAAAATCCTTATAAATAGATAAACTATACTAGTTTTAGTAAAAAATAAATATAACAATCAAGTTTTAATTCCTACAATTTTACCGTAGCAATAGTCACTAAAAGCATAATAAATATTTGTTGAGCAATAAATTTATTATAAAAGTAACTTGCCTGTAAAGCTCAAGGTGTCATCTATAAAGGTGGCTGGGGTCTTTCGCTGCCCCCTGATGTGTCGGTTTATCTATATTACAATATAATTTTTTAGCAATACTTATACATATTACTTATATTATTATAACTACTTTGTTTTCAAATTTTTTTTTTTCAAGACATGTATAGGCTGTCCTTTGACTGTTAGTCAGTATTAGTGTATTAAAATAGATTTAGACAAATGTAAATGAATGTTTTTTTCTTTGAAGACGGTCTACCATCAAGGTGCCTAAAGGAAGATGGTTTCTATGTCATATTTATGTATAATATAGAATGTGAGTTTATTTGTTTGTGCATCCAATATTGATACTATTTTTGAATCTTAATGTTGTCTTGACTCTAGTTTGGTCTGTGTTCAGCCCTTGGATTAGTGCTGCCAGGCTCACTGCCTAACATGCAGTGTTGAAATGATTTAAATCGACATTGAAATCAAGAGATTTTATCAAAGAAACCCATGAGTACATCAATACTTTTTACTGCAACCTATTTAGCCAAATTATATTTGTCAAAGGACTTCCCCTGAAATGAATTATGGCAAAAGTGTGCAAAGCTCTGTTTACCTACAATGTTCAGGGATTCCCCGAAATTTAAACTTACGACTCTATATATTTTGCCCTGTCAATACTCATTTGTGGGTGATTAGTGATGGGTGAATACTACAAAATGATGTCTTGAGGAAAAAAACATGCTGTCTGTCAGTTACCTCTTCACACTTAAACCAGTTTGAAGCCCAGGGAAGAAGCATGCAACATTAAGCAGCTGGATGAAAAAGGCATGGGATCGGTTGAGGTGGTGTTTATTGTTAAAAGTAAGGTTCATTGTCAAACAGAGAACTGCTAAAGGCTAGCTGATTAAAGTAGGTAGGTAGGTAATTTATTACTCATTGAAAATTACATTATGTCATAAAATCATACATAATCAATTCACAAGAAGATCATCAAGTATAAAAATAAAAAACCAAAATAAAATATAAAGGCTTAGAAATATTCTAAGATAAAACGTCAACGATTAAAAATAAACACTCAAATCAGTTCAGCCAAAGATTTAAAAATGTAAAAATTTAAAACAAAAATAAATAAAAATCAACAGTGAATTAAAATGTCAAAACATAAGAAACATAAAAAAAATCAATAGTCAGTAAAAATTTCAAAATACATTGAATGAACATAATAAATTGTCAAACAAATATTAAAAATGTCAAACATGTTCACTGTACTCTTTGACAATACAGTGATTGAGTCAGTAAAAGCTCTTTTAGCCGGCGACCAAATTTTTGATCCGAGATTTTTATCCAGCAGTGCCAGCCGCCGTGGCACACGTTGTAGACGCCCTGTTTGACGAGTCACTCTGCCTGAGACACTGATGCGTTTATAGGTGTTTATGTTGCGTCGAGTATACATTATAATATCAAACACATATTGGGAGTAATGTGTCACTATACCGTGTTTTTTAAGTAGTTGTCTACTATAAGTGGAGAGGTTTTATACCCGCCAGTATGCAAAGAGCTCTCTTTTCTGTAATGAACACTCGATTGGAGTCTGTTGTGTTGCCCCAAAGAATACTGCCATATGACTGAAGGGAGTGAAAGTAGACAAAATATATTTGTTATAGTGCAACGTCAGATACGAGCGGTTTTAGCTTTCGTAGTGCAAATACAGCACTACGCAGCTTTTTTCTATAATTGAGAAGTTTCCCTTGAAATTCTACAACAATAACCGAATTCAGGGCGAGTGGAATTGCAGCCAATAGCTAATAACATATATGTTTCTGTATGTTATTTTATATTAAGAAGGTAGTACCTATTGAAAGTGGCCTATAATTTATAAGTTCTGTTTCATCTTATTCATTTATTAAATATATGTACTAGGATCACATATGCTTCCCAGATATTGTATGTACTAGATCCACATATGCTTCCAAAATATTGTATGTATTAGGAACTCATATCCCTCCAAAGTATATGCTATGTTTTAAGAACACATATGATACCAGATGTTAGATATACTAGTTCACGTGTTGCTCCCAGATTCCAGGTAGTTAAAAAGTTGAAATATTAAGTTTTGTTTTGTTTTAAATGTAGATTTAAGATAAGTATCAATAAGATGTTTTTTAGTTCATCATATCAGCTCAAATTGGTGTGCTGCTGTACATAAGCCTTCTCTATGGCGCGCCATTTCTCCCGGTCCTTCCGCATCCAGCCACCACCAGCCACCTTTTTAAGGTCGTCGGTCCACCGGGCTGGAGTACGTCTCACGCTTCTCCTTGCTATACGCGGTCTTCACTAGAACACGTCTACTCTATCAGCCATCGGTCCTCAGACAGATGTGGCCGTGCCCCTGCCACTTCAGCTTGCTAATTTTGCAAGCTATGTCGGTAACTTTAGTTCTCTTCCTGATGTCCTCATTTCGGATTCGTTTACAGAATTCCAGACTTTACAGAACAGCTTATACACGTGGCTTAGAAGCTATATCGGCCGGTAATTCTTAAGTAGATTTATCTCCCTTTTTGAAAAATAATACCACCAGGCTTCCGTGCCACGCCTCAGGTGTAGTTCCGTTATGGATGACAACATTAAAAAGCTTTGCTATCACTTTAAGGACTATAGTGCCGCAGACTTTAAGAAGCTCAGTCGTTATGCAGTCATCGCCCGGAGCTTTGTTGTTTCTAAGCTGTTCCAGAGCCGCCCTAATCTCGCTGTGATCAACGTCAAGAATATCCTCGGTGAAGTGGCGCGTCAGTTTGGCTCCTGGATCTTCCGTTATGCGGGATGTAAGCCTAGCCGCATATGACGTGTAGAGATGTCCATAAAACAATTCGGCTTCTGCTGAGATCGCTGGTTTCGAGGTGACTATTCTGCCATCTGCAGTTTTTAGTCTCGTCAGATGGCTCTTTGCAAGCTGACGTGCAAAAACTTTCGACCCTTTATTATGCTCAATCGCAAGCTCAATGCTGCGTGTGCTGGAACGTCCAAGGTCACTTCTAGTCATCTTACGTATCAGCCCGTTTAGAGATCTTGCTTATACCGAAAAGTCTACGTCAGATACGAAGACTTTTCGGTAGATGGTTTCTCTCGACTTTTCCTCAAAGTTCCAGAGTTTCAGGCAAAGTTCTGCGGTGGGTACAATTTGCGTCCCATTTCTTTTGCCGTCTTCACCAAGTTGTTGGTCAGCATTTCAACGTTTCTTGTGGTTTCCAGCGAATCGAATCTATTTTAAAGTTCCAGATAAAACTTGTTGGATCCTACAGTAGCTTGGGAGCTAGCTTTTTTTCGGCCTTGTAATTGATATTTAGTGTGCCTCTAACAAGTCTGTGATCACTGCCGGTATTGAACCTGTTGATCACTGATACATCTCTAAATGTGTTCCGTCTATCTCATTGTCCTAAGCCTTGTCCCGCTTTAGGCGGGGTCGGCTCTCCTTGTCCTCGTTCTCCATTGAGCACGGTTTTGGGCTGTTTCGGCGTCTACTTTCGCCTCCTTCAGGTCCTTTTGGACCGTCGTTAACCAAGTGGCGGCGGGTCTTCCGCGCCCTCGTTTCGTCGTGGGAATGTTTATGGCTGTTTTTACGATATGATCTTCGGGACGTCTCAGTATATGTCCATACCAGCGTAGGCGCTTTTCTTTAAGCTTCTCACTATGGGAGCGATTTTAAAACTTCCCCGGATGTATTCGTTTCTAACCCTATCCAACATGGTAACGCCCGCTGACCAGCGTAGCATGCGCATTTCTGTTGTGTGTGTGCAGTTTATTAAGATGGTGTTTATTGGTTGCCCAACATTCCGCACCATGGAGTAAAGCTGGTCTTACTGCTGTCTTGTAGAGTTTGCCTTTCACTTTGAGTGGCATTTTCTGATCACACATTACGCCTGTGAGCTATCTCCATTTCATCCATCCGGTGGTTGTTCTGTGTGTTACATCGGGTTCTATTTTACCATTCTTGCTTATTACGGATCCTAGATATTTAAACTGATCAACTGTGGGAACTGGTGTGGTGTTTATGTAAAATTTGATGCTGCTTGGGTCGGTCGATCCATCAAACAGGCACGACATGTGTTCAGTTTTGTTCCGGCTAATCCGAAGCCCATTTTCTTCCAGTTCTTTAATCCACAGGTTGAAGTTGCTCTGTGAGTCATTTGTATTGTCAGACATAAGGACCACGTCGTCCGCGTACAGGATGTTCCAGGGGACTGGCTGTTGACATTCTCTTGTCAAGTAGTCAAGTGTGGTGTTGAACAACAGTGGGCTAACTGACGAACCCTGGTGGACGCCTACATTTAGTTTGAACCTATCACTTGTTCCTGCTGGGCTTACAGTCTGGGTGGTTATGTTGTCATACATATCCTGAATCAGTGAGATGTAATGTTCAGGTACCAATTGCTTCCTAAGCGCTTCCCAGATCAGGTCACGGGGCACATGATCGAATGCCTTTTCTAAATCTATGAATATCATGTGTAGATTGCTGTTAACGTCTTGGCCTTTTCTAGCAGTATTCGGACAGTTTGGATCGCATCCGAGGTGCCTTTCTCCGCAACAAAGCCACACTAATTTGGGGTAACATTTATGATAGCGTTGAGTCTGTTTAGGATCCTTTCCCATATTTTGAATGTGTGAGACATGAGTTTAATTGCTCTGTAGTTATTGCAATCTCTTACATCTCCTTTACCCTTATAAAACGGTATCAGGTAGCTGTTTCGCCACGAGTCTGGGATTGGTTGGCCCGTACTAGTTAATTGAAGAGTTCATAAAGCCACTGTATTCCTGTACCGTCCAACTTTTTCCAGAACTCTACAAGTATTTCGTCTGGTCCAGTCGCCTTATTATTCTTCATTTGCTGTATGGCCTTCTGGATCTCATCTGGTGTAACGGATGGTAGTGGGACATGCACTGGTTCTGGTCGGGCACCATCCTCTCTACGTGCGTGGGTAACGTTTAACAGGTGTTTGTAGTACTCAGCCCATCGATTTCGGATTTCTATATCTTTCGTTAAAAGTTTATTGTTCGCGTCTTTTATATATTTTACAGATGTAAAGTCTTTTGAATTGTTATTTCTAGTTCTAGCAATTTTGTATATATCTATTTCTGAATCGGCACTTTCCAGCTGTTCATAAAATTTACAGTTTGCTTTCGCTTTTTCAATTGCGACTATTCTCTTAGTTTCCTTCTTTACTACTTTGTATTGTTCGAGATGTGATGGCTCTTGTGTGGTTTGCCAGATCTTAAAGGCGTCTTTCTTGACTTCAACCGCGTTTTTAACCGCCTCTTTCCACCATTGTGTGTCTTTCAATGGGCCTTTCTTAGTTTTAGTTCTTCCCAGTTGCTTCTCTGTTGTACTTCTGCTGGATTGTTCAAAAAAGTTCCACATCTCGTTGCTGGTTAGTACACAGTACTCGTCTGTTAGGGTCATGTGTTCCGTGATTTCCTGTACAAGGTTGTGCCCAGCCGTCTCTGTCAGTTTATTCCATTTAATTTTAGGGACCAATTTTTTGTTGAACCTTAGGGGTTTGGGATGTTTAAAAACAGTAACCAAAGGTTTATGTTGTGTGGTTAGATGTTCTCCTGGTATAACCTTACTGTCCTTATAAAGACCCAGGTGTTTTCGTCTCGCTAGCGAGTAATCGATTTGTGTGCTCCTACCACCACTTTTGTATGTGATCAAGTGGGTATTTCGCTTTTTGAAGAAAGTGTTCACTATAGCGAGGTCATGGGTAGAAGCAAACTCGATTATTGTGGTCCCTTCAGTGTTTCGGGTTCCAAAGCCGAAAGCTCCATGACACCTATCGAAGTCTGTATTTTGCTCACCAACGTGACCGTTGAGGTCTGCTCCAATGTGTATCATTTCGTCTTGAGGTATTTCGGATATGAGTTTGTTTATAGTATCCCAGAAGGTCTCCTTCTCTGTGTCGCTGCATCCCGACTGTGGCGCATACGCTGATATAATATTGAAACATGGTTGGTTATCTTAGGCAATTTTAGCTACCATAAGTCGATCACTTATTCGTTTAACGTTAACCAGTCTCTCGGAGAGTGATTCCGAAAGTATTATACCTACACCGTTTTTAGCTTCCAGACCGTGATAAAGTAATTTATAGCCGTTTCCAATTTTTCTTGATTTTGAACCCCGCCACCTGGTCTCTTGCACACATCATGCATCTATACGACGCCTTTTTAGGGTGTCACTCAGTTCGGTGCTTCTGCCGGTCATGGAACCAATGTTTCAGGTAGATAATCGTAAGTGGCATCTGTTCCGTCTATCTGCCATAATAAAATCTATATCATTCCTAGACGCGTCGGGACTTCGCCAGGTCCATCTTCTATGGAAACTCTTCTTGTAGGACGAGTTCATCAAAAAGAGCCCCTCCATTACGAGAAAGTTAACCAGCATTTGTCCCCTGTGATTTCGCTGACCCAAGCCATATGGGCCGATTCTATTCTATGGCGTTAAAATCTCCCATCACAACGCTGTAGTTAGCCTTAGTGGTGATGTAGAGCCTTGGTAATATCTTTTTTTCGGCTTCTTCATCAAAGTAAGGCGAGGTTGGCGCATAAACCGGTTGGTACAGGCTTCAGAGTATCTGTTAGTGAACTTTAGGACAAGGTATGCTACCTGAGTCGTAACACTAATGATTCCCACAACGTTGTTTATAAGCGATTTGTTAACCAGAAAACCAACGGCGCTTTAGGAAGGGTCATGACCTTCTCGAAAGTAAAATAAGTTTCCTGACTTCAGGGTCAGCGTGTCCTCGCCCTGTCTACGGACTTCTGATAAACCCAGTACAAGCCAGTTTATGTGACTTAGTTCTTCGAGTTCTACGAGGTGATGTCCAATCTTATCGTGCGTCCATTGTACGTTGCCAAATGTAATCGTCGGTTTTGGTAGGCGTTTGTCGTAACCCGGAGATTCCTAGCAACCTCTAGCTTTCCATTATACTGACCCCTACCGTCGCCAGGAACAGTGTGGCTGTCAGGAACTGAGGGCCGTTTTTTTCCGGCTCTCACCATATTGGGTTTTGCCCACAGTTGCTTCCCAGAAATTGTATGTCCTAGGAACACATATTATGCTTCCTATATATTGTATTGACCTCATTATTATTAGGATTCCTTACCCAAAGGGTACTAAGCGGAACCCTATTACTAAGACTCCGCTGTCCGTCCGTCCGTCTGTCACCAAGCTGTATGTCATGAACCGTGATAGTTAGACGATGTATTTCTGTTGTCGCTGTAACATCAAATACTAAAAAACAAAAAAAAAAAAATATTTAAGGGGGCTCCTATACAACAAACGTGATTTTTTTGCTCGATTTTGCTCGATATTGATTACCGCAACAGGTAGACGCTTAAAATATTCACAGAATATTTAGTTATATAGTCACTTTAAAAATAAATACTGAATTTTTTTAATATTTTGCCTATACAACTAACGAGATTTTTTTGCTGTTTTTATAGATAATGGTACGGAACCCTTCGTGAGCGAGCCCGACTCGCACTTGGCTGATTTTACCATACTGAGCGTTAATAACTTTTGTTGCGGACAGAGCTAGTGGACTGTAGGTTTATCGAAATGTGGGCTCTGAAAAAGCCCACTGTAAAATTGAAAAAATTAAACAAATTGGATTCTACTTGCAACAGCTTACAATTAAACGCAATTTACACTTATATCGACAACACATTTAATATTTCTCAAAATTATAATTTACAAACACTTATCTATAAATTTCAAACACTTTCTTTAAAATCGTGATTTTAATTTACGCTTCACTGATTTTACTTAACATCTACGAATTTTCTTGATTTATAAAAATGTTACTTCTTTCTTGAAGTAATTTTGAGTTATAAAAATGTTGGTTCTTTTTTGACATATATATATAACTTGTTCTTTCTTCAGTTGGTTTCTTCACTGATTTTCCTGGAACTGTTGAACTTTCACTGCATACTGTATGAAAATTGCGTCTCCTTTTATACTTTTTGGTTTAGGAGGAAATGTCCAAATCATTTATTTTAGACCAATCAGAGAACGTTGTTTTTATTTTGGAAACCCAATAACCAGTTCTAATCGGTATTTGCCGGATTTTTACCAAGAACTTGCTATTTATATGCTGGGCCGAGCCAGTATTTTAATGTTTTATAAATTTTTAATGGTGTTTTTGTTTCGAGCCATTTTCCCACTTTCGTCTGTGCTCTGATTGGCTGCTCATTTTCATATAAATATGAGCCTTCAAAATCTGTTTTCGAACTTTAAGTACAAATTTTGACTTTTTACATTTTTTATTTTACTACTACGTCAGTTGTGTTTTGCATAGTATAAAACATCAATTGACATACATTTATGTCTAGAAATGAATGTTTGAGAACCAAAAAACACATTAGGTTCACTTTACAGTTTTGCTAAAAAATCGAAAAGTCACGTTCTGACAGTAGCTCCACAGAAGCCGTGACATTTTCAGGAACTAGCAACTTTGAGTTTAGATAAAACTAGTTGCGTAGTTTTTTGAAAGTTTATTTTTTGCGTGTATGTCGACGGTGCAACGTTACTGTCGCTGTCCGTCCGTAACAACTTTGTAGTAAATATGTACATAATTAACAATGGCTTTTTGTTAATATGTCTACAAAAAAAATGTTTCTTATTGCGTTAAGGACAGTAAACAAGTTTTGAAATTTGTATTGAAGTGAATATTAGTAGTATTATTACTAGTACTATTCCTAATTCTGTGGTAATACCGTCTCCTACACACGCACGCTCAAGTACTTACAACTGATTTACTGTTTATGGTCATGCCCAGTGAACACGAGCCCAGCACCAGCTTTGTCGTATCCTGAGAAGAAACAAATCCCCGGACGGAAATGAAAGGCCTTTCTTGCGGTGTTACGATCTGGTTACTACATAGTTACTCAGAGTTCATAACTCCAGGCGGCGTCCCAGTAGCCGACATCAGACCACCCACTTTTATTTGTTTTTGTTACCGGTTCAGTTTCCCACTGTTACAGATCCTCAGCAACTTCCTAACTCTGTACTCGATGCGACGGCTTAGGCGATTATCGATAAACGCCCACGGTTCCACCTTAATTGGTCGGCACGAGTTACACTTTTAAGTTTCCTCTTTAGTGAGAACTTTTAGTTTCAACCTTTTTTTTACTGTTTTTATTATGTGTTTTTCATTCGATGTTACATTTAAGCTCCTTACATTCAAAGTTCGTTGTTCCTTGACATTTCGATCAAATATTTTAAATTGTGCGATTGGCTTTGAAATTATGTTGTTACTACAAAAAAGAAGAATAGATATGTGTATTAATTAAAAAAGGATAATTAGGTGCATATTTGGTGTCAGAAACTTAATATGCGTCATAATGACCAAAACTTACGCGTATGATACGAAATTTTTCAACACATTGCACAAAGTAAAAATAAAAATAAAACCACAAATTACAGTCAAATTTTTTTTGTAGAAAGTGATAGTTATGGATGTGGAAGTACGTAGATTTTATAAGCTGTGTTATGATTTTTAACCTAAAAGCGGTGAAACGGTGCACTTTACGAACAAGTGTGTTTAAAAAAAACTGCAATGTTGACAATAGTGATTTTATTAAATAATTTTTAATCGTTGGTTTTCTTAGTCAAACAATTAAATTAAACAACCTTAGAAATCATAAGATTTTTTAAATAACCTGAGAATTCTTATGATTTCTTAAATTAAACCTTAGAAATCTTATGATTTTTGACGTGACAACGTCTTATAAATTGGTTTGCCGGGTGACACTTCAAGAAACTGCGTTACGCTCCGCTCACGTTATGCGCTCAAAATGAGAGCGAGTGAGAGGCACGCGTCGAGGTTAGCCCGCCTAAGAGCGAGAGAGACAGACATAAAAAGTGAAAGGCACGCGTCCCTTCCACTCGAGCACAGTTAGCCCGCCTTATGACAAATTAAAATTATTTTACCACTCAAAGTCGTTGTCACGTAAAACTTTCGCCCGTATACCGACTTTACAGGCAACCAGTTTTTAAAATAAAACAAACTTAGAAATCTTGTTTTTTTTTAAATTAGACAACCTTAGAATTTTTTTTATATATTTTTTTTTTTAAATTAAAGAACCTTAGCAATCTTATGCTCATAATTGGAACCTCGCTCGATCTTTTAAAAATACCGATATATTTAGCTTAATGCAACAGTTGGCTGAAGCTCGTCCCTTCGACATTAATTAGCTACTTTACCGGTAAATGCCATATAGCTAATTACGTCCCCAGGCGCCGATTGATTGGTTTCAACACCATTGTGCATAAATTAGAGGAAACACTGTTATGTATAGGTACATACATATGCGTATCATTGATAACAAATTAACACAAATACGTATATTAAGTCAATATCGGCTTGTGACAAAATTACATTTTCTCAAATATGCTACAATATGCGACTATATCTTGCACAAGCTTTTATGGGATAAATCGTACTTGCAGTAACAGTATTAAAAAGCTATGTTTTATTCGTTTAAATATGAAATTTGAAAATGGAACGAACTTTTTAAACCCAAACATTGACTAAAGAGATAACTTATCAAGTTTTATTTAAATTTCGGACTGGCACAACAAAAAGAATGCGCCATGTAAATTAATTTGGAAAATTAAAAAAAGAAATCGACATTTGAACGCGGTGATTTGGCGGCAAAATTACCTAAACTATTTTTATTATTGTCATATACTCACGCCCGGTTATGCTGCGTTTACGGGGCTTCGGCAGTAATGTACTATTGAAAAGCTTTTAGTTTTTGCCAATGGCCCGCGCTAAATTTAGCTATCGGCTAGGCTAGGGAATTCTACGGCAGCTCCTATAGATTATAAAGGAAGTTTGCTACAGCAATTTTATGTTTGAAGCAAAAGGAATTCTGTTATAGCTATTCCTGTGGGAACGTTTGATTTTTCCAGGATAAAATATAATCTATGTGTTAATTTAGAGTATTAGCTTGCTCCGTCTTACCTATCTATGCTTTACCGATTGGTACTATGGTGTTTATATTGGTAAAACATTCATTTCAGAAGTAAATTGAAAGTTTTATTATAAGATAATAGTTAGTGAAAAAAAAATATGATGATAAAATTGACTGTTTTTTCTTAGCAAAGTTCTATCGTAACTGAATTTGCCTGACCCAAGAGAAAGAAGTATTTTTAACTCTGGTTTTAAGTTTTACTAGCAAGGTTTAACCCAAATAGGTTGGTTATACATACCAGTTACAGGCTATCTTCATTCCAAATTTTAGCTAAATTGGTTTAAATGTTGTTGCGTGAAAAGAGAACCAACTATCTCAGAAATTTTTACATTTATAATATTTGAAAAGACTTATTATTTAATCAGATTATGTACGTAAGGCGTTTTCATTATATATATTTTTATTAACCTTTTTCACTGTATTTAGTTAAGCAGTTGATGGACTCGTATTTTCAGAGCCGTCGCTAAGCTCTGTGCTGCTCTTTATTTTATTGCAAAATTGTACGGTGTTTCATATTAGATTTTCAGGATTTTGCATCAGAATCAATTTTAGAAATTATAAATCTTTGACAGACAAACGAACAAATCGATATGACAAAATAAGGGTTCTGTTTTTGCCATTTCACTGCGATGCACTTAAACACTTACATTCGTCTATAGGAAGTCGGGTGTGTTTAGTCATTATATTGCACATTTGTAGGGTTCCGTACGCAAAACAGGACCCGTCCGTCTGTCACTGTTAGACACTGTTAGACAGTTGAAATGAATTAACAGAATATGTATTTCTGTTGCCGCTATAACAACAAATACTAAAAACAGAATAAAATAAATATTTAAGGGGGCTCCTATACAACAAACGTGATTTTTTTTGCTCGTTTTTGCTCAATATTGATAGCGGCAACGGGTAGCCAACGCTTGAAATATTCACAGAATATTTATATATATATTTACTTCAAAAACAAATAATTAAATTGAAATAAAACAAACATTTGAAGGGGGCTTCCGTAGAACAAACGTGATTATTGTACCGTTTTTACAGATAATGGTACGGTACCCTTCGTGCGCGAGTCCGACTCGCACTTAGCCGATTTTTATCTAAACTCTTCTGTACTAAAATGTCGGTCATAGCTGATTTTATTATGACAGTAGTCGTTAAGGCATGTCAGAGGCCTTATAAGGATTGCAACAAATTAATAGTCCAGTGTCTACTAGATCGACACATTGGGCCAGCGTGGTAGACTCTAGCTTAAGCCTTCTTTCTTGAAGTAGAGGGCTATGCCCTTGTAGTAGTAACGTGGACGGAATAGCTGAGGCAACAAATTCGATCAAACGTTAAATCTAAAAAACATATTACACTCAATTAGTTTATTGGTTTAACTCTTGGCTTGAACTAATAATAACTACAATTTCGTATAAATACGTACAGTTTCAATATTATGGAATGGCAACTCACCGGCTTCTTATATTTAGATCTGAAAGATCCTTCACCCCAAATACATTATTATACGTATAAATTGTTCTATACTTAGAAAATGTTATTTTCTCCCTCCAAATTATAAGGACTCTATTTATATTCGCTCAAAGTTGATATTTGTTCCTATTTTTGGACCTTCTGTTTGTTGATTTTCGGTTGAAATAAGTATTTCGTTCAGCCGCTGCACGCTTTGGGGATTAATATAGAGTTGACAACCGTTTTTGAATGAAATAAAGAATATCTGGTTTTACTAAGTACAAATTACAGATTCAATAACAATAATATTAAATAATACAATAGAGAATAAGAGAAGTTAGAACTTTTTTTTAATTACAAGGATATCTTCTTTATCTTGACATTCAAAAGTACTAAGCCATACAGCCTTGTTAATAGTAAACAAGTCATTATATACGGTAATGGAGCATTTTAGTATATAGCACTCGAATTTAATGGATAATAAACTACACCCACAAGTAGCAGAGTTCAATACTCTGTTTTAGTTGGCAACCCTAAATTGACGGCACCTTTGGTGCTCCCGCTTGTTGTTATCGTGATTGAAAGGTGACTGTCTTTTTACTTTAAATGTATTAGGATAGTCAGTAGCGTAACTAATCATTGTGCGCCCCCCGCAGATTACTGGAAGCGCACTGTCTTTTTACTTTAAATGTATTAGGATAATCAGTTGCGTAACTAAGCATTGTGCGCCCCCCGCAGATTACTGGAAGCGCCCTGCTATTTTGCACCCGTTTTTATTCTTTGTATTTACTTATACTTTGAATAAAACATATAGCTCAAAAATTTTTTTTTGCGAAACCCTTTTTTACATGCTAAAAGATCATCTAATTATCTTAATGTTTTAATACAGAGTTACCTTGATAATGGAGGACATAGGATATTTTTAACCCCAACTGAGGATAAAAAGGATCATTTTGTTGTCCGTCTGTCTGTCTGTACCTACTGTAGACAGTAACATTTGTGGTTGTAAAACTGATGAAGATAAGGCTAAAGTAGTAACTCGTACTATTATTCATAATAATTGTATATATTAATGATAATTTGTAGCTGACTTTCGGTATATTAGTTAATTAGTGTAAAAAGTATTAATTGGAATCAAATTACTGAGATGTCAAACCAAATGCCCATTTTTTGTTGGTAATTTTTAATAATAATATTGTGTGATAAAAATGAATAATTTATTATTTCTTTTCGAAACTATAGGTCTTCACTTGGTTTATGGTTTTCATCAAGGGACTTTAAGGCGCCCATGTCTTTACGGCGGCCATGTCTTTACGGCGCCCCTGTCTTTACGGCGCCCTCCCGCAATGCAGGGTCTGCGGGGTTGTTATTTCCGTTGGTACTAGTTAGAATAGCTTATTAATTTTATTTCCTTTTGTCACTTGAAACAGTACTTTTTGTTACCGATCATCGTAATCAAACACATTTTTACATGAGAGATATAAAATACTTTTAACACTCATTGCAAAATTCTTTGATATCTGCTTACTGCTTTCGGAAACGGGCGCGATTGTTATATGTATATGAATATACATATATAAATATATATATATATATTAACTTAATACATACTGAAACTGATTTAAGTAATTCCTTAAAACGAACCTAACTTTGAATATCTTTCTAATATTTTTATAGGTAACATTATACAATAGAGTTGAGTTTTGCCTTGTCTCCAATCTTGTTAATGGTGCTTCCTTTAAAAAAATACGGTAGATTAGAAAAAATTACAGTAATAGAGCCCACAAAAAAACCGGTAAAATTACGCAGAATTACACTTTGATAACAAAACTTGGTATATGAATAAAAGAGACTTAATGGTGGGATTAGACTACTGAGTTGAAGTTTCTGGTTTCCATTCACGGTAGAAGCAACATAAAACATTTGTGTTTTGCAAAATTTGTTTCGAGTCTGATTTGTGTTCGGTACAGCAATAAGCTAACAGCTTATCACGTTTGGGATGGAATACCATAGCTTAAAAGTGACTATCAGGACCATTTTTACTGTCATAAGTTGCCTGCCATATCTCGAACCACCCTTTCAGTGCTAAATGTCTCCATTATATTCATAAGCCGCCTTTTATTATTGCAAACGACTACGGTAATGAAATAATATTCAAGCTTTTACTCAATATCTTTTATCTATCTACACGATGAATAAAACAATATGAAGTACATGAATTGGCCGGTGTATATTTATACCAATTTATTCAATGGAAGGAACTACTACGATAGTATCGTCAGATATACATCGGTATCGTGGTACAGGCCGTCCAAACTGGGTCATATGGCCTAGCGGCGCCGTCACTCGTCACAGTGAGCGCAAAATTACGTTTTTCTCTTCTCTGTTATCTCTGTCGGTTATGAAGCAGCACTGCTAAAGTTCAGACGTGTTCGTAATTATTCATATTTAGTGAAAGTAAATTTTTGCTTTCGGTTTTTTAGGATGACCTTTTTTTTTTGCTTAGGGGTCGTTGATTTTGGTTTACCATGTATTAGTAAAATTGTTGTACTTATTTGACAATCAAGACGTCGTGAAAGATCTTATAAAGGTTTTCTATGAGAAAATTGTTCAACTTAAAGAAATTGTTCAAACAAAAGCATCTTGAAACTAAGGGTCGGCTCAGACCGAGACGCGACGCAACGAGACTTTTACTTTACAGAAGTGATAGATATCACCAAGATCTTCATTTCGGATGACAGCTGTCAAACTAGAATCTGCTTTATCTCCGTAACTTTTGATCGTGGACTAGTAATATCTTTACAGAAGTGATAGATCTCATCAAAATCTTCAATACTGATGACAGCTCTCAAACTAGAAACAGCTTTATCTCTGTAACTTTTGAACGTAGACTAGTAGTTTCTTCACAGAAGTGATAGATCTCATCAAGATCTTCATTTCGGATGACAGCTGTCAAACTAGAAACGGCTTTATCTTTGTAACTAGCCCGTGTGCGTAATGACACTGTTTACGAGCAAGTGTGATAAAAAACTATAAATTTTGTTGTTATAGTCCTACTAGTAGAACCAGGGACAAAAATCATTGCCCTTGGTTACTACCAGTCGAACTACGCAGTTGGACCACGGGCAAAGAATGACAAATGAAAACTTTTTTTTTACAAACTTAAATTTTTCATTTGAGTAAGTAGACCCGAACAAAACATTTGTATTTTGTTCAATAGAAATCTGAATTTGTGTCTGGACTGGAATGGCGTAGAGAACCCGCGGTGGAGGCTTCGAGATGCGCCGCGCTGCGCCGCGCGAGCCGACCCTTACGAAGTTTAAACAAAAATGTTATAAACACCATACAGTTAGTAAATGTCAACATATTATTAGGGCAATAATGACCTAAGATGTCTCACTGCTAATAGAGCCCTCTGAAGAACTGTGTCGAATTACACTTTGTACTGATACAGCAGCCGGGCCAAAATAACAAGGTTGTACGCGAGCGCCATCATTCGCTGTCGCAACTTCAACTCGACAGATTAAAAGAAAAGATAGCGAGATAACAAAAGTGAACGTGTTTTTGTTAACTTCCGCATTTGTTTCGCGATACTTTCGTATTTTGGTATTCTCTAATTGTATTTAGAGTAACACGGTACGGTTGACCCTTTGGCCTGTGCTGATTTTTAAAAGGAAATTGGTAACTATGGGTCAAGTCACCATCGAATGGCAAAAGTTCCGTTCGGCAGTTTTAGCAAGCGACCAGAAAGCACGACTTCTGAGTTAAAGCAGAGATGCCTCTACGGGTACGATGCATAAAATTCTCGCAATCATCCCAATCTGCCAGCTTATAATATCACACACGACGCTAATTAGTTGGTCCAGATGGCTTGGGTTGTGTGCATGTCACTTAAGTCCGAACGAAACAGTGGTCCGAGGAGCCAAGAGACGCATCCATGAAGACGGAATATTCTTCCGGACGTGTAGCCAGCAGAAGGTCCAGTAAGGAGCTCGTATGGTCCTCTATATCTGGTATACTCGTTGAAGAAAGTACCAGCTGAGAGAATCCATAGATCAAA
Organism: Apoda limacodes; assembly: GCA_946406115.1. NCBI lineage: Eukaryota > Metazoa > Arthropoda > Insecta > Lepidoptera > Limacodidae > Apoda > Apoda limacodes. The sequence continues at coordinate 14,411,153 of OX291561.1, forward strand.
GAAAATTAGGAGCAGATATCCCTGCGTATTTATTGGTTTGAGAACTGAGCCACTCACGATGGTGGGCGTTAAAGTCTCTCAAAATAATTAGTTCTGCTGTGGGATATTGCTCTACAGAACTTTGTCAGTCGTCAAACTCAGGTGTGTGAAGAGTCGAGCTACGTCCGTGTCACCGCTATGAGACCTGTAAAGGCACGCATAGATACGAGTGTGGCCGCCGTGATCTACGCGCACCCACAATATCGACAGTTCCCTTTCTTCAAGGTTATGAAGGCGGCGACAGCAGATATCCTCCCGGTCGAACATACATACACCGGCTTAACTCACAAAATTGTTACTGCGCAGTTTCAAGGTGTTGGTGAACTGCGTTAAGGTTGACGTGAATACCCTGAAAAAAACCTTATTCTTTTATTTTTGCCATGTAGTCCGTCTGAGTGGCGAGAGGTTCGAGATCCGGCGTGTGCCAATAAGTCTTTTTATTAGTTTCTCAAGTATATTGATTATTCACAACACTGGCTTAGCGGTGAAGGAAAACAGCGTGAGGAAACCTGCATACGTCAAAAAAAACAATAAAGCCCTGGGTCCGCGTGCCCTCTGCCCAAATCACCCTCGTTGAGGTAGGGCGTGCCCCAACAGTGGGGACGTATGAGGCTGATAAGGAATGTGCATCGGGTAGCTGTTAACATACCAATATTTTTCCACAACTTCTTGTAAAATTATTTAGGCTGTTACAGATGCGAAAATAAAGAAAAAATCAAATTAAAGTTATTAATTGGTTGGTATAAAATAGTAAATAGTTGATTTTTCATGGTAATAATGACACAAATTTATGGGTTGGAGTTAAAATTAAGCGTTTCAGGAAGTGGTTCGCTGAAGACGAGGGAGGTCGCCTCCCGCTATCTCGCGTGCGACACATGCGCGCTGTTTGACATCTCGGACCGAAATAGTGGCACCGCTGCTTTACGTAGGTGGCGCGTGAGGGTCACCAGACTATTTTTAAAATTGGAATTGTGTTTTGGGTACATACTTAATATTGCAGGGTTACCCTTTACGACAAAATAAATACAAACGTGATGAGTGAGAGATGTTTTGAGAGTTTTTTGCGAACGGTCGGATGTTGTTACGTTATCTGTCTGACTCGTCACTATCTGCCAGCGCCACTGGCGTAGTTTTAAGGATATGGTTCAATTGGTGCCTCGGACTTGGACTCCGCGTATATTTTCGAATTTTGTACCGTATCGTTATTTTCTGGGGTTTTTGTGCTCAATTCGGATTTCATTAATAGTGAATTCCTATGTTGTACCATTAACCAACATGGCTTTATGGTTTGTTGGCTCAGGTTTGAGCTTTGCAATCGAACATCAGCATGCTTAGCTAGTCTTGTAACCAATTGCAGGAACTTGCTCACAGAGAAGGAGCACAAAATCCCTAACGGCGTTGGTGCAATTCCTATCCTAATGGGATCCCAACTGCACTTAAATAGTGCTCTCCAAGCATCGTATTTCAAAAATTATAGAATTGTTCTTAACTATACTGAAGAAAATTACAATCACGTTCTTCGACAAAAGATAACGCATCTAGCTTCATGAGGAAGAAAAGGATAGCTCTGTCATGCATGAAGTTAGGATCTACACTGATGGCTAAGACAGAGTCTGGAACGTGCGCGGGAGTGTTCTCCCATGACCTGAACATCAACATATCAACATACCAACACTCAACACCATCTTCCAGGCAGAATGTGTCGTGATTACCCGAGCTGCAATAGCGGTCCTGTCTAGAGACATAAGCGATGCATCGATACGCATCATCTCCGACAGTGCCACTGTGCTACAAGCTCTCAATAACAACCGCATCAACAGTGGATTAATCCTTGAGTGTCACTGTGAACTGCAAAGAATTGCATTGAAGAACCGGGTTACTCTTCAATGGATACGTGGTCATAGTGGGTATCTAGGCAATGATGCGACAGATCAGTTGGCAAAGAGAGGATCGGGCACTAAAATATTAGGACCCGAACCAATCGTACCGATACCTTTTACACAACTCAAAACGTGGTTATGTGACAGAACCTTACAACTACACAACAAACAGTGGGCAGAACAAACGGACTGCAGACAAAAAGAATATTCTCACATCCTTGGACGCTAGTCTGACGCACAAGCTGTTACAACTAAGTAGGAAAAATCTACGCTACATAGTTGGCGTAATAACAGGTCACTGCCCGCTGAACAAACACTTTTTCAATATCGGCGTTACCGACAGTCCTCTATGCAGGGGCTGCATGGAAGCAGAGAAGACACCTTTTCACATGGTTCTACATTGCAAAAGCGTGAGCGACCAACAGACAAGGCTCCTTAAGAATCCACAAACCATGAGAGAGGCGCTGATAACATCAGATGACCCTTGATTTCTGGACGGAGCTGGGATGGTATGAGTAACCAATAGAACGAACCGGTTACCTACGTACAATGGCCTTATCATGAGGCTAAGTGCGGAAAACATAAGTCCAAACAGCTCGAACAGGCACCAATTGTCAGGCCCGGCCTCCAAAAATGTGTACTCGTGATTTTTGATAAATTCTACGACAGTACTCTGATTTTTAGATTCTTGTTAATATGTTTGTTTGGTTTTTTTTAGAATCACGTGAAAATTATTTTGTATTTTCGTTAAATTACTTAAAGTTGAACTTAAAAACTAAGCCACCCATTTTTTTTCAAAATCAATTTAATAAAACCGGAGTAATGGTGCATAATATGATTAACGTGGACATAGTCGCGAGGAAAGCTTATAATATGTAAAACTGGTTTACATACAAGTCAGACTGGTGTCAGTGCCTGCGTACAAAGCATGGAGTCTCGCTCTAGTAACTTCACTATTGGCTTCACTAACTTAAAAAAGGTTGAGGGCAAACCACGCTTATTGGGAGGAAAGTGGAATATTACTAGATATTCCGTTACTTTTGTGTCACTGTGTGTCTTCAGGATTATTATTATTGTATTGTTTATTGCACGAAAATTTTTTAAATAAAAAATAAAAGAAATATAATGTTTTACAATTAATGCGGTAAAGAGAGCCTTCGGGATTTATGAACTTTAAACATTCAGTTTTGGAATGACTTATTTGTGTCAAGGTTTTAGTTCGTCTAACACATAGATAGACATGCAATTATTGCTTACAACATTTATGCACTGTTAAATAATTTATTACTGATTAGATGACTGTGAGTCGGTGGTGACCCAGGGGTTTTGATTTCACCTGGCGTCTTGAGTGGCGGGGGTTTGAGCCCGGCATGTACTTAGTAAGTCTTTCTTAATTTCTCAAGTATATTGATCATGAGGCATAAAAAAAAAAAACGCATGTATAGCCGAAATCGCCGCAGGGTTGATGAGCAAGAGGGTGCTGATGAGAATGTGGATTTGATGATGAGAATTAGATTTGAGGATGTGAAAGAAAAGAATTTTAATTTAAATGACAGTTAGATAGGTTTACCCAAGTGTCAAATACATATTTCTATCATTTTTTTGCTTTAACAATATACATGCAGTGGGTAAAGGATGGAAGATTTCAGGCGTGAAGTAAACTAACGTTAAGACTCTGCTCATAAATTCCTTTAAAAAATGAGGAAGCGGAAAAGATTTTTGGGGAAGAGTAAAAGGATGCGGAATCCTTAAAAATGAGGAACTTTCGCATTTTGAGGAAAAAGAATGCTCATCAACTCTAGTAGGTTGTGCCCCAACAATCGGGACGTATGAGGTCGATAAGGAGATGATCGTAATTAAATTATGAATCATTTGTATCAACAAGATAGTTTTATCTGCGAATTGATTTGATATCGCTAAATCAATTAGCAAAACTATTTACTTGGATGTAATGGACCATACTCGTACAATTATAACCCTTTATTTGTATAAAATATATTTATTAGTTATTATCTTTAACTTTTATACAAATATTTTTACAATAGCGGACTTAATGCTGTAAAGTATTATACTAGCTTTTGCCCGCGGCTTCGCTCGCGCTAATTTTGGTTACTTAACTGTCATCGGCGCGGAATTCCTCCTTACAACTTAGAACCTAAATGGTAGCGTACAGTGCGTTTACAGAGGAACTTAGCTTTAGCTTTAACTTTAGCTTAGGTTGTTAAATAAGCCTGCCAACGACTACAATATGGGATTTTTCAAGAAAAAAGTTATTAGATTTTTGAAGAGTTGGCAACGCGCGTGTGATACCTCAGGTGTTGCTATCGTCCATAGGCTTCGGTGACCGCTTATCATCAGGCGGGGCGTTAGCTTGTCTGCCACCTTAGTGGTATATAAAACAAAATTATTCCAATAGCAACTTTATTTTAAAGCTGTCTGTAGCCATGGTTCGTCAATATTTGCTTATAATTATTCCTGCGGGAACTTAAAGAGTTTTCCGGGTAAGGCTATGTTTATATTCTCTGTCTCTCAAACTATCTATGTGCCAAATTTAAGGTCAATTTGGATAATTGCGTAATGAAACAACAAACTCACTTTCACATTTATAATATTAGTATGGATCACAAGGAAGAAAAGTGAGTTTAAGTACTTAGGCCAAGTACTTCGAGGTCAGGTCGCGCTAAGTACTTTGACCTAGGTAGATTTACGTCAGCCAAAAGTATCTTTAATAAATAAAAAAAAAATAAACCCATGTGACGTACTGTTATGGCACGTCGTACAAAAACAAATTAGTACTAATAAACAGAATGTACGTATATGTCCGTGTGTATCTACTTGAAATAAACAAGACAAGTCATTGCTCGTCAGGCTAAATAATATTTTTTAAGGAAAAAAATCGTTGTAAGACGGAGCCCATCTTTTCGTGTTAAAAAAAATATGTATAAATCGGGAAAAATATTGAAACAGCTAAATTTAACTGGAACGGAGTGCGCTGGGGGTGAAAAGGTGCAAAGTGGTATTTAGCGATTTGTGGCTTGGGTATTAATTTTTGAGAAAAAAGTCAAATACAAAAGTTGTAAATAATATAAAAATCTATAACTAGTAACGAGTAAAATGTTATAATTTTTTTTTTCTTTTTTAGAAAAAAAAAATCGGAAATATTTAAAAATTTGAGTAAACGTTTCATTTCTTATTACAAAAAAGTAGATTTTTTTTCTAAAAAGGTAAATAGTTTTGAGATATTAACACTTTTGATGAAAATCACCCCTTTTAAAACTAAATAAAAAATAAAAAAATCTCTGCACATATCTCAGCAGTGACTCACTTTCTTTGTAAGGATGTAAGGATATAATAAAAACTGATCATTGCAATAGATATAAATCGACAAAAAAGCAAAAATCCTTTTTTTTCCTATACATATATGTAAATTTTTTAATATCGATCATAATAATACGATTTAAAGTTAAAAACGCGTTTATAATTCATGTTTTTGGTTTTCCTTTTTACTTTCTGTCATTTAATACATTAAGAAGCTAAGGTGGTATTTTTTTGACCGTGGTGAAGACTCTGACCATGATGAAGAACAAGCAACGAAGAAATTGCTGTAGAACCTTATAATAAATAATAAAATAATAATCCAAGAAGAGGAAGAAAAATAAGAACACGAAGACAAAAAAGAAGAAAATGAAAGGCGAAAAAATAATTAGGTTCTATTATTTATATGTTTTTTAAAGGCCAATGCCCATTTGTCCTTGTAATTTTGGCCCACCATGGACAGTTACAAATAATGAGCGTTCATATACTTTATATTAAAATTTTATTTTATAAAATAATTAAAGGTTAACCCATTATAATTATTTTAATATAGCTATCCTATTTAAATCGGTTCAGCGGTTTAAGCGTGAAGAACTAACAGACAGACAGACAGAGATACTTTCACATTTATAATATTATTAGTATGGATAAACATAGATGTACGTATACCCTACCTGTTACCGTTTGTATTATTTTTCTTGGTTGTGCAGTTTTCGGTTGTCTGGAAGAAATTGCCTACATTTATTATGGCAGTATATTATATTAATTATGTTTATATATAATGAAAATTAATTGGGATAAGGCCACCTGATGTACCATTTTTGATTATTATTGATTTGATGTTACTTTAAGGTTTCCGTATCCAAAGGGTAAAAAAGGGGCCCTATTACTAAAACTGCGCTGTCCGTCCGTCCGTCTGTCACCAGGCTGTATCTCATGAACCGTGATAGTTAGACAGTTTGAAATTTACACAGATGATGTTTTTCCTGTTGCCGCTTTAACAACAAATACTAAAAACCAGAATAAAATAAATATTTTATGGGAGCCATACAACAAACGTGATTTAATTGCTTGTTTTTGCTTGATATTGATAACAGCAACAGATAGACGCCTCAAATTTTCACAGAATATTTAGTTAGATATTCCCTTTAAAAATAAATAATTAAATTAAAATAAAACAAATATTTAATTGTCCCATACAACAAACGTGATTTTTTTGCCGTTTTAATAGAATAGAAGGTCGCACTTGGCCGATTTTTTATTTTTGTTATTTGGTGTACAGTGAAGAATATTTGTATTGTACTCTATTATGATTATAATCTACTATTTTACTACTAGTAATGATAATGTTTTTTTTAAACAAGTGTATATAAAATGACACAAAATAGATAGGAATTAAAATATTATGTATAATGCGTTTTTAACTTTTAATAGTATAATTTATAGTATAATATTATAATATAGTTAATATAGTATAATATAGTATAATATTGAAAAAAAAATGATTTTTTAGTTTTTGGCGATTCAAACAATGTTTATCCATTGCAATTATATTTTTATTTTAGTAAATGAAAATATACATCCTTACGAAGAAGCTGAGACCCTGCCGAGCTCTGTCAGATAAAAAAAAAGGATTTTTCAATCAGCTCAAAAGAAAGTGATTTTCTCGAAGAAAGGGAATATCTCAAAAAATTATAACTTTATTTAAAAAAAGAAAATAATAAGAAACGAAACTTTTTCTGAAATTATAAATGAAAAAAATGATTTTTAACATTTTACTCGTTAACTTTGAGGTTAGAACATAAAATGGTCAATGTTATCTACAACTTTGTAATTTGACTTTTTTTTCTAAATTCAATACTTTAGCCACATATCGCTTAAAAACTTTGCACCCCTTTTTACCCCCGCCTCACCCGTTACCTGTTATATTGAGCTGTTTTATTGTTTTCTATACGAAAAGATACCCATCTTGTCTTGCAACAATCTTTTTCCAAAATAATTTATTTTAGAGCTATTTAGCCTGGACTATGTTCCAGAAGTTATGTTCAGATAATTAATTAACGAGTATAATTTTATAAAGTATTTATGTATGTGTTATAGTCAAAGGGAGATGTCGAAATCCGTCAAACCTGAATTGACTAGTCTAGTCTAGACTAGCAGACAATTACGCTACGGTATAGTTTTAAGTAGGTTATTAATAAGTACATTGTGTATTAAGGGTAAGGAAAAAATCGGCCAAGTGCGAGTCGGACTCACGCACATTAGGGTTCCGTACCATTATCTATAAAAACGGCAAAAAATCACGTTTGTTGTATGGGAGCCCCCCTTAAATATTTGTTTTATTTTAATTTAATTATTTTTTTTAAATTTACTATATAACTAAATATTATAAGCGTCTACCTGTTGCCGATATCAATATCGAGCAAAAAAAAATCACGTTTGTTGTATGGGAGCCCCCTTAAATATTTATTTTATTCTGTTTTTTAGTTCCGCTAATTACCCTTTGGGTACAGAACCCTAAAAAATGCTAACGAAAGGCTAATTCGGCCGAAGGCTTAAGTGACTCGAGTTTGTAATTTGCGTACGGCCCGTGTTTCACACAATGTTTTTCATTTCCATTTGCGAGTAAATAAATAAAAATATAAGGAAAATAAATAAACTCAAAAAACACAATTGAAATGTCGAAAATAACGCCACCGTCACCGTAACTTTTGGCTGAAGTTTAAACTTGTAATTGTTCGCTTGTAGTGTGCGTCTATAGGCGCGTCATTACGCCCGTGAGTTGTATGAACGCGCACTTTGCTTTGAAAAAAGTTAAATTCACAAATAATAAGCCCGTAGGAGTAATTAAGACCCGCTCTGCCTGCACGTAATTACAAGTAAGTGTGATGAAAAATAACACAACATTACCTTACTTAACCTTATTCAAATCAAACAACTTATATTACACATTAATATACACTAAATACTTATTATGTCCATTTACAGTAATTATCTAACTGAGTCTGACTTTCCGCATGCGATAAATATATACCTACCTGCCTGCCTACCTCTCGGTTCCCAATACTCCAGGCTGCAACTATACACCAACCAAGAAAGGTAAAAAATGTGTAAAACTCGAATCAGTTGATTAATTAAACAATCATAGCGAAACTTTTATATCATAATTTTACGAAAATATTTTGTATAAAGTTTAACCTATGTTTTCAGTAATTTAATTTTTAAGGTACATTGTTAATAGGTTTTGGGTACAGTAACTTTGTAAAGTATCTTTTAATTTTTTTTTATTTCTAGTAAATGTGTGTAATCAATCATATTTTGGGCTTCGTCCACGACCTCCATTACATACTTTATTGTATGTGTTTTTTCGGCAAACACGTTTATTATGTAGGTTTAGAAAAGTCCGTGCTGAAATTACCTACTTTTTAACACACGCCTTCTGAATTAACAACAAATTTCGTCATCTTCTTCAACAGATGGCTCTCTATGTCTCATTTGTTTGCCTTACCATTCTTATTATAACATTATCAACTATTACCTTATTTCCGTAACGTAGTATTTAATCCTTTGAATAGTTACATTTTGACATAAATATTTAGCACAAACTGCCTGTGTCAATAGCGCATCGCGTATTTGACCGGAGAAAGTGAAAGGTCGTACTCCTTGGTTTACATCCGCTATATAAGACGACCGATTTACTAAACACCTAACTAGATGGAGTTGCCTAAATTGTAAACGACCTCGCCAATTTGTAAGCGTAAAGCTTCGCGTGTCAATTCACACTCAGTTATGTCGGTATTATGTGTGCTGATGGAATTTTATTTTTATTTGGTACTTAATTTCCCAATGTTAAACTTAAATACTGCGTGCGTGAGTCTGTCAAATTTAAATTATGAAGTGTAATTAATAAAATGTGAGGCATTGAGTACATTAGTTTTTAACATAGCTAATAGATGGCGCTAGTTGTATCAAGCTTAAATGAAAGTGCAATTAGTGTAAATAGTAATCTAATTAACCAAATATTTTATATTACATTATTGATTATGCTGATGTTTGTTATTTGGATCTGACCCAAAATCATCTCAATAAACTTGATCGTCTCTTCAGTTCTTGTATAAGATTTACTGTCAAGTTAAAAAATTTTTACCACATTTCCCAATACCATACTCAGCTTGGCTATTCGTGAACGCAGATATGTTAGAATTCTATCTTTTCTTTATACGATTTTAAATAATTCTCAATCTCCTCCCTATTTAAAGAAAATGTTTCAATATCTTCACTGTTCTCACGACAGAGAGCTTCGTTCTTCCTCTAGCATGCTGCTACGTTTACCTTCACATCGTACTGGTTTTATTTTCAATTCTTTTACCATTCAGGCAGGACTACTCTGAAACGCGCTTCCTAAAATTATTAAGGAAACGCCTTCCCGAGATAAGTTTAAGCATTCACTGTACAAATACTATTTAGGCTCACCTTAATAAATATCTGTCAATGAATCATATGCAGTACCTATAATTATCTATGTACCTTCTTAAATACGTATTTATATATATTTATGTATGTGTATGTATGTATATTTAAATATTTATTTACATATATGTATTTATGTATTTAGATAGATAGATGTATTTTTATTGCACACCATCAATTTATTTTACAAAAACTATTACATTATTTTGGAAAGCACACACTAAGGCGGCCTTATCGCTTAAGAGCGATCTCTGCCAGGAAAGCTTTGAGTAGAGGAAACTTTGATCTTAAAAATAAACAGTATAAGGTAGGTCATGCAATATATAAAGAAAAATAGAATAAAAACAAAATATATGTTAATTTATACCTACATATATAAATATAAATAGTTACACATATATAAATATATACATAACATAGATACATATTTTATATATTTATTGCATAAATAGTATACATACATATATATTATGGTGTGGGATAGAATTGATTTTTTATTTGCTTTTGGAAAATTTATAAAGATTAAAGATTGAGCATCCTTAATAGACAGAGCATTCCAAAGTTTGATAGCTTGTAGGTACTGTAAATAAATTATTATTATAGGCGCTAGCACGTGACCGCACGTTGAAAATCTCGATTTTCTCGGTTTTTTGTCGGTATAATATTTATATATTTATTTATTTAGAAGAAGAAAAATATATATTTTATGAAATAAGATTCAATGGAAACAAACAATTTGAATTAAAGCCCAAAAATCAAGGGTCAGAATTTTAAAAAAATCTAACTGTTCCGATAGCCAAATTATTATAATATTAGCAAATCCACTTAATTAATAGGTTTAAACTATAACATATATTTTACACGTCAAAAAGTGTACTTAGGACTTTAATAAAATAAATCACATTCTTGCAAACTTAACTCGTTTGGGTATGCCATCAGTGCCATCATCTTAATCATACGACTATACAAATCTTTCGTCTGTTGAAAATTTGAATAGGGTTAGTATCACACGCAAGGTGATAAAAACGACTATGCAAGCAATGCGAGTTCATTATTTTTCGAGATTTTCCCGGTGGGTTATCTAACTATAGACTTTTTTTTAATGACCTTGATAGTTACAATATATGCTAAAAAAAAATCAGCAATGAACCACCTACTACTTTACCTTTTTCAAGATCTCGTACAAAATTGTCTCTCGTACTGAAAACCACAAATCTTGTTTTTGTGGGAGGAATATCCGTATGATTGTACACTTTATTTTTTCAGGTTACCGCATAGGTTTTGATTTATTTGTGTCGTGTGTGCGACAAAAAATACACCGTAGTTTGGGCATATTTTTTTATGTGTCAATTTTCATGATTCTTCAAGACAACAGGAAGTATCACTTAGGGTTTGATTTATTTGTGAATACCAAAATATGCGACATTAATGGCCGTACTTTTTATTGCGTTTACTTTAAGGGGACCGTAGACCTTAGTTTTTGATATTTATTATAACCTTGATACATTCACGCGTTCCTGAAAAAAAGGGTCTAAGCAGACAGACAGACAAAAGGACAACAAAGTGATCCTATAAGGTTTCCATTTTTGCTTTTGAAGTACGGAACCCTAAAAACTGTTGTTTTTGGGGAAACCGATATTTATTTTTATTCAGATTTGTTGTCACTACCATCATCACTGTTTTCTTATTCCGATACTTACATGGATAATAAATCGTGAGGTCGGTGCATCAGTTTTACGTTTGTTTTACGTAAAAAATAAGTATTTTATTTTTAAATGATTTGATACGGTTGTCTTATGCGATAATGAAAGATCTAAAATCAAAAATCATTCTATTTTATTCGTACACTTTTCCCGTCTCTAAGATCCATAGACAAAAATGAATGAATGATTTACGAAAATCGAATGTGTTATACTCTGTGGAATCGGGTTTTGTCAATACTTCGATATCGTTAATAATATTGTATTTAAAAGGAAAATTTCAATTGTTTATTGATGTGGCATATTTTGTATTTGTTTGTTTTTCGCCACAAATGAATTTTTTGGTGGGTAATATTTAGTGATTGAGACAGAATCCTGTAATTTTTAAAAGACGTGGTTTTGTTTACATGATAAGAAAGAAAAAATAAGGTTTATACTGTAGTACAGCGGGAAAGCACCTTGGTAGGTGTAAGATCTGCATAAGTGTGCTTTTCGGCGTGTGCATCATGCATGTGACGCGAAATCAGTATGAGTATCTTTTACAATTAGTGCGTTCCTTCTGAGCCGCGTTAAAATCTAATAGTAAAACCTCATTTTAGCACCAACTGCCCGTTCCGTCTGAGCGCATCTGATAATTTCAGCGGCACTATTATATTGTACAAACGAAACGCGTTTCGCCGCTTAATTTTTTGACAGTTCCGTGTGTATTTTATTTTGATTTTTTTTAGATAATAACAAGATATTTATTTCATAATGCAAAAATAAACTTCCCTCTACAAAAAACAACGTTATAAGTATTTTTCTCAAAGTATTCACTTTCACATTTGACAGCTGTCTAAAAGTAGCGCAAAATACTAACCTCCCGACATGGTTTTTTGGTAGCAACAGTTTGTAGCAAAACCGCTCAAAGAAAACGATAAAAGTCAACATTAGATTTTGCTACCAAAAGCTAATGAAACGCGAACCGCCAAAAATGCTGCTACTTAGTCTTAAAAAATCGCCAGATGGAACGCCCTAAATGTATCTTTACTATGGAACTATTGAGTCATGCGCCAGTAGGTACTTTTAATCAAGTGGCCCTTCTGTACCTACTCATATTTATTTTGTACAGCTTGTGACGTTATCTTATCTATTTGTGTCGGTGTTGTATCGTAAATACTATTGTTACCTACTTTTATTGCAAACGTTGCAAGTTAATAAAAGAATTTTTATAGAATTATTTTGTTTGTTATCACGTTGTCCCGTGCCGTTATCATCATTAACTTGTGTATAATAATAAATAGAAATAAAAGTGATAATAATAATAAATATTCCTGGACATTATTACACAAAGCGCCATCTGGTCTTAAACTAAGTAAAGGTTGTACTATAAGTATCATACAACGGATACAAATACTTCTATACTTCTTTGGTAAATGCATTCTTACTAAACATAAAAAACACTGGGACTCTAAAGATAAACTCAAATGTTTTTCTTATGTGGGGATCGAACGCATGTCCTTAGGCAGTACTACCAACAAAACCACGAAGCCGCCATATTATGTGGTAGCAATAAAAAGTAAGTAACCGTATAGAAGTAGGAACTTTCATACAAATTATTTGTAATACGAGTGCAGATTTAGTAATCACGGATTTTGGGGTTTCAAGTTTCTATGATGTGCATGTACACTGAGTCACATAAGTGTTTAAAATATTCATTCATGCTATATTAATTATTATTTATCATTAAAAATGGTCACATATTTTTTTACTAAACTGTACTTAGCCAAACTAATCAGCGAACGCAAGGAAACGCCTCATCCCCCCGACCGACATCGGCATGGTCGTAAAACTATGACTATGACGATCTAGCTGTCCGCATAGCGAGATTAGTCTACGACTTCCCCTAATAGGGCCTCCCCCCTAACACGACGCCGACGTCCCCGGGTTCGACGGCGGGGCGCTTCTCGCTCCTACTCAATCGCAACCGCATCGCGTAACGCGGATCTCTTGCGGCGGTGACTCACCTTCGGGTTCGAGGGTCGCAGGGGCGCCCCCGAGAGCGACAACCCAAGCCGAGGCGCCCCCGCGGGGAGCCCTTGAGCGCTATATGGGCTGGGGCTCCTTCAGAGTCTCGCCCCAAAAAGCCCGGTTAAGCAGTAATGGCTGAAACAGCCAACTGCATAGTCAGAAAAAAAAAATCAAACGCATGAGCGGTGAAAGACTACGATCATAAGCTGACCTTTTCTTTTCACTGTTTTTAAAAAGTTTTCGCAAAGAAATCTCCAAAGTACCAAGAGCTACAGTTACAACTAAAGTACTAATTTATTTCATGTATTTAATGAAAATCTCAGCGAATTGCGATGTAGCTGCACTACTCACGCACGCTTAGTTACATATCGCGTCATCCTTGTTTTTAATGTCACGTAGTACTGCCTCTTAATATTAATGGAAATGGAAGATTTGATAGTTTGTGATGACAGCGGACGCGTCGTGAAGCTTGCTAAGTGAATACAGTTAAGAATTAAGGTGGTTTTGGTCATGCTGCGAAAATGGATAAAAGGAGAACGCACTAAACAAAGTTAGACAAGTAGAAGAGTTGGTGCGGTTGGACCGTATCGAACTTATCTCGATCAAATTGAGTCCGTTCTCAGAGAAGACGAAGTCGAGAGTGGTGATGGTTAAAGCAAAAGACAAGTGCCAGAATCGTAGCAAATGGAAGTTGGGTAGACTCAGACTACTTTGTGTATGTTAAATTATAAATGCAGACACAAGTAGGTAGGTACCACAGGTAGGTACGTAGGATATCAAAATTCGTGCATAATGAAAAAAGGTGTTTGCCACCGAATGTGTCTGGATTGTGATTCATCACAGACGTTGTTTTGCATGGTATGTTTGCTATCAAGTGTTTTTCAAGGTCTTTGTGATAATATAAAGAATATTAAACGTGTGCAGCTACGGCACAGCTACACCTCAGACACACCAAACAAACACAGGAAAAACACTGGTATTAATCTATCTACCTAAGGCTGGGTTGCACCAACTAACTTTGACGTTAACCAGACGTCAAAATTGGAAGATTGTATGAAAATTTGCATAGGCACCTTTTTTTAAACTTAACCGGCCCGTCAAAGTCAGTTGGTGCAACCCAGCCTTAGTATAAACTTACTACCGTTTATATCACGGATGGTTTTTATTACAATATGAATGTATCTTTTCACGGTGTTTATTCCCTTAAGAGGGGTAACCAGTGGCTTAACACATACGTATATTATTACAATGTGGGCGACGGCTTTTTTTAACCAACCATTTTATTGCTGCTTCTGCGTGACAGGTGGCGATGGTGAGCCTGTCGCCGCAACAATGCTTCTGATGAAGCCAACATAGTCCAGATATTTTATATATCAAAGTAAAGTTGGAAATCAATTATTTTTGTTGTTATAACAAAAAATAAATTTTGTTAGTTTTACAACAGAAAATGGTCATACGAAAAAGTTCAGGGTTATTAGTTATTCTAAACACGCAGTAGACCTATACGAATTCATTTCAATTAATATGTTATTTCCACACAAGCTATGATTTTTATAAAATACATAAAGTACCACATATGGATCGGTAGATGTCAGATATGGTATCGCACCGTGCGACTGCGCAGAATTTGCCTCACGTACCAACTAGTGTGTAGTTCGTTTAAAACAATTATTACCATGTCGCTGTGGGTGGTCTACCGATCTCGGTTGCTCCATCAACGTGACGCACGTACCCATTAGGAGCGATTATGCAGCTGTTGCCCAACCAGGCTTTAGTAAGGTTTCTTCTTCTTAACCTTTGTCAACTATACTGGTGGTGGCGCTTCCTTCGTCATTCTCAATTATGACAGTATTTTGCGGCCTTTAACCGCTATTTGTAACACAAATAACCATTTAACATCTTATTTAGAGTCTTTTGTGCGTTTCAGATTAAAAGGAAGTCCGGAACTTTCGTAAGTAGGTACTTTCCATTACATATTACGTAAATCTATTCTCACGTTACTGCGGAAAGCTTAAAGGTAATGTTTTTACGTGTGGCCTTTTCGTGTGGATACGTCTATATTACCGTATTCATAGTTCCACGTGTAGAGTTTCGACGAGTGTCACTGCACTAGTGATAATGGATCAAAATAGCGAATTGAAGGCACCTGTTATGCGTTTTGAAAAATCAAAGAATAGCGTTGAGTAATTGAATTGCATTTCGTCGTTCATTTAACACAAAATATGTAATATACTTATATAATTATGTTAGAGTTTTTTTTTTAATGCGCTTATCTCTATACCTAATTACCAGTCGATTTTTTTTTGTATTTGATTGCCCAATTCTACAGGAAGTTTAAAGGCTATAACTTAACGCTTAACTTAACTTAAGCCCTTAAGAGCAGAGCAGTAAACTAACGCTGAAGCCGCTGGGAACAGCTAGTATATTATAAGTTTGACTTCAAAGTAATTCTACATAATTCCTATTAGCCGGTTTAATAGCGAATCGACCAAATCATGCGTGCTAGCTGCGACATAGACCTTAACGAAATATATCGATATTACCAAAGTATCGTGAAATGAATTGGCTAAACAATGGATGTAATGTAACGTGTAACCTTGTTGAGGGCGCGGTCTGTCGGTCTGTCTATTCGACCGTGACATCAGTTTCGTACCGTATCGCTCACTTATCTACGTTGCGGGAGATGCTTATCTAACCGTATCATACATTGCTACTGCATTGTATATACTTCGTATACTTGTAGACCAGTATTTAAAAACAATGTAAAAGCAAGCTTAAATTGTACATTTTACTAGCTTTTGCCCGCAGTTTTACCCGCCCTAAATTTGATTATCGGTGTAGGATTTCAATAGCAACTCCTCAATTATACAGAAAAACCGACCCACACTAGATCTATTTCTAAGTAGCCTATGTCCAACTATTTCCATGCCGAATTTGCCCGCGGTTCCACCCGCCCTAAATTCGGTTATCGGTGTAGGATTTCAACGGCAACTCTCCAATTATGGAGAAAAAAAGCCGACTTACTATTGACGTTATCAAGTAGCCTATGTCCTTCGAGATTCAAACTATGTCCATGCCAAATTTCATCTTAATCGGGTACAGTGATTTAAGCGTGAATAGGTAACAAGATAGGCTTAGTTACTTTCGCATTTATAATATTAGTATGGATTATCTTTACCTACTCATTTATCGCCACTGTACTTAATTATTCATATCAATGCACCAATCGCCGGTCACTAGTCTTTTATTACTTCCAGCGCAAGTATCCTTTGTTTTTAAGTAAATGAAGCACAAGGTATGTTAAGTAGGTCATGTGTTTATAACTACAGCCAGCAAAATGAATATTATATAGGTATTTGTGGTGTTGTAGATCTAGGTCATACTTACGCATGTGGGCTAGTAATAAAGTTGTCCGTTATTGGCTACTTTGGTAATTTCTCGTGTAAAGTACTTACTTCAGTTGTCCAATCTAAAATGTCAATTTAAAACTAGTTTATACTACTTTTGGAAACATTTCCGCGATAGGGGATAATTTGTAACGTGGGGTTGTTTTGAAAGATATTGATAAATAATAAACTTGTGTATTTAATAGGTTTTGTTTACTGGCCTGTTAGCGATTGAGTAAAATTGTCTCATAAAAACCGCTCCTAGACGGTAGGTACTTCATTTTATGCTTTAATATTTCGCTTACACAAACTACGAGTACATAGTAAAACACACACCTGCTGCCACTTGGTTAGTTTCTTTCTAAACTCAAGCCTGTAGATAATACGTATTTGAAACCGATGATATCTGACACATTAAGAAACGGCCCCCCAAATATATTTGAAACCGATGATATCTGACACATTAAGAAACGGCCCCCCAAATATTATATGAAACCGATGATATCTTAAATTCGAAATTCAAATTCAAATGCTTTATTTCTCAAAAATAGAATATCATATCACTTTTTTGAAGTCAATAAACTACAAGTTACTTGTTACTACCTGTTTGAAGTCAAAATGGCGTACTGGTGAGAAGAAACGTCGAAAGAAACTCTCCAGCGGTCGCTCTTTTAATTTTGATTAATCAATACAAATTATCAAATAAATTATTATATATAATATATATTATTAAAAATATTTAATCCCATTCATTTTTATAACCTTTTTTGACAAGTTTCTGTTTTATAAAATTTTTGAACTTTTTTAAGTTTAACAGACATACTTATTTTATTGTAATGACGAATACATTGTCCTTTACATGTTTTATCTATTTTCTTAAGCCTTGTGTGTATCAGAGCATTTGTGTCTATAATATATGTGTCTATCGATAATCTTTTAAAAGCAATCAATATTTTTATAAACATAAATTTAATTATCTAATATATACTGAGACAGTAAGTTTAAGACCTTGAATTCCTTTCATTTATCTCTTAAAGAGTGTCTATGGAATATAAATTTAGTAAATTGCTCGAACAGCCCTCCTCTGAACCCAAAGATTGTTTGGATATCAGTTGCGTTTACCCACAGTAAAATACCGTAGGACATCACGCTATGAAATTAGTTGATGTATTAGTATACCGTTCCGATAGTTCCGGGCAGTAGCTTCGTCCGTAAGTTGACGAATCTTTTTAACCGCGAATGCTGCAGAACTAAGCCTATTCTCCAAATTGGGTATATGTGGGCCCCACTGAAGCTTTGTGTCTAAGGTTAACCTAAGAATACTGTATTATTTACAATATCTAACTGCTCCCCGTTTATAAATACACTGGTTCTTACCTGCCTGATATTTGCTGTTGAAAGTTTTATACATTTGATTTTCTTGCTCTCATCTGTCACACTAAGAATCGGCCGAGCACATATCATATGAAACCGATGTTATCTGTCACCCTGAGAATCTGCCCACCACATATATGAAACTGATGATATCTGACACAGTAAAAAACGGCCCACCACATATATGAAACTAATGATATCTGTCACTCTATCATATTGTCCTTGCCCGCCCACGAATAGGTGATAAAGACCTAGACATCACAGTATTAATGTGGTATTACTTAATCCCTTCTTCCTCTATAGCGGTCTCGAATATCGCAGACGATCCCTTTGTCGTCGGTCCCGGGTTTGTCCATCTATTCCGTTGCTCTTTTTGCTTGCTAAGCTGGGGCAAAGCACTTCAGTCCCCAGAAATAACTTACAATGCGCACCAAGTCCGCGTGGCCGATCGTCCTAGTCATCACCTTACATCGAGCAATCTCAAAACTCCACATTGATTTTCTGGGGCTGTATTTTCGATTCTTGAAAGCGACAGAGTGTCCTATTGTGACCACGGCAACGGAAATTAAGCGCCATTTGGCAGTCCAAGTTGCAGTTTCCTAAAATAATGTAATAATGTAATTTTTAAATTGTGATGTTAAAGTAAATCTGACGTATGTGTTGTTAGTCGTCATTTTGTTTATATATATATATATATATATATATATATATATATAAATGACAATTATACATGACAACAATAACTTCTCGTACGTTAGTTACGTTGAGTTTTAAGTGGAATTGCCCTGACCTCTGCATCGACTATAAAATCGTCACATGGGTTATCTCTTCTGCCCCAGCTGTTTTTTTATGGTTTTTCATTGGTTCAACCGCAATTATCGCACGTAGCATTGGCCATTGGCTCGATAAGTAAGTAAATATGACAGAGTATTGGGGTATTGGTGACAAAAAAAAAGATTTCTAGATATTACCGTACCGGTAAACTATTCTCGAAAATATTTTGTCATAAGTTAGTTAGTTATGGTGCAAATTTAATAGCTTCATCCTTGTCTTATCTTTTATTGATTGCCCAGCCTGAAAATACCGTGCTAAAACATAAACTATAATACTTTGAAGTCCATAGTTTGTATTTAGAATAGACTGGGCCAATCAGCCTAACAGTTTTGTAAACAATGTAGATACAAACCTTCTGTATTCCTTGGATACCTTTAAACAAGCAATTCTTGTATATATCTTATCTTAATATATATAAATCTCGTGTCACAATGTTTGTCCTCAATGGACTCCTAAACTACTGAACCGATTTTGATCAAACTTCGTAAATATCTGTTATTTGATCCAACTTAAAAGATAGGATAGTTTTTATCTCGATATGTCAAGTGCGAGCCGGACTCGGGCACTATAGGTAAAAACCAACATTCGCCGGGTACAGAGGGACGGCAGCGGAACAACGTTCGCCGGGACAGCTAGTTATATATATAATCTGAATCTCGGAAACGGCTTCAACGATTTTCGTGAGATTTAGTATGCGAGAGTTTTGGGGGCGATAAATCGATATAGCTAGGTTTCATTTTTAGAAAACGTCGTTTTATTCGTTTTTTCAGGCAATGATAAACTGAAAAATATTTTGTTTTTTTTATACCACTAAGGTGGCAAACAAGCTTACAGTCCGCCTGACTCTTACTGGCATCTAGTGGCTATTATATATTATTCATACCGACAAAGCAACACTAAAGCTACTGGACAATAGATGGCGTTGTTCAAAAAAAACGAGCACAGCTCGGTCTTCCAGGTACTATTCCTATAACAACGAAGCGACAAGAACTTTCGGATTATTTTAGACTGCATTGTAACCTGTCTTGCGCTCTACAGATCGCCGAAGGCAGCAGAAAGGTGTTTCCTGTCTGTTCTTTCAGGCAATGCAGTACCTATAATCTTGTCTTCAGTTACCATGCTGACGAGCAAAAATAACTATAGTCACTCTATAAAGTTAAAGGAACATTGAAGCTTATTAAATCACTTATTTAATTACTGATGTGTAAAATAAAACTCTTTTTACAAGCTTTAATTCAGTTTCACCTGTCCCGTTGTCTGTCATGAAAACTGTCTGTTAAATTTGTCCTGCTTCCCGGTGTCCGATTAAGTTGAAATCTTGCATACACGCGTAAATCGGATGACAGTGCAATATAATGATGTCATAGAGCTGGTTTGATGATGGAGCCGAAAGGTAGCCATAGGACCTCCGTAACGAAACGACGCTACCCTGTCGACTTTGGACTTTTTTGTGAAAAATATTTTAACTTACCTTTCTTCTTGTTTATATACTTTTTGATCCACGAAGTCTTTACTAGTTTATGAAATATCGTCCTTCAAGGAAGTGATTAGTTATTTTTTCTCCTCACTATCATGCCAACTGGCAACAAGCATAGTAATCATATTAAGAAGCAATAAGTAAAATGTCTGTGTTTTGGTACCTTAAGAGTATGTTCGATTTGGAATAAAAAGGTCCCACGTTTGATACTTATCACACTTTTGATAACGTCAGTTTTGCCACTGACACCTATCGTTTGTGTAGCTTTGAAACGTTGCTAACAAACATATTAGTTGTGCAATATGTGCGATTCGAACGGTCTACCTGCACACACAACGATAATCACAGACTCACTACAGTAAACAATGACATATAGGCAGTTTGACAGATTTACACAAAAATCCGAACTCCAGACATGGGTCTAAAGTGTAAATTTTTGGTGGCAAATTGACAAAAATAAAAAAAAATCGTTTGTTACTGATATCGATGAAATTATATTGATGTCGATGATATTAAAATTTTGATATTTTTGACACCAATGCTAAAAGAACGGAATAAAAAGAAGACGAAATAAAAATTGATTGTTTATCCCAGAACAAACGCGCCTTAAGTGTTAATTAATATTCTAAGTTACTAATTTAATTACATAGCTGGAGAAGAATTGAGCTCGACGAATTAAATTGAAACAACATAAGTACTTCCACAGATAACTATAGTTTTACTAGTCAAATCATATCATTGGCAAAAAATTAAAAATAAGAGAGCAGGATAACAATTATCGACACCATCTTTTACAGAAATAAAGAAAAATTAGATTAAAAGGTACGTAGAAAGAAATGACACGAATGACTTTACATATTATGATTGTGAAATACCTAAGTTCTGTTCATTTTGGGTTGAAGAATCATTATTTTGTGTTAATTTCATGTCATCCGGTTGTTTACAATATTTTTGCCACCGAAAAGTGAAACCATGTCAAAACCCCACGTTTTGATGTAAATCTGTCAAACTGCCTATATATATATTAGTTTTTTATGGTAGTGTGTGTTTGTCACCGACAGAACGGCCTTATCAAGTGTGAAAGTATTTTTTTTTTTTTTTTTAATACTACTGAGGTGGCAAACAAGCCTACGGTCCGCCTGATGGTAAGCGGTCACCGTAGCCTATGGACGCTTGCAACACCAGGGGCATCACTCGCGCGTTGCCGACCCTTCAGAAATCTAATAACTTCTTTATTGAAGAAACCCATACTATAGTAGTCTTAGAGAAAACCTACGCAGGGAGCTCATTCCACAACCCAAGCGTTCGCGGGAGGAAGTTTTTTTTAAAACCTGAAACCGCACTGTACGCGACCATTTCGGTTCTAAAGTAAGAGAATAAATTCCCTGCCGATGGCGAGCGGTGCTATGGTAGAAAGTAGCCGGGGCATCATTTCGAACTATTTCAAAAACTATGAAACATGGGAACTTTTATCCCAAAACGAACACACCCCTAGTTATTAGGTTTTCCGTTGTAACTTTACAAACGTGACAATACACAATACATTAAGTTCATTGATAGCGTGCTACTGATAAGGAATGCCTCTCTATAGTGTTATTAATGCGGAAGCAACCATGAAATTAGCTAATTCGCTATCATCACACCAGAAGGTCGGCTACGCAACTGCGAAAGCGAGAAACAAAGTCAATACCGGGCCGCAAAGTAATAGGAGAATATCACGACTTCCTCAAAATTAATGAGGAATGTCGCTTACGACGTTTGCGATTGCACCTCGTTTCCACAATACGGCGACAAGCGACAAACAAACGGTGGCGCTCGCAAACTGCCCGACAAACGCTAATGGTACTCAACGAAATCACAATAACACAGTTTCCTCTTTCAATCGCATTTAGTTAACCATCGGTCGTCTTCTTCACACGATACCCAGAACGGCAACATAGCGATAAAAACCGAGATATATTACATCCTATTAATTCCGTTCCGGTGCTCAATTTACGCTTTAATGTTAATACTGGTAGAGATTATAATTGCATAAAAGCATAATATTTCCTAGTAAATGTAAATACTCTGCTTTACGACATAGTTAATAAAGTTGATGTTATGTTAGCTTTATGTGTTTTAAGACGTTTAAGTTTTGTTTATGGTTATTAATTTGCTGTGAAACTAAAGGGGCCGCTCAGTTGGGCGTGCGTGTCGGTGCGAATTTCTGCCATACTTCGGAATCGGCGGCGTTTAGTTTTTGTTACTTTGACTTTTAATTCGCAGACTGACGGACATTTTGAAGGCGTTTAGGCCAAGTCTAGCGCTGCTGGAATGTTTTACATTTTGTATCGACTACTAATTGGAATACAGTTTAATACAAATAGTAGTCGTTTAGCAGTTTTTGTGGGTTAAAATTGACGTGATAAAACTGTTTAGTTTACACAAAGTCAATAGTTTATCAGGTTTTACGATGTCTACCTATAGGATATTTTATTGATCTTTTTATTAACATGGTAAATTAGACATATGTCTTTTAATTCATTTTTAAAACCGTCGTCAAAAAACCATGAAATCGTATTTTTGCAATGCAATCAATTGAATACGACTTACGATCTTTAGTTTGCTTCAATACTTAATGTAACCAGAAGTATTTTATTGACATTTAAAGTTTTTTTTTTGTTGAACCATCAAGGTGACAAACAAGCTTACGGCCTGCTTGTTTTTAAGCGGTCACCGTAGCCAATGGACGCATGCAATACCAATAGCATTACTTTCACGTTGCCGATACTTTAAATGTCTAATCAATCCCGTCTTGTTTATCCTCTAGCTAGAGAAAACCTCGTCTGAAAGCTAATTCCACAACTTAGATATATCCAATAAGATAATAAATTGATCTATAAATAGGTTCCTACGCAGTACAATTATGTATGACACTAGGATGTTTCAACGTAATGGCATACGTGTTATAAAATCTTTATTAAATTTCACCGGTTATACCTAATCGCTTATTTTCATTTGACGTCTTAAAAATACAAAAGCGACAAAATTGCATTTGTTAACAATGTTGGTTAAATTAAATTAATATGTATGTACTTTACTATGAGTTTTTAAGTGCCTATAAGTCTATTTAATTGTGTATTGTGAGCGTTACTACAGACTGCAATGTTTATTAATGGAAACATTTTTAATAGTTTCCGCGACTACGGACATCACGCTTTCAAACTGACGACGCATGCGTTGCTTATTAGGACCTGCCTACCGAACCGAGGAGCGTGGGTTCGTTTCACGCATAGGACAGGGTGTTTTTTATTTAAAATATGTACATAGGTATTTAGAAATGAAACAAAAGGTATTTACAAGTATTTGTATTTGTGGTGTGGTATCCCTATCATATGTTTTTAAATTTAACTTAAAATAATTAATTATTTCGCTTCAATTACTCTTTATGTTAACATATAATTTTACTAAAAACATTCCGTATACACACAGTTAACTCAAGTTTTGGTATAGATTTGCACTTGAGACTGAGTGGAGTAGTAGTAGTAGAGTGGAAGAACAAATTTCAGTAAAGACAAATCAACGAGTGTGGAAGAGAAAGTTCGACACAGTCTCACACGTGAAACAGAAGATTTGTATGAAAAATTAACAAAATGTGGAGCGCCGCTCCTGGGCTGTAAAGCAAAATACGGTTGCCAGCTTAATCCGCTCTCGAGAACATTGATTGACTTTTTGATTTACAAATTAAATAACTATATATATACATAAACATTTAATAAATGTCTAATTAGTACATATAGTAAAATAAAATGTGATTATTGTGATGTGATAAAACATACTTTAGTAATTCAGCTTGAAATTAATGCAAAGGGTCACAAAAATGTGTCACGAAAACATACGCGCTACATGCGTTTGTAAATCTAAATAGGCAAATTAATTTAAGTTATAAATAGAATAATGAAAGGTTAGCATTTAAGCAATTCCCCTTATTTTAGTGAACACCCATTAAAAAATGTCACGGGCCTCCTCTGATCAGTAGTACAAGTATTGCTTAGTTTGGTACCAGATGGCGCTGTCTGTGATGTCCAGAAATATTATTATCACAAAGTAGCTGGTACTTTAGTAAAAAAAAAAATATATATTTACTGAAAAAAAAAATATGTGTGTTAACTGTTATTGTCAAAAATTTAAACAGACATTTAAAGGCGCGCGCGCTCTTAATGCGTTTTGATTTATTTTTAAACAACTAATTAGAATACAGTTGAATACAAATAGGCGTTTAGCATTTTCTGTGGGTTAAAATTGACTTTTTCTACATGTATGTTTCTTTTAGACAATTTAGTTTTCGGAAGCAGAAGTTTAGCAGGTTTTAAGTAGGTATGATTTTAATAGTCTTTTAAATTATTTTGACATTTGATGCTTAAAGAAACTATGTGTAATTTCCATCTAAATAAAATTAGTCCAGAAATTATTCTCTATTTTTAGGTACCCCGTTCTGTGATAGTTTAAGTTCTAAATCGTTTTTCACTAGATGATAAAATATGTACTTTTTTTTTGTCCACGAAGCAACATAAAATTACTCAATTCAAAACAAAGACCTTAGAATCTTGATTAATAGTCTTGTCGTAATAACTACTTACGTTATTTGCCTAGTTTAATCTTTTGTGTTTGTCACTTATCTCCATTTAACGTAACAAAAGCTGCTAAAATTTATTAAGACGCTCGGAAGCGTTTTAGTAAAATTCTATGTATCACCGGATGTTAAGGCGATCCCATTTCAGTATTTAGAAGAGACAAAAATCACTTTAAATGTTAAGTAAAAATTTTTCTGGCTTAATACAAATTTCTAAAAGGTACCGTCAAAAAAGTAAACAGTAGATTAACTAAGGAGTTTAGAAACGTATAGATAACAAAAGGTTACCTAATTAATAAATAGCGACCTCTTACAGGTAACCCTGGGTGAAGACATATATATACCAGATACAAGCAAAACAAGCTAGCAAGATAGGCAAAAGATGAGAATACGTATGAGTTTTGAACGTTAAGCATAAAGATAATTCAGGGACTCGGTAATACAAACCGTGAAGAAAGAAGTTACAAAGAAGGAATCCTCTAAAGTCCTTTCCAGAAGGAGAAAGAAGCCTAATAAAAAAAAAACAGTCCTTTATTAATTTCTCGTGTTGGTACCGGTCGGATCTATCTACCATCCAGTGTCCTAGATTGCAAAGTCCTACACAACTTGTCCTATTTACGTCATCTTGCCGGGTGCCTCCTTAAGGATCATTCATCGATATGAAAAATGATCATCCCTACCACGGCTAAAATCAATTGAAAAAAACGTATTGAGGGACCTATGCCAGTAGGTGTTCCATTGAGCATTGAAATAAGTACTAAGACCCTTACCGTATTCGCCGAGGAATCAAATTCACTGGCGTAGCTTTAGTAGTAAGGTGAAGTTTGAAATAAAATTTATGGAGTGGCGATTACATACTGTAAGACGCATTTTGGGACGACCTCCTACTAGGTAAGAAGACGGCTGAATAAATTTGGTTGGAATTTAACACTCAAACATCTTCTGGATTAACAATAGAATACTTTTTATTTTTCCGCGGACTATACGGCAGGGTCTAGCTAGTGGTCAAGAATTCTAAAGCCGATGATAATGCTGTGCAGTTCAGCCGGGCGGTTGGCTATAGGTACCTTTGTACGACGATATATACATATATATTTTTTTCATATACACATATAGACTTTAGATCTATTAAGCTCCATACAACGTCATCCCTCTATCACCCGCCTAACTAAAAGATACTAAACGATTTTAAATAGTACCTAGTCATAAAAATCGATAAAGGCTAAGTAAGACATTGGGTAGACGAGCGTAAATAAGCCGTTTTTGTGCAAATTTTGTGCCAAAACTAGGTATTGCATCTGAAGGATTAAAAAAAATGGTATAAAACTTGCTTTTGTCTTGTGCATTACATCTGAAAATGACTACGGTTTCAAAACTTGTGCCAGTCTTTAAAGGGTGTTTTGCATTGGGTTGTTATGAAAGTCGATTAAATAATTATAATTGGCTATCTAGTGCATTGACTATTAGTTGTAGCAAAAAGTCAAAAAATGTAACTACACAACGATAAATATGTTAAATTCCATACAATTATGATATAAATTACCTAACAAGTATATAACATATATACATCTCGTAGAAATGTATATGACATTGTGTAATGATTTTAAGTTCATACGGACATCTCTTAAGGCAGTCTATGCTATGGGATATGATGTAATCGACCTTGCGAGGTTGTGGCACTGAATCAGTAACCCGAGTTCAATCAACTCAACTACAACACCTTCGGCAAGGACGAAATCTCTTTCGATAAGAGCACGAAGGTTTAATCACATTATGAACGCCCAATCAGAAAGATTAGACGATTAAAATGATAGTGAAACCGTATTTTAATTTAAAGAACATAATTACACTAGGTGTCACAGAAATCGCATCTCTTAAAATGCCCTTTAAAAATACTTTTGACCCCATTTTTTCTATCGATAGGGTATGATTATGATATTCATTCAGGTTTCGGAAAAAAAAAATATACTATTTTTGTTTACCAATAAAAAAAAATTTAAAAAAAAGGTATAAAAATAGGACCGCCTTTTGTTTTTCTCTATTCGTAAATATGTTTTTTTGTAAAATTATTATGTTGATGCAATAAAGTATATTATTATCTGATTAAATAGGGAAAAAATAAGTATTTTAAAAACAAGTTTTCGGTGGTGCTATTTCTGTGACGGTGAGTGTATTTCAAAATGGCTGGTGTTTAATAATTTCAAACCTGTATTTTTTATTATCTTTATCATACTCATGCTAATATTATAAAAAAGAAGAAAGGCTTGTTTGTACGTATGTTCTTTTGATTTCTAAATGAATACATTTACCAGTGCATATCTTCAGTCGCAGCAAACATCTCAACTGAAACAGAGCAAGAGCCAAGATTTTCTCTAAGGACTACAGTATAGGGTTCTTCAAGAAAGAAGTTATTAGATTTTCAATGGGTCAGCATCGTGCAAGTGATACCCCTGGTGTTGCAAGCGTCCATGCGCCACGGTGACCGCTACCATCGCGGACCGTGGGCTTGTTTGCCACCTTAGTGGTATAACAAAAAAAAAAAAAGGGTTGCATTCCG
Source organism: Apoda limacodes (assembly GCA_946406115.1). Taxonomy (NCBI): domain Eukaryota; kingdom Metazoa; phylum Arthropoda; class Insecta; order Lepidoptera; family Limacodidae; genus Apoda; species Apoda limacodes. The sequence goes on from OX291561.1 coordinate 14,438,807, forward strand.
GGTGTGCCGGCAGAAGTGAAACATACTAGCTATTTACTTCCCATCACTTCGTATACATATTTATTTATTATAAATAATAATGTTTGTTTATTTATTTTTTATATTTGACATCTCAATCTGTCATAGAATTAAAATCCCATATCCAACCTCCCTGTACTACTCATAATCGCCATATACTAAAAATAAAAACTAACCTAATGTAAATAAAGGTCGCGTGTCCTGACGCGAATTCCGTCTTACGAATTTTCGATCAGGTCACGTCAACCTGACGCGAGTTTAAAATTTTTTATCCATCACAAAAAAAGTGCACAACGCCGCTATTTTTTTTTACAACAGTATTTTTGTATGGAATACGATAGATGGAATGGCCACCTAAGAAATATAACAACGAATATTACGAATACTTAATACAAAGCATCATTTATTTGATTCAGTTATTTAATACAGATTTTTTAATTTTAACACCTTTTATAAACTTAAACGTTAATGTGTCGAGATACCGTTGTTTTGCTTTTAATTTTTGTTCGTTTTGCAAAACTACAAATCACCATACCTACTTCCAGGCTTATCAGTACGTCCTAATTTGACCGTAGTCCTGGTTTCACATATGTATGTAGTCGTCCCGCCCGACATGTGCCGGACGGTTTGGCACTTGTCCCAGATTTCGTTAAATAATCGACTGTGGCTCTTGAGCGATGAATGATATCTACAGGCCAGTTGCAGTGTGCTGGTAGGAAATAGTACGAAATTATTTAGTTTTCTTCTAAGCAGTTTTGTGTCCCTAGTAGTTTAGTCTGTGTGTTGGTGTTTAATCACCAGGTATTTTTTTTTACATTTTATACAGTACTTTTTAATCAACCATTTTGTTAGATAATGTTGGTTCTGGTTACCAGATTACAGAAATTTTCCTGACATATCCGGAATATTGGGTCTCGGTCAGGGAAACAGGGAAAGCTTGAAATTGTCAGAAATAAAAGGGGTTAAAATTAAATAGATTTTGGTAAGAACATAATTAGAATATTAATGTTTACAAGCCTCCTTTCTCTGAAGAGTGGCCTGTGATATGCTGTGACCTTGTAGTGGGGACAAATAACGGCTGAGGCAACTTATGCATTTAAATTCTCTTGAACACACACACACAAAACTGCTAAGATGAGATCATCTTAAACTAGCACGTAATTTACAATAACCTATATTTTATCATTTTCCAATTTTCATGATCTGATTTGTATTCCAGTCCTACGGGTGTGTATTCTGGTTATATTGGATATGCATTAAAAGCTATATTTTTTAAAGAAAGCTCTCAGGTACGTATGTGTTGTGAATGAATAAGTTATTTTTAACGAAAGAACGTGTTTTGTAGTCGAATCACGCGTGTTTGTCGAACGAAATGCATAGGGTGTGTTCGTTTTTGGGTAAGTAAGTAATCATTATTTTCGTTAATTTAGTCACCTGTCATCCGTTCGTTTAGCATTGGTATCAAAAATATCAAAATTTTTGTATCGCACAAAAAATTTTAGGACACAAGTTGTAGCTAGAGTACATACGCACCAATTGCCACCAACGAGAGGGGGAGAAGGTCTTTTAAAGATTATGGGGCCCAAATCTACCACCCATTTTTTTACTTTTTCCCTACGCCCAAAATTGGACCCAGGGCAGACTCAAACGTATTTTGATCAATATCTAGATGAGATAAAAAAAACTCAGTCGGCAGCAAAAGTTAGGCCGTGGCTAACAACGTGTAAAATTTGGGCAACCTAAAAAAATTATTACCTCAAAAATTTGCCACTTTCTCGAGACCCGAATTTTTCAAAGTTAGCTCAGAAGTCTGAGTATTGACCAAAACTACATTGGATGGTATAGGTTATATTGACATGAATTTACAAGTATTCTGATTTTTTTCAATAACTGCATTTTCGTCCTAAAAAACAAAGTTTACGATTTTCCGGAAATGGTTGATTTTGGCGCCGGAAGTGGCGATAGTCAAAAACAACAAAATCAAGGTGAAACAACATAAAAACCACTTTCTTTCCCGGCATACATATTATTTTTAGAGTCAACTTCCTATTCGAAAAAAAAATATTCAAAATACGTTAAAAAGCGCATAATGGCCCATATTTGGGTCCCATGACCTTCAAATGATTTGTTGATGGCAATTGGTGTGTATGTACTCTAGTTACAACTGTTGGCTGAAAACTTTTTTGATCCGAACCCTCTGATCAAAGCTAGCTAGACTCAAAAAAACATACAGCAATTTCCACGTTCAATTAAAATTTCGCGCTTCAAAATGGCCTCATCTTTTCTTCCTCTCCTTGGGGAGCAAATAACTCAAAAATTCGTGATAATTTTTTTTCGAAACGGGCTCGATTCTGACTCCCGTTCGACTGGAATACAGTAGAAGTTTTCTACCTTGAATCTAGTAGATTTTGAACTTTTAGAGTTCGTTTTTAACTGTTTGAACAGTGAAGAAAACAACAGTATAATGTTTGGCACTGGCGACGGATTTGAAATTAATGTTCAATTTTCATTTGAGTTTGTTTCAGGGGCAAGTTCAAAGGCAAGAGTCAGTCATTTTTTTTTATTCAAATAAAGTTTTTGCAAACACTTTTTGTCAAAATAAGTAAATGGTTGGTAAAATAGTAATTTTTAGGTCTACCTTTTTTGGCCCAAGAGAAAGTATTAGAAATCTAGTTAGTTAATGTACACATTTTAGATTGTGCTTAAGTTTAATTTATGAAAACAACATAAATTATTAGGTGGTATGGGGTGTCAATTAAGTAGCTTAATCAGGTCAAAGGCCAAAGGTTTTGTGAAGCGGTACCTACGCCCACGGCCCACAGCGTCTCCAGAGACTCCTACGCTTGAGTAGATTTAAGTGCTTACTTGAGAGTGCTATGATACTTTATCTTTCTCTTAATGAAAACTTAACTTTGGACATTTGTTTTTTTTTTTATTGCTGTCGAAGTTACATGCACAATTGTGAGTTGAATGTTAAATATGTGTTTACAACAATTTTAAGATCGTATTTGTAACGCTACGCAACTGAATAGTGGCGTGCTTAGGGTTTTAGAATAGGGCAAGCTCGAAAACACCTTTTTCCACGTTAAAAAAAAAGAGAAATCCATGCCTATTGATTTCGTTTCAATTTTTAATTTCACTTGCATGATGAGTGATCAGTGATCACAGCAATAATACATTTAATTAACTGACTTCAAACAAAGGTTTTTTTCTAGAGCTAGATTTAATATAATAAAACATATCAGCACTTTTATTTGCATGCATTTAAAAAGGAATACCTGAATAAGGTGTGGGAAAATGATGACGGAGGGGGAGGTTTTGTAGTGGAGTACATTACTAAAGGCCTAGCAGTGGATGCCGATGCGCTGATAATGATCACAGAAATGATTAAGTATCTTTATATAAACGGACCATAGACAGTTTAGACATTAGTGTGCGCTTTCCCTTAAATGTAAACTGTTATGAATAATGTGAAATGAGCAAGGCCAAAGCAGTTAGCTGGCACTAAACGTGATGAAATATCGTTAAAAAACCTGTTTTTGTTTTTTTTGTATATAGTTTACAGCTTCAATTTTTATCTTCATCTCACCGGCTCGTATAGGTTCACTTTGTCTTTTTTAAATTTATATAAATCTGCTTTGAAAAGCCTACTTTATCCGCTCGGGCGCAAAAGGTTTTTTTTTTATTCTACAAAAACAATTCAAGAATTTTATAAACAGATTACTTTTACGAAATAAATAAGTATACTTATTACATTCATAAGTAATTATTCACTAATTATTGTTTTTCTTGGCACTCTCGCCAGAAAAACAACTTTCCAGCCTTGCATATCGAATAACTATTAAATCTTTAGGCCTAGTGTCATAAATGTGACGTCATTAATATTTCCGCCTTTTTCTTTTCAGGTAAGTATCTTTGGAAGGCTTCTTCGTCACAGCTCAGCTTACGTCATGTACGCCAATGAGTGAAGGTCAGATATTGCGATTCGTTTACTCGGTCATCGCACTTAGCATAGCATATTGTTCTACACATAAAGATCTACGTAGGAAGTTTCCTCCACAACATGTCTTCTGTCAGGGCTTAGCATGAGTTCACTGTCTACTGTTTACATATCGTTTCGTAGTGACATCACAGTATTGCTAATAATAAGCACTTGACGCTGCACCGTTTACCTCTCTCTAGTGTCGATTTCACCCCCTCTCTAATACAATCCTGTTACCACTTGTATTAAGAACACACTCTTTAATAATAATAAAGTGAGTTTTGACTTGTGTGGTGTCGTTAAGCAATTATTTGTGTGCAAAAGTTTGTTCTTTTTAGTACCGATTATGGTTTTCATACAAAATGGTTTCCTTTTAGAAGTTATCGATATAGCCTTGTGCTAAGCCCTCCGTAGTTAGTATAAACGTTATGAATGACACAGTAATCTAGTGAGGGTATGGGGGGAGCAGTAAGGAGGAAATTAGTCGCCACCGGCGAGCGGGGCTTGATTGCGAATCGTCCTCCACCCCCTTTTCCGCATAATAACTCTTCCTACTCATGTGTATGCAACTTGTACGTGATTCAAATAATGTATAGAGGTTTTTTCCGCGTATTGTGTACGTAATTTGTATGATATATATGTTTATACTAATATGACGTTTATTTGTTAGGACCACAGAACAATTAATATTTTGTTTTAACTAGATGTGTCCGCCCCACTGTTTTCTTTTTCCGTTGGTGGAATTCTCGATCTTAATAAAAGTGTTGTTCTATCATCAGGATGAAAGTATTCTATATCTTTTTAAGTCCCTCCAGCTATATGAGCTAGAACTCAGGTCACACAAGGCCACCCCGTTGCTTCGTTGCATGCAACATGAATGTAAAGTGTCTTTTATTCTCCCGACTTGATGTACAAATATTGATATTTCGAACTGAATACTTATTTAAAAAAAAAATAATATAGCCTATGGTTCTCGGTTTTTAGTAGTGAAACAAAGAAACACAAATTTATCTCTATACCTGACTCAAAATCTCTGTGCAAATCTTGTAAACATAACCTAACTTTACTTAATGTTAACTTTTTCTGGTAATTTAATCATAATTTATTAAAATACTTACATGATTACCTTTATTGTCACATTCTTTAACTGGTTTTCAAATCACGACACTGATTAAACCTAAAATCTACAAAATTTCAAATTTACAATGAGAAATATTATACGTATTTATGTTTATGTTGCATCGACTAACAAAGCGAAAGACGCGTGTCAAGGTTAATTTTGTTTACACGAATTGCAAACAGATTCTGAGTCCGGTTTACAAACACCTATATTACCACATATATGAAAAAACTATATAGTAGTTATAGTTTTTTTTTTCGACTCTCATGAAGTACAGATTAATAAGGTTGTAAAGCTAAGTGTAATAAAATAGAGAATGCCAATTTTTTTTGTTAGTCTGTGAGTGATCTTAGTGATGTAGATTGGAAGTGAATTGATTGTATAATCTGTAGCTAGAAAGAATAACAAAACGTCAGATTGTAATAAAAGTAATAAATACAAAAAAAATAAAAATCAACAAAAGGCGAGGTCGAGAGTACTCTAAACCGTCGAACGTGTATGAAAGCATTGATGTGTTGGGATGAAGCAAAATAAGTGTTTTAGGGTCATAGTAAGTGGAAGTTTTTGGTCTTTGCCGACCCCTTCTTCCCGTAGGCGTGGTTTTCTGTGTAAAATTAATAAATCATAGGATATCCTTTTCCCTATCATTATGACAAAAAAAAACTAGTATTCTTAAATGTATTATTCTTAGTAAAACAAGTATTATAGTAGTATTTACTAGTATTATTAGTAGTATTTACTAGTATTCTTAAAACTACATAGTATTATTAGTAGTCGCACTGCGGAGATCTTACATTGTTACCTTATCCACTGTGCACTATTTGGCATAGCGAGGCAATAAATTTGTTTATATTAATTTTTATGCAATGTGATTATTTCACTACTGCTTTGCAAATTTAAAGATATGCTTGTTAGATATTCTTGTTCAAAAGCACTTTACAAAGTTTAAAGTTTACTTTATAATTACTGTGTAAATGATTATTTAATTGTAAATATAGTAGGTAGGTACATATTGTTACAAGTTTTAGTTGGTAAAAAGATATGATATAGGTACTGTTTGGATTGACGACAGGAAAACTTGGTCCGATTCAACTCAATCTAAATCTTCAATTAGAAACCGTTTTCTGTGGACCCAAAATTTCAAAACACCTCTTTCCATCGCCTAAAGCATTCTTATCCATGGTGTTAATATCTCCAGCGACATTCAGTTTCGAGAGCATTTGGAAGACAAGGCCAAGATGTCGTCCAAGAAACTTGGTGTACGTCTTTTACTTTATTTTGGGCGAAAAGTTTACTGACTGTGCAGTTGGCTGTTGGAGCCATACTGCTTCACCGGGCGTTTTGGGGCGAGACTCTGAAGGAGTCTCAACCCATATAGCGGCCAACGCTCAAGGGCTCCCCGCGGGGGGAGCCTCGGCTTGGGTTGTCCTTTCGACCGGCGTAAGTTTCGAACTCGAAGGTGAGTCACCGCCAGGAGGGGAGTTCCAAGAAGCGCCCCGGCACTTTTGATACCTCGTGTATCCTTGCGGGCGCCAACGAACCCGGGGACGTCGGCGTCGTGTTAGGGGGGAGGCCCTATTAGGGGAGGTCATAGAGACTAATCTCGCTATCCGGACAGCGAGATCGTCATCTGGGGCGGTTAGTACGTGCCGAGGCCGCCTAACGATAGTTTTACGACCGTGCCGAGGTCGATCGGGGGGATGAAAACGAAAAAGTCCGGTCTCACATGGAATACAAATGGTTATCTCTGGGTAGGTGCACCTGGATTTAGTTTCTTGGCCCTTTTGCCTCCCTGCATGTGTTTTAGCACTTGACAATGAGTTCTGTTCTCTAAGGAATTATTTAAAATTATACCCATGGCCACTTTCTTATATAGAAATACATGCTGGGAATTGATCCACCCTCACGTCTTAGAATCAAAATAGTGTACGCAATATACGGCTTCAGACGTACTTCCTTCTGCAAAGGCTCAGGTTATGGATTAAGCTGCTTTCCAAGGTTTTCTCTAAGACTTCAGTAGGTATGGGGTTCTTAGAGAAGGGAGACATAAGGTTTGAAAAGGATCGGTAAATTATCGGCTTTATTAAGAGCGTCCATAGGCTACAGTGCCTGCACAACATCAGGGAGGTTGCAAACTTGTTTGCCACCCTGGTGGTATAAAAAAATAATTGAACTAGTATTAGTATAGTATTACTGTGTGAGTACATTGATATGATTTGCCTAATTCCTTATCTATTGTACACTGAAGTAGTAACTGCCTCATTCTGACGAGATAATGACAGTTTTGTGTCACGTTGTCACGTGATGATGTTACTATAAAAACATTACGTGTAGTCTTTATAACGTAATCACGTTCAGTTTAGCCACAGATAAGATAATACAGTAGTTTGAGCTAAAGTTGCATCACATAGAATACAATACAAACTAGCCAATAATAATATCTATACAAACAAAAATGTATTTTGGTATATATATATATATATATATATATATATATATATATATATGTATGTACATGTGTATAATTTCAATGAACCGATATCGTTTGACCTCTCACTGTGAAGAAGAGGGTGCTGCAGCACATAGGGCTGAAGAAAGTCTGCCAGCAGGCCAGCTAGTAATTTATAAAACCGCACAAGGGCATGTCAGGAGTCCCAACGTTAGGTCCAACACGGCCCAACGCTATACGTGCAACCCTTATTGGCAGCATAAAAATTCTATCAGTCTAATGGCCACCATATCAACATAGTCGCCTGGGCCAGCGCGGTAGACTTTGGCTTACGCCTCCTTTCTCTCAGCACAAAGTATTGGGCACAAATAACAAAATTTTATCCGGCCAAGTGCGAGTCGGACTCGCACACCGAGGGTTCCGTACCTTGGCCGGTTTTTATTATTTGTTATTTTACTTTAGAGCTTACACACACTATGATCATTGCAATATTATATGTGTTACTGTTTTTATGATACAGTTACTAGATTATTTGTTACTGTTTTTACGATAGAGTAACTAGATTATAAGTTTGCACCCTGTACCACCAAGCGCCGCGCCTAAATTCGAACGCAAATATTGTTATTAATTTAGTAAGTGTTAGTATTCAGAATGTATTATTTTATGTTTCTGTAATGTTTCATGGCTCATAAACTGATATTTAATACCTGTTTTACACAAGTACCAACTTCATCTAAGTACCTTTTAATAGATTTGTACGAAACCTTAACTTATCCGACTACATTATTAAATTTGGTCAAAATGGTAGGAAAGTCAAAACTGTACTTTGAATATTTTTTTAAAAGAATACTTGGGGAGTGATCTACAATCGATACCGAAGCCAAAAATATAGTTTTTAGAATTTTTGTCTGTTTGTCTGTTTGTCTGTATGTATGTTCGGGATAAACTCAAAAAGTACTGCATGGATTTACTCCAAATTTGGCACGAATATTATTAAGAAGTCGGGTCAACATATAGGCTACATATTATCACGCTATCACCTACGGGGAACGAGCAGAGAACCTTTATTTCTTCAACGCATTCTGTAACAACGTGTAATCAAACGATGCATATTTGACTTGCTTCTAAATCTTAACTAATTTCGATGATTTCCTGTATGATTTAAAAATACAATTGGACCCGGTAGGTGGCGCTGCTGTCGGTATGTCAACTACTAAACGGCTTAACCGATTGGGATGAAATTTTATATGTGTATTTCCATGGTTTCACAGATACGAATATATTATGCCATTAAAGTGGAAAGATTTGATTGCGTGTTTTTTTCCTATAATTGAGGAGTTGCCATAAGAACCTACGCCGATAACGAAATTTAGGGCGGGCAAAGCCGCTGGCAGAAGCTAGTTACTCATAGTTCATCATAGTTGTAAATTCTACTTAGCTGTAATAGTATTCCTTTTAATTTCCCTCTTTATTCAAACACTATTCCTATAATTTTTCCACACACCTAAGAACAACCATTTAGCTGGTAGTGTTGGGGTAACACATTTGGCTTGACTGGACTGGTTTCGCAAACGCATCGCTTAATTAAAAATTGTTTTTGCACAGCCAGAATATTTTTAAATGAGCTATCCAACGACACCGCACAGTGCCTTTCACTATGGGGTAGACGAGAAAAAAAATTCATCCCCACATTTCATAAAGGGAAAGTAACCTAAAAAAAATTTTATAATTTTATTTTACCACTTTGTCGGCCTAATTAGTTCATTAAAAAAATAATAATGGTCTCTGAGCTAAGCCGCGGACAGACAGACAGACAGACAGACGGACAAACGGACGAACATGGCGATACTACTATACTTTGACTCCCTCGCAGCCTAGTTGGTAGTATGGCCAGCTGCTGTGCATAGGGTGTCAGTTCGATTCCCGCACTGGACAATCATTTATGTCATAATATTTGTATTTGTTTTGAGTCTGGGTATATATGTATATGTATTTACAAAAAAAAAATTTATGTATTTGTATCCGTTGTACACGAGCTTTGCTTACTTTGGAGCCAGACGGCGCTGTGTATAATGACCAAAAATATTTATTTATTATTATTTACTATAACGGAACCCTAAAACACGGACAGTATAAAATTATTCCACAAGTACAAAAAAGCGATTGGCTCGTCACCACAAGCTAGAACGAAAAGGTGAAACGGACAAGGCCGTTGGAAAGGAACTTATCGCAAGTTGGTACGGAACGCGAACAGAAGACGGTGTTCCTTTCAAATCGCAATTAACTGTCAGCCATCAAGACTTGACATAAAATCGTTACAAAATTTGAACCTTTTCATAAAGTGAATTTTCATGGAATGAACTGGATTCTTTAGTTTATTCATAACTTTGTTTTATTATGATTTCACCAAAGTGTCATGCGTCAGTAAAAGTGTAACATTTTGTGGTTTTGTAGTGTACGTTTTAAGTGTGCCGTCGAACTCGGACAGCAGACCTTATATCTATCTAATACCTTTAAACGAGCAATTCTTGTATATATGTATACAACTTATTTGAAAGTAAGTGGAAAACAGATGACCCAAGGTCTAAACAAATTCATAAAGCAAAAGCAGAATTAACTATTCTTTCCAAGTATTTGACAAAAAAAGAAGTTAAAGCGGCTTGTCCCAATGTAAACACAATGCGTTTGACACTAAAAGAAGGACTGGATAATCATTTTGGGCGGATTGAAGATGACAAGTACTACAGCCAAGCAACATTTGTGGATCCGCGCTACAAAATGAACTTTTTTACACCAGATAATGTACCAATGATAAGACGTACCATCCTGGCAGAGTTCTTAAGAAGGAGCGAGGATATTCAAAATTTAAGCAGTGATGAAGAAGTTGCCTATGCGACACAGATATCTTCACCATCATCCAATAACGAAAACATACACAAAATGTTCTGGAGCTGCTACGAGCAGCTACTTAGCAGCAGTAAAGTTGCCCAATGTAGAAGAAACTTAAAGTCCTATTGCATCAGAGCAAGGAAACGTCTATGAACAAAAACGCAACAGGCTTCTGCCAAATAACGCCGAATATTTGGTGTTTTTACACCATAACCTGCCTTTAGTAAATTTAAAATACGAGCAAATGGATGTTTTTTTTTTTTATTTTTTTGATAAAAACTTTTATGTTAAGTTTGTAAACTAAAAAAGTGATATAAATTAAAAATTAACCTGTAATTGCTAATGTCCGTAAGAAGTGATATATTTTTTTTATTAAAGTAACATATTATAATTAAGTTAATAACTAAAATAATTATACTACGTACTTGTTAGAAGAATAAAAAGTTTATTTTATATATTTTTAATTTAATGTCTGATTACGCAAAAATTTAGAAGACTTCTTAATTAAGAACTAATTTATTTAATTTTTATTGCAAGTAAAAGTTAGGTGTTTATAATTAAGTATAATAAATGACTATGACTACAAAAAGTGCTTATTTTATTTTATAGCTATGTTATATACATATTATACACAGAAAACATCCAGTTTTAAGGCAACACTAATATTCTTCACATATACATGTTTGTCTTGTGTAGGAATCGAACCCACGCCCATCGATTCAGCAGTCAAGTCATTACCCACTAAGCCATTAAGCCGAAATGATTGTTTTAAATGATAACCACGTCTATATACTTAGATCTACATCGCATCGCTTTATCTTCAAACCTCACGCACTCTGCGGTCTCAAAGGAACTTTTTCCCGCGAACGCTCGAATGAGCGGCCATGGTTGGTAAGGGCTACAGTATGATTTTTTAAAGGTTTTCTTTTAAACGCGCGATGTTACAAACGTCCATAGGCTTCGCAAATAAAAATTAAAAAATTATGCAGCTTAATTAGACTGAACTAACTTGAAGCTTATTAAGAACCCTATTTAATTCATCGATCGTTAATCAACAGATCGGTCGCATTGATGTTTGTTTATCTAAATTGCGCATACGACGTGTGACATCGCGTCACCGTACACGATGTGCGCTTCCGTCTCTGCCTAATTGTGGTGCCTGTGACTTCAACGTGACGCTGCCTTGTCCTTAACTTAGTATAAGATTTGCACCTATACAAGTATAGGTAAAACTATTATGATTTTATAATTAACTAGCTGTCCCGGCGAACGTTGTTCCGCTGCCGTCCCTCTGTACCCGGCGAAAGTTGGTTTTTACCTATAGTGCCCGAGTCCGGCTCGCACTTGACATATCGAGATAAAAACTATCCTATCTTTTAAGTTGGATCAAATAACAGCTATTTACGAAGTTTGATCAAAATCGGTTCAGTAATTTAGGAGTCCATTGAGGACAAACATTGTGACACGAGATTTATATATATTAAGAAGATGAATTCCTTCGTAGAAATGGACTTGAAGTTGGCTGGCAACCCTTTTGAAACCCACAACTTTATCGGTCGCATTGATGTTTGTTTGTCCAAGATGCGCATACGACGTGCGAGTATAATAAAGTCGCGTGACCGGACGTGATGTACGCATCCGGCTCGGTCTAGTGCCTGTGACTTCAATGCAAAACGTGACACTACCGTTACTTGCCCGCAACTTCGAGCTAATCTCCTTTACCCCTTTCCTTACCTCACAGGTGAAAAGGACGAAAGTGTTATTTGAAATGGCAGATTTTACTGTCAAATGTTTAAGCCATTACCACCACCAATAGTGAAGCCTACCGGAAAAAACCGGCCAAGTGCGAGTCGGACTCGCGCACGAAGGGTTCCGCACCATTATCTATAAAAATGGCAAAAAAAAAACACGTTTGTTGTATTGGAGCCCCCTTAAATATTTGTTTTATTCTGTTTCTTAGTGTTTGTTGTTATAGCGGCAACATAAATACATCTTCTGTGAAAATTTCAATTGTCTATCGGACAAGAAGGACGAACGGACGGACAGCGGAGTCTTAGTAATAGGGTTCCGCTAATTACCCTTTGGGTACGGAACCCTAAAAAGAGGCACAACATTCGCCGGATCAGGTAGTGTAGTATTATATAATGTACTATTATATAATATATATATAATGTAATATTATAATTTCTGGTAACTACGTATGGATTGTATTCAACTGACACATATATTATTTCAGTTCACTTATACAATATGTTACTAATTTAATTAAGAAAACTTGGGGAGAACCTGTTTACCCACAACACAGGGCAACCTAATGTGGGAAGCAGTGCAACTGTTTAGTATATATATTTTAAATGAAATAAATAAATAATTATTATTATATTTAAAACAGTAACGTGCACACGAGTGAATTACTAACAAATACATATGAAGATGCACAGTCGGATATATCCAAAGTGTAATGTAAAATAGAATACTAACTATGAATCCATAATAAGTTTCGACATCTGTTTATAATTCAAAACCTAGCAAAACGTTGGCTCGCTACTCGATTGTTTCACAAGAAGGTATGTCCGCAGCTATTAATTTGATAATCGATCAGCCCGTTTAACTCACTATTATAATAGTAATCAAATTGTCATTGTAATTGGATTTGATACCTTTTAATCGGATATAGACAAAAATTGTAACATGATACATCTATTTAATACCTTAAAACGAGCAATTCTTGTGTATATGTATATACATGTGTATAATATATATAGTTATATTATATGAATCTCGAACGCGGCTCGAAAGATTTTGATGAAATTTAGTATACGGGGGGGTGTATTGGGGGGCGATAAATCAGTCTAGCTAGGTTTCATTTTTAGAAAACGTGGTTTTATCCGTGTTATCAGGCAATAATAAACGGAAAAATATGACTCTTCCTGACATCTATTGGCGAGAAGTAATACTATTATTTTTACCAACACAGCAACACTAAAGCTTCTCGACAATAGATAGCGTTGTTATAAAAAAACGAGCAAAGCTCGGTCCCCAGGTACTAGATGTTTATAAAACAAAATGATATTAAATTTCAATTAAGTTAGAATATTTTTTTAACGAATTCGGTGCTAGCAACACTAAAGCGTGTTTAATGGTGCTTGTAGGCAGTCGAAATTTTATTAGTTCGTAAAATATGCACTCGAGTTCGCGCAGAAGGCGTAGAATGTTGAACCCGGGGCTAAGGGATCTTAACACCTCAGATGTAGGATTTTGTATTACCAATTATACCGTTCAGAAGGTCATAAAAAGTTCATAATAGGTCAATTAGTTAGATCAATTGGTCAGCGATAGAATAAAAGTTAGACCTTTAAAGTTTCTCAAGGTCATTTACAAATCCAAGTACCCCAACTTTTGTAATATTAAAATAAATTAAGCTTTGCTTGGTAGGAAATCATTCACTGATAATTGGTCAATTAAAATAAATAATTGGTCAAATTACTTTATATTAAAAAAACAATTATTAAGTTGCATAAAGACAGTAACCCACAGGCTCAGTATTGGTACTGCCGGTATCAGGGTAGTTAGCGTATTAACCACGCGGCTTCAGTTTAACCAAAATAAAGTTGATGTTGAACGTTTTAAAGTAGTAATTTGAACTTTTTACACCATAGAGGCCAAGGGTCGGGCAATAAGTCGTAGGCAGACTAAAAAATAATAATGAACGTAGGGATAATGAAACAGTGACCAGCCTTTATTATAGGGTGAAAGCGTGCCATAAACCAAACTGAAGACAAGTTTTCTCATGTTAACTAAAACCATTAAACAACATTAGGAAGGGGTACAGTACAGCTGCATTATTATAGTCTTACCAATGCTGTTAAAAAAACAATCGCAGTATCGTCTAAGACAAAAGACAGTATAATTACGGTTAAACATAGTTTAGGTGTAGATATTGAGATATGCATTTTCTTCAAAATATTTAAGTAAATTTTTATGGTCATTTTAATTCTTTTTATTTTAAAAATGTGACAATCAACATGATACGGCTATGGAGGACTAAAGTTTTTATTAAAATAAATAAAAGTAGAATTGTTCAAGCAGTGTATTTGACTTAAAATTCTACAAATTAAGCAAAAGGATCCTAACAAATGAAAATCTTGGGTCTCTGTTTACGACTTTGGAAATCAGGCGTTATGTTTTCTAAACTAGTTCCTAATTCTAAAGTAGTAGATATCTTTTTTAAATTTTTTCACGAATAGAACTTTCCTGCGACATCCTACACAATGGGGGTGAGTACAAAATTACATATATTGTATGTACTGCCTGCTTTTAACTTTTTTTTCTCAATTTCATTACTTGACTGTGTGGCAATTTACATTAGGAATTATAAGGGTGTGGACATATCTCGGACTCACCGATAGACAGACGTACTTGTAATTTTGCTATGGACTCTAAAAATTGCTAACCCAACTCCATAAGGCTTATAATTGAGACGCGATTATAGTTCGTTTGAAATGCTAAGTCCAATCTTACGACGTCGCGGTCGTACTATGACATTCATTAGGAGACACCGAATATAAAACGAACTATTCTCAACAGGTCCAGAGCATGTGCCTTAATGTCTAACACGCGGCTAAAATATTGTTTTTTTAATATAAATTAATTTAACCAGTTTTTTATTATAGCTGACCAATTTATCAGTGGATGATTTTCTAGCAAGCTAAGCTTAATTTTGTTTATTTTATTGAAGTTGGGGTGCCAAGATTTGGTAATGACCTTGAGAAACTTTTATTTTATTTTATTTTTTTAATTAATAAATTTAATTTTATTTAATTATTCAAAATAATTGACCTTTTATGACGTTTTAAACCATGGTTCATTAATTGGTTGTTCAAAATTTCACATATGAGGTGCTAAGATCCCGTAACCTGAACTCGGTTCGGGATCATTCAGGTTTGAGTACCAGGGCGGCAGGAGGCAACAGGAAGCTGGCAGGAGTTCGCAGGTCAAGGCAGTCCGCGCCACTGTCGCGCGGGTCGACGACCGTGTCGCGTCGACGCAGCCGCCCGCTGCGCTTGGGGTAGGTCCCGTTACTCCTTCCAACTCATATCCCCCTAGTACTAAACTAAATCTGTTACGGTTTTTTCATTGTCTTTTTGTGTAATTCCTAAATTCATGGTTCCTAAGTTTATAGGTATGTATGTTTCTTAAAAACGCCGGTGCAAGCGTGTTTTGAAAGAATACAAATAATTTCTGAATGTATGTATAACATATCCAGAATATGTTATATACCTACCAGAAACGTGTCAGTAATCAACTAACTACCTAATTTTAAGAATAAATTTTATGAGGATCATGATAATTGTTATATCATGCGAATCAACTATTGCAAAGAACATAATCAAACACAGCCGTCAAGTGAAAATATTGTGTCAAGATCGTGTCTTCTGTTGCACATAATAATATATTAATTCATAGTATATGTCAAGCTTGGAGAGAATGCGAAATTGAATCGTTTAACTTAACCATGTCAATAAAACATATTGTATGTTTGCACAAGGCTTTGGTTTTAATAGAATCAAGCGATAGATCGTTTACTCCAGACTTTATGGGGTAATCATCTGTAAATTTGTAAAAAGTCCTTGATATCGGAGCAGATTTCATTTAAAAAGAAGTGAAATTCACGAAATGGATGTTACAGTGTGTGTATTACAATGTTAAATAGAAATTATACTGTAGTGTTGGTGCATGGTCGCGTGGGAACAATGCAGTCAGAAGCCGTGAGCCGAGAGTCAGTTCGACGAAATAGCTTATCTTGAAATATCGTCGCTAGCGGCACGACTGGCCAAGGTGTATAGCTGCTCAGTCACCGCGGAAAATTGTTGATGGTCTCAGGCATTCATCTACTTTAAACATTCCTTAGCTAATTTTGATGGTATGAGTTGTTATTTGTTTTTGTATGTGCACTTTTGTGGGTAAATATTTTATCGTGTTTAGAAATGCTACTTATAGTTATAAGTACAATGATTAATATCAAATTAGTCGTATGTTGTGTATCTTGAGGTGTGCTAAGCATAGACAAAACACACAAAAAAACCAATAGTGACCCAACAAAAAATTGGCAGGTTAACGACTGCAGTGAAAGATAAAAATGATTCTGTGCATTAGTTCCAAACTATTTGAATTCAGAGGTGCTACCACAGCTACTCTGATTGCCACTCTGTGAAGGTCCGCTTTATCAATGAACGTAAATCGATGGCCAAGTTAGTCGATAATAACAATTGCTATTATGAATGTCACAATAGTCGATAATAACAATTGCTACTATGAATCTCACAAAGTGAAGAAGCAGCAGAATTAATCTGAATCGATTTCCAAGTTAGTCATAACAACAAGTATTGTGATGAAACAATTATGTGGAATGTGAACGCCTAAGGTGAAAAGCAAACGATTCGCTATAACAGTTCTCGACTACTTGAATCACGAGCTACCACAGCTACTATGATCATCACACAGTGAAGAAGCAGCAGAATTAATCTGAATCGATCTCCAAGTAAGTCATAACAACAAGTATTGTGATGTAATAAATATTAAGAATTTCAACGCCTAAAGTGAAAAAGCAAATGATTCTCTATAATAATTCTCGACAACTTGAATCCAGAGCTACCACAGATACTATAATCATCATCACACAGCGAAGAAGCAGCAAAATCTAAAGTGATTTCCTAGTTAGTCATAATAACAAGTATTGTGATGTAACAAATAAAGTGAAAAAGCAAATGATTCCCTATGACAGTTCTCAACTATTTGAATCAAGAGCTACCACAGCTAATACTGTTATCGTCACTGAGCTTGACTCAGTAAAGAACAGCTTTACACTGGTAAAGTACTTCTTCCCGTACATGTAAGAGGCGATAACTAGTTCAGTTCATCATCTAGAGTCATCCATCCAAATGGTGATTTGTTACCTTCACATAATTGATAATTTTTTATTGCTACTTAACCGTATAGGTTTAATTATATGTTCTTCAATGATAAACATACCATAAAACAAATTACTCTTAGAAAGCATTTAAGATTGAATTTGTACTCTTGGCTCGGTGCCAAAAGCAATGCTTTAACCGCTGTCTTGCAAAACAGACCGATACGAAATACGAAAACGTTTCGTATCTAGAATTTTGTTTAATACGCTTCTTTATTGCACCGACTTGTGCTATTATTAAAATGATAAACTTCGTATAAGACGACGTACGTCGGCGTCGATTCAAACGAGATTGCTAAACTTAAATAATAAGTCTCACGTCGCAATATGCAGTTGTATAACTTTTTTGACATTTAACTGTGGTGCGTGGCATAGATATTATAATTAAGGAATATATGTATGTATATGAAAAATAACATAAATGTGTGTTTTTATGGTAGGATTTTGTGATTGGAATGGCAAGGGTTGTTGGTATGCATAAAATTTCCAAATTAACCATCAAAAAATTTTTTATGGCATGTGTGAAACGCTTTGTAAAAATCATTTAAAACACCTCTATTTACCGTCTTGAATAAAACGGTATTATTTCATTACTCATATGAATATTAAAATTAAAGTATCAATTTGTTTACCGGCTAGGAAGTTTTATTTGAATTGAAACATATGATAAGTCGTATGTTTTCTTAATGTCCACGGTAAACCTAATTAATGGCGCAGGTTTGCTCACGTACGCCTTCCAGATGCCCGTTTAACTAACATTTAGCATCATTTGTTTAATCGACAGTATGATCGGGCAGCCGCTACTGTTGTCTCACATCTCTTTTTGACGTTATGCGTGTGAGTAAGAGGGAAGATGAAACTGCTCGCATGGATACGTAAATACGTATGATAATGAAGGAAGCCGTACGTCGTGTCTGGCTTGGCGTCTGCGCTTGCGACAAATAAATGTCTCGCCTGCAGCTTATTTACATTTTGATGTCGTCTATCAAATAAATGGCTTGAAGTTCCATTTTCGATTTGCAGCTTGTTTTAGCTTGTCTTGTTAGGTTTTTATTATTGTGGGTGTTTTTTTTTCGGTTATTTTAAATCCATTTAAGTATAAGATAAGCGATAGAAATTTAAATGTTTTCTTACCACATATATTTAATCAAAGTGAATTATTTTTTTATCACGCTTCGTGTGTGCATTATTCATTTAGAAAGAAATAGATGTATCTGTTTTTGTTTTGATTTGTTTATCTGTATCTATCACTATTTGATTTGGGTAAATTTTGTCACAGTTACTATGTCAAAGTTAATTTACTTGTTTGTTACTAAATAACGTTATTACGCTGTGTGGGTCCAAATAATTATTTAGAAAGAAATTAATGAATAGTTATTCTGTATCATAATTTAAATTATTATTAATTTAGGTAAGTTTAGGCAGTTATTTTGTCAATCAAAGTAAAGTTTATTTAGTAACATCATCACGTTGTGTGTGTGTGTGTGTGTGTGTGTGTGTGTGTGTGTGTGCGCGTGTGTGTTTGTGTGCGTGTGTGTGTGAGCAACATAGTGTATTAACCATTTAGGCAGAAACAAAGGCAGTAATAATAATCTTGGATTGTTTATGTGTATCATCATTGGAATTGTTTTTGATATATGTAATTTTGATATAACAGCTTTACCTATCTTTTGGACTATTTGCATTTTTGCCGAGCTTGACTGATGCTTTGTTGCGAAAAACAAAAAAAATTACAATATACAAATGCAGATATAGTCTATATACCCCACCTCTCCTCTCAAGTAGAAAGTAAAAAAAATTGGAAAATCCAAAAGTGCACGCCTCATAGCGGTAATTCACATTTAAAAAAAAAATTCTAAAACAAAAACTCAAGTTTTTTAAAATAAAATAACAAATAAGGTGAGGAAAAAATATACTATAAAATAAAAATAAAAAATATTTATATAGATATACAGTATACAGTGGTATATTAGTTTTTTATAACTTATAATTAAACGACAGTATTTAGAACGCTAATATTAACTAGGAATCAGCACAGTGTAATACTTTATATATTAAAAACAAAAGTATTCCGGTAAGATGAATTTTTCGACCAATTTCTCTGCCACATACATGGTCACATAAACACAGACTCACGGACGTCCAAGAATGATTAGTTTTAATGTTATTATTTATTATATTAAACAAATTAATTGTTTATAAAATGTACCATATGTGCTAGACAGATTATTTAACTTCATATTAGTGCACTCATATTATCCTGTGAGTGTTATATTAAAAAAAAAAAACGTCATTTAAGTTTCGAAAGACTGGGTTTTTTAACATGTCGAGAGTAGAGCACTACCTCACCGTTCCGCTTATGAGGCGTGCAATTACTGTTTGGAAAATCAAAACAACATTTAATGTCTGATTTATTTTATTGCATTGGAATGGAGAACACGTCGTTACGACACGTGAAAGAGAGACAAACCAAGAAACTAACTTCTAATATATAATCCTGTTGAGATTTTGGAACTATTGTTTCAGCGTAATATAATACCGGCGGCTCGATTCCGTAAAATGACAGCTAACAATTCTCGTTTGAAATCCATAGAAATAAGATATACATTGCGCATTTGAAATGACGTATGAACTTCATCGATTGTCGCGAAACCGCAATGTATATCTTATTTCTTTCAAAAAAGGTTAGCAATGTTTTACGGCATTGAACCGCGGTTTCAGTGCAATTATCATTCCAAAATCAAATTGTAATTGTTGAGAACTCGGAATAGTTGGAAAAACCTCATTCAACTCGAATCATGAAAAAACAAAACGTTTTGATAAAATCATGGTGTTGAACAACATGCAGTGAAATAGAGTTGTAATTTGCATTTTGATTGAAAACTCTGCAACACGTATGTAGGTAGTGATTGGTATTTGTAAATTGCGTAGATGTTAAATGACGTGGAGCAAACTTGACTATTGTACCTTGTTTGCTATTCTTTCTAAACTCAGGTAAAATTAAAGTTTTCTTATATGAAAACTCTTATATTTTTTATTGATTTATGTGTAACTTCAAGGTTTTAATCCCCAAATGGGGATAACCAGTGAATAGAATAGAATAGAATATACTTATTGTATAGAATATATTTTTATTGTACACCCAATAATTTAAAACTAAACATAAATACAATCTTATATATTATAGTACAACTTGGCGGCCTTATCGCTATAAAGCGATTTCTTACAGGCAACCTTAAGTTATAAGTAATGAAAAAGGAGCAAGATAAGTAGGTGTCACAGGGAGAAAAGTTACAAAGAGAAAATAATACTAATTTTATAAAATAAATAAATACATGAACATACATATAGTTACATAAACATACTTCTATATACGTGTATATAAATAAATTTATATATATATATATATATACATACATACCTATGTTACATTATTGTAAGGACAGGATTTATAAATTGAAGTAAAGATAGTGGATTTTAACCAGTTTTTTAAAAGTGTCAGCGGATTGTGAGCGCCTGATAGATAAAAGTAGAAAGTTCCATAATTTTATTGCACAAACAGTAAAGATAACAGGAATGGTCAGTATAACTGTAAATAAACATTTCTTTTGTTGTCTTCTTCGCGGTTTTCATCCCCAGAAGGGGAAAATCAGTAGCTATATCATGATGTGGGAGACACCCAACCACTTTATTCCTCCGTGTCAGTTGGTGAGCCTATCGCCACAAATCAGTGTATCTGGATTTTTATACGAAACCCTGATTTATACTTTATAGGGTGGGTTTAGGCATTACATCCGATTCAAATTAATGTGTTTTAATATTTTTTTCTTTACACTGATCACTGGTATCCTGTCTTTTGGCTAAGTTATTGAGACAAATTACAGGTTATTTTGAAACATAACACGGGGAGATGCAAGCTTTATAGTCGACCGAAATCGGTTAAATGTTTCAAGAACATAGATACATAATATCGCAAATTACTACGTAAAGCGGGACTTCTTTTGTGGTTATTTATTAATACGATACACCTATATACATACATTTTATTATTCTGAAGAAAGATTTTATGTTTAAACGAAGCAGAAATATATTCTTGTTTAAATAATGTATAAGTTAATAAATAATGTAATACGTCTATAAGGGAAAAATAAAAACGTAATGCAGACAAGTATAGATTGTTCTTAAAAACTTAAACGGTATTGGCCCAAGAATGTCTTTTAACCTGGTTGATTTTCTGAGTCTATTATTCATTTAAACATATGTGAATAAAATAAATACTGAGCTTATATTATTTATTACAAGCATTTTCCACGACTTCGTCTGCTTAGATCTTAAAAACAAGTTTATGGTTTTACCTACAAAAATATCGGAATTCTCATATAAAGTTTCAACCTCTGTATCGCCTTCTTTTTCTAAAAACGGTGAAACATCGATCTTAATTATTAAGCTAAACTTCGAATATCGATTTTTATTCATTTAGCATTAAAATTGATGGATTTTCATACAATAGGGGATACATTTTCCAAAATCCCTTCTTAGTGCTAAATCAAGCTAAATTTCAAATATATTGACTAGACTGTTTAGACTGTGCATTGATATGTCAAAGAATTAATAAGCATATAGCAAATATTCAGATCGATATCAAATATCCTCATAATATATCTTGGGTATACGTTCAATCATTAAAAAAAAAAATAACCGCAGACTATGGATCACTATACCAATACTATATAACCAGTAACTTCGTAAGCACGTAACTACGTGACCTAAAGCATGTGCAGTCGAAATGTTGACAATTGCGTGAACAACGTACACGTATACGTACTTACAAGTACAAATTCCATTGTATAGTTATTGTTTTATTTATTTATTTGTTGAATTCACACAGCGATTCTTAAAAACTACCTAAATATTAATTGTTAAAAAATAGAAGATTGTACAGCCAGTTATGGAATTCCTATTAACTTACATTAAAAAGGATATACAATTATGTCACGTGTTACCAGTGACCCTATCAATACATTTGTAGGTATGTGTCTTAGGTATAGTTTTAGTTCTATGGGTGTGTGTGTGTGTTAAGTGTGTTTATGTAAAGTGTTAAGTGTGTTGAAAGAGACTTGTGTACTTATTTGCTTGTTGAAAATAATATTAACCTTCGCAAAAAAAAATAAAGTTAGTAATAAGGGTATATAAGTATAGTTGGATGACATACTTAGAAAAGTTGGGTGTGAGAATTGAAGAATTCATTTTAGATAATTAGTTTCACGTGAATATACCTTTTTTGGTTGCATGATTCTTTGAAATTTTAGGGAGTTGGGGAAAAAAGTTACTTTAAAACTTTTAATTCATTTTTGAAGTACAATCTAACGACACCCTACGCGACTGTGTCCATTAAAAAATAACATCTAAGGGATGTTTAATGTATGGGGAAGATTAGGTTTACTTAGGTTAACTTTTTTACATCACAAAACTACAGACGGTTTAGAATATGGACGGATATGAAGAAACTGTAAGGACTTTGTTTTTGCTATTTGGCCACGAAACACTAAAATACGGTATGCGTGGGAGGGTAAACATTGATCTTGTATTGTACCTTGCAGTGCAACAAACTTTCCTAACCATCTGACCTTGGGTGTTTGGTTGCTAGTGTCGTTGTCAGTTCACACCATTTTAATATGGCGACTGTAGTTTTGATTTTAGACCACCGGGTCAGATAAATTTGTTTCACTATACTAATAAGTAATACGGTTTTACCATATTATGTATAACAAAATTGCAACACTATTTTTATTTCTTTTTATTGTTATGGAGATTTATTCAAAATGTCTGCTTTTAAAGGATAACATAACACCTACTGTGTGATGTCCATTTATAAAGAAAAATTCCGTGGAAGTAATATTACTGTCTTATACGGCTTGTGTGACAAATTCTTTATTATGAATGAATACATTAACGGGGTTATTTAGGTTAGTTTTATATTACTTAGTGCATAACGTAGTCTACTGTTGTGATAAGACTATTTTCACCTTAAATTTTACGTGTTCTAATGTCTATTAATGATAAAAAATGTGCAGTTGGTAATGATGAGTGATTAAGAGGGCGATAAAGGCCAGAAAGCTAATTTCTGTAATTCTAACGTTGTGTATGTAAATGCACTTTAAATCATTAGATATAGTCATATACATTACTATGAGATATATATGTTATATATTTCTTAAGTAATTTTTACCGTAATGACGCCTCGAAACTTTTAATTTTTTTGTATGGAATTTAACGTTATTACCGTTTTGTAGTCACATTTATTGACTTTTTGCTACAGCTTAGAGTCAGTGCACTAGATAATAAGCTATTCTAATTAGCATTACAAACAAATGCGCAACACGATTTAAAAATTTGCACAAGCGTTGAAACAATGGTCACTTCCAGATTTTTTATTGCATTAAATACAATAAATGAAAATCACTCATATAGGTTATGCACAAGACAAAAGCCAGTTTTGTAACATATATTTTTTTCAATCCCTTAGATGCTGTAGTTTAGCCACAAAATTTGCTCAAAAAAGGCGTATTTTCGCGATCTAGCCTATACGGTAGCCTTAAGTTTTAGTTATGTGTTATCGATCGCGCGGCCATAACAATTACTAAGTCATACGTACGTAATAATAATATTACCGACTTACACGGCTAGCTTTATACCTATAACGAGGTAAACACTGTTGCGACAAGACTTTTTTTTTAAATTGAGCCACTTATATATTGCGATGTTCATCTATAGTATAAAAATGTGAAGTAATGAGGTAATAATGAGTCTTCTAGATGGTTTTATCACTTTGATTTCACGTTTTGGTTATGTATCATCGTTCGCGCCAGCATCATTATTGCTTAGCAATGCATAAATTATCTATATTACGTACTTATACGACTAATATCTATAATTAATTTTAGATGATAAATACATTAACGTGGTTATTATGGTTGTATTTCTCTTACTGGATATTAAAAGCAATTAATTGTGGTGACAATTGGGACCAAAACCATTTTAACCTGCAAGCCAATACACCTACGTGGTTAAATTTAGTCTAATAGCAAAATTAAGAAAGTAACAAAGAAATTGCTCTCCTGAGAAATAGGTTTTTTTGAGTTAAACCCTCAAAATAAAATTGTGCAGTTGATAATAATTATTATTTTGGGTTGTTTTTTTTTACTTTGATTTTACGTTTTAGTGATATGTTACCGATAGCTTGGGCATCATAATTACTAAGCAATACGTAATAGTATCGGTAATACTATTTACCGACTTGCACGGCTAGTACCTATAATAATGTCCTGTAATAAAACCTAGATTATGAATACATTCATGTAGTTATTTAGGTTGAATATATCTTACTGTATAACATAATCTACTGTTATGACAAGACTATTTTTAATAAAATGTATCTCAGTTTAAGAACTCGTTTAGTGAAAGGATCTTGTACCGTGGCGTGTCGGCGCCTCTTACTTGCCCATTCAAAACGTTTTTTATTTCGAATATTCGCCGTGGATCACCGACATCCTTGCTCATTCTCCCCTCTCTCAACCCAATACACACCCTATTGTCCCATTTTAGAATACAAATTATCTTATCACACTAGTTGTGCTCGAAATTAAACATTACGGTGCAAAGATTAGAGTCGATATTTATTTTATTTGTTTTTCTTTTTTTTTCGGTAACTTGTCTGCCAGTTCTGGCAATTGCAGATTTACCTGCTCCATGGAATATGGATGTAGTGTCTACTGTCTATAGTCTGCGTCTTGACTGTGATAGCTTATAGTCGTGATTCCACTATTATTTATGGCATATGATTGATTCTTTTTGTAGCTGATTAAATAAATGAAATGGCAGTGAAATTAATGATTTATTGAACTGTTTTCGAACTAACTGATCGTGCTATCTGGTGATTTAATCTGTGATTAACTGTCAAGTTCAGTGCGTTCGAGTGAATTTTGTTGATATCCATCTTTTTTATGTAGTATATTTTTTAAGTGTTTATTTATGAGCTATTTGTAGTTTTATTGTATGTAAATGTTGATTGAATTATGCTATAAAACTGGATCGTTTCCCTTCTTGGAATAAATGGCTAAATAAACAATAAAACTAACCTTCATACTTCTATATAATATCTGGGTATGGTAAACAGTGATATTATACATATATTTTCATAACTAAAAAGTAAATAGAATTTCTTTAACTATGTATAAAAGTTTAAATTGTAGGTTATTATCTTCATAATGAAAACAGTAAACAGACAAAATAATTATGAAGAAATGAATTTTTGAATAATAAAGTTAGTACCTATAACTTATAAGAGCGTTTTACGACCAAAACAAAATGTCTGAAATATGAACACCTTATTTAAATTCAAATGGCAATGAATGAATAGCCAAAGTAAACACGTATGAAATTAATTAAAACCCGATAAGGTGCGGCGCCAGTGAAAATATTTACTTTATTCTGAAAAGGAAACTAATATTTTACTGTGTATTGTTGTGCGCGAAACTAGGTTGCTGTTCGAGATTGCTGTTTGATAAGGCTGGTACATAATGTATTGTTACCTACATATTGCCTTTACCGTTTATGTTCATTTTTTTTCTTAAAATATTCAATTATTATACGTACACGTACTTGCTTTACGTTTTTGTTATTTTCCCTTGCGCCTTTTTAGTTACTCTGACCGTTATGTGTTAAGTACTGATAGAAATATTAGAAAATTTCATTATGTACTTATTGTTTTTTAGATAGGTACAAGTAATGAACATAAGAATAAAAGTTAAGGTCGATTTTAAGTCACACGACATTATATAATTTAGTTGAGTTAAGTACACAAATATAATTTGAATTAATTAAAGGCTTAAGGCAAGAGAGTATTGTCAAAAAATTAAAAGATGTATAACTAATGATGTACACTTAATAAATATGTAATTGTGTACAGTTTTAGTACAATTGCGATAAGAAGTAATTTATAACAAAATTATGTCATTTTAGGGTTCCGTTCCTAATAAGCAGAACCCTTTTACTAAGACACCGCTGTCCGTCCGTCCGTCTGTCACCAGGCTGTATCTCTTGAACCGTGATAGTTGGACAGTTGAAATTTTCACAGAAGATTTAATTCTGTTGTCGCTTTAACAACAAATACTAAAAACAAATATTGACGGGGGGCTCCCATACAACAAAAGTGATTTTTTTGCCTTTTTAGATAATAGATTGTGGTGCCAAACCCTTCGTGCGCGAGTCTGACCCGAACTTGGCCGATTTTTTATTAAATTTGACATTCTTATCGATTTATGGTCACATTTTTTTTTTAATATAAGTGTTAGAATAATGATCATTTTAAGTTTTAAATAATATACTAAAAGAAAAACTTCAACTAAGAAAATAAATATATTAAGAGGGGGTATAATGCAAAATAAGTGAGGTGATCAAGTCCAAATAAATAATAAAAAAACAAAGACACTTAGTTAAAATTCCAAGGTCTGAAATTAGCAAAAACCTAATGCAATAAAATTTACTCGATAGAAAAAAAAATCACAAGATCACCTCTATTTTTTTGCCATTTTTTTATGTATTATTATATTTATTATAAAGGTACATATAATTAAGCTGAAGTCTTAATTGAAAATCACTTAATACAAAACCTAGGGCTGTGATAAGTAAATTTCCAATACAAGTAATAATTTTCGAGTTATTAATAAATATTTAAAGTTTTCTTCAATACTACGTTAATATTCCGCGTTGTATGAAAAATGTTTCTCAGTTTATGCCCCCTTTTAAGGACTAAAAAATATATATTTTTACAACAGCTGTTGTTAAAGAATTAATACTGATATTTTGATATTGATAATCATATATTATCAATGTCATTATTAAACCTACTTATTTCAATCTTGAAATAAATAATTAGCAACTTCTAACGTGATTGAAATTGATAGTAATAGATAATGAAACACATTGAATTTAAATAGTTAATATCACTGTTCACTACTGATATTGAAATGTCACACGAGTAAATGTTGCAAACAAGCTATCGGAGTCGATATCACGATATCGTATCGCTTAGCGATAGATAACCATGGCGATAGTAAAGATATGACAATGGGCTGGAGGAGCAAGCGATGGAGTCGACCGAAGAGCGATGACCTGGAAGACCTTGATGAGTTATTCGCCAAATTATGGTAAGTGGCTAAGTGCGGTCGTTGTCTCGCATTATGGCTCTGTGCCAGATATTATTATCGGATAGAAAATGTATGAGGAATTGAGGATATGTACTTTTAATATTGTCTATGGAAATGAATATTTATTGTTCATTATGTAAAAGTTCCTTGTTTTTTTTTATTGCAGTATATTTGTAAATCTTATGACGTTAACAACATAAATAGCTTTTGTTCTTTTCACATTTATTATTTACTAGTTTTGGCCCTCGGTTCCACCCGCCCTAAATTCGGTTATGGGCTTGGAATAACTACGTCAAATCCTGAATCATACTAATGAAGCAAGCTTTAGTTTGTTCAAGTTGGGCTATAGTCATTCCCGCGGAAAGTTTTGGATTTTTCTGGATAAAATATATAATATGTCCTATTCCAGTTCCTAACCTATATGTGTGCCATGTTTCATTCCGATCTGTCAAGTGGTTGAAGCGTAATTGAGTAACAAACATCCAAATTTCCACGTTTATAATATTAGTAGGATTATTTCAGAATATACGTTATGCTGGTTACCATCAGGTAGATATGTCACAGGCAAATCGTATAATCCGCCGTTTCATAATATGCCTAGGCAGATCGTAAAGTACGATTTTACGAAACGGCGGATTATACGATTTATTCTCACAAAACAAAATGACATTAAAATATTTTTTATTTATAGATAACTAATTAAATGCGAAACACAAAGTGCCATTAGCGTATCTAGTAACTTTTATCTCATCTGTGGTTTCCAATTATTGTTTGGAATTAAAACATCGATTTGTCGAGTCGATGTAACCGTTCTGCTTGTCGTTGTTGATTACTCTATCTATAGGTTTCGACGTACAAACTGTAATATCGAGCAGCTACAGCACAGCACTATCGTTATTGCTGATTGTTTCATTCTTATACAGTCTAGCATTCGCACGCGGTTTTGTCCGAGATGTTAAACTTAATATTGTTTTAAGCAGAGCAATGCGCTGGAAATGTTAGTATTTCCATTCCCGTTTAACCAAAGGAACGATCCATAAATTCTGCCATTAATGTAAGAGTAGGGGAGTAGGGGGGGGGGGCAGTTGCGGCTATGCGATGGACCCACCTGCCACCACTATGCAGGACTAATAGTGCATTCAGCCACTGGTAAGCCTCTTTTGGGGATTAAAATTGTAATGCTATATATAGAACAACGCGCGAGTGATGGCCGAGGTGTTCCAATCATCCATAGAATGTTTACCATCAGGCGGACCGCAAGCTTAAATACCACCTTAGTGGTATTGAAAAACAAAACATACACACATAAGTATACACAAGTCGATTTCGAAATTTGAAATGTCAATTTTGTATAATGAACAGTAACGGTAGTAGTAGTAACAAGAAATATGAATTCTACTTACGTAAAGCTTTTTCTAAGTAACAAGATATAATAATAGTATGAAACTCTCTTCTGTCTTGGGATAATTGCTTTAACCTGAATGTCCGATTTGTTTTTGTCTGTCTGTAACTTACGTTATTAATAGCCTTGACACGTGTGTGTGTCTACAACTACGAATCTACTATACTACGCTTTCAGTTATTCCTATCTTTTTTGTCGCAGGTTCAATTCTAACTGATTTATTTTTACGATTTTATTATTAGTGCTTGCGAACAGTTTTGTATTTTTCTTCATAATATTTTTTGTCTTCTCCTATTCAAACCTTTCAGAACTAAGAAGGTTTTTTAGAAAGCTTAATAAGTAGGCTGTGTTAGGCTTTGTTTTGAATAAAAATACATAAAACTAGCTTTTGCCGGCGGTTTCACCCGCACTTAATTCGGTTATCGGTGTAGGATTTCAACGGCAACTCCTCAGTTATAGGAAAAAAACCGACTCACACTTGACGTTTTTATGTAGCCTATGTCATTCCCCGGGATTCAAACTATCTTCATGCCAAATTTCGTCTTATTCGGTACATCGGTTTAAGCGTGAAGAGGTAACAAGTAAACAGAGTTGCTTTCGCATTTATAATATAAGTATGAATGATGTGAACTTACAAAGACACTAGCGATCAAGCAGAGAAGAAGAAGCAAGTCAGAGAAGTTTGTTGCACTATAAGTTGATATTAATTTTAAGTAAATGCTTGTTGTTTTATAGCCTAGTATCTAGATTCTAAAGTAAAAATAGCTAAAATAGTAAAAGTAAAATTGGCGATGTTAAACTTAAAAGGTCTAGGTACAAAAATTCGTGTATTCGTTTAACATGCTTTTATATTTTTTTTTTGTCATTATACAAGGTTAGCTTAAAAAGTTTGTTTACAACATTCTTTATTTAAAGTACCTATATTTATAAAGTTATATGCTATAAAACAACCAGCATTTACTTTAGATAAAGGCAAAAAACAGAAAAAAGTCGTTTTACTGTCGCAAAAAAAGAAGAACGACCCAACTACATCAATGCGGTATTAATTGCACTTATTTATTTATTTAAGTGCAGACTATCTGTACATAGTCTTATTAGGTCTACGTTAATTTTTAAGCTAATCTTTTTACGTCCAAGAGCTATACATTTTTTGAATGTACATTAATGAAATGGCCAAACGTGGATTAAACATGAACATGAAATACGGCCATTTCATAATATGGTCAGACACATCATGAAGTCATCAATTCTTAGACACGGCTACGACATATATAAAAAACCTTTCTTTATATTGAAAGAAAGAGTTTTGTTGGCACCGGCATTAGCATTTTTAACCGGTCTACACCTTTCTCATTAGTAGGTATTATTTGTGTGTTCAATACTAGTAGGTGCCGACTATTGTACTAGCTCGGGGTCATTGAAGTCAAAAGTGTCGTTTAATACGTATTATTTTAATTGTTCTTTAATATTCAATAATTGTTTTAACATTCAAGTGCTATATGTACTTGATTATATTCGTAATGTAAAATAAATTTTATTCTATAAATATATGTTTCAATAAACAATCAAAATATGTGTATAAATATACATAATGTTTGTCGATTTATAGAAAAATAGGTATACTTACACTGCCACTGTTGCTATAAAATAGTTTTACCATTGATGTACAACCGGAACAAAAATCTTTTTTTTTTGGATAATAAAACTAAATTTAGAAATATTGATAGAGGGTATATTAATAAATACGCATTAAAATATGTATAAAGTGTCCAAGATGTCCGATTGTTAACCAATATCGTTCGATATTATTCCGAGAAATTTGTAATAGATAACTACTTTTTATGTACGTCAAATATATTCGAAGGAGTTTAAGTTAAGTACTTAAACTTACTAATACTTACTTCACAACAATATTTTTTTACAATCGGACATCTTGTACACTATTCTATTAAAGTAATGTTAAGACACCTCGACACTGCTCAGCAACAGCTGATCTATTTCTTGGTATAATACCGAACGATATTTGTCAACAAACGTACACCTTAGACACTATTATATTACAGTAGTGTTAGGACACTTTAACACTGCTCAGCAACAGCAGAACTATTTTTCGGAATATTACCGAATGAAATCCGTCAACAATCGTACATCTTGGACACTATTTTATTACAGTAGTGTTAAGACACATCGACAATGCTTAGCAACAGCAGATCTATATCTCGGAATGATACCAAACGATATTTGCAACGAACTGACACCTAAGACACTATTTTATTATATTAGTTTTAGGACACATCGACCCTGCTCGGCAACAGCAGATCTATTTCTGGGAATAATACTGAACAATATTTCTCAACAAACGGAAACCTTGGGATACTATTTTATAACAGTAGTGTTGAGAAACATCGACACTGCTAAGCAACAGTAGATCTATTTCCCAGAATATTACTGACCAATATTTTTCAACAAACGGACACATTAGACGAATTATATTATATAACAATACTGTAATTTACAGTAGTGCTAAGACACACCGACCCTGCTCAGCGATTGCAGATCTATTTCTCGGAAAAATACCGAACGATATTTGTCAGCAAACGGACACCTGAGATACTATTTTATGACAGTAGTGTTAAGACACATCGACACACTGCAACAAACGGATCTATTTTTCGAAATATTACCGATCGATATTTGTCAACAAACGAGCACCTTAGACATAGACACTTATATAACACTTCTGAAGTTATAGTAGTGTAAAGATACATCGACACTTCTCAGCAACAGCAGATCTATCTCAAAATAACACCGAAGGATAGTTTTCAACAAACGGACACTTTAGACACTATTACGCGACTGCCGAAGAAAGAAGGGTAATGTTTTTCAAACGTATATATGTATGTCCATTTCTTTGGCACGCCCTACAGCCTAAGCGGCTTAACGGATTTTGACATGCAAGATGTCATTTGATTTGTCGTGATTGTGTGAGTGACACTAAGTATATTAAAACACTAAAAATCTGCGAATAAAACTATATATTCAAATAAATAAAAAAACCGGACTGCTAGAAAGAACTTAAAAGAAGTAATCAGGCGCACCTAATACATACCAATAAATATAAGCAGGCGGGACTCATTTAAATGTAAGAACAAATTGTTATACAGATTGCTCACAATATAGTAGTTACCTTAAAATGAGTTCCGACTGCTTATAGTTAAATATTTGGTATTAAGGTGCACTTGTTTACTTCTTTTTAGTTCTTGTAGTCGGTTTTTTTATTCATTATAGTAGTGTTAAGACGCATCGCCACTGCTCAATAACAGCAGATCTATTTCTCGGAATATTAACCACCGATATTTGTCAATAAACGGACACCTTAGACATAGACACTATTATAAAACAGTGCTGTTAAGACACTTCAACACCGTTCAGCAACAGCAGTTTTTTTTTTTTTTGGGACTAATACCAAACAAAATTCGTCAACAATCGGACAGTTTGGACACTATTATACTACGGTAGTGTTAAGACACATCGGAACTCCTAGGCAACAACGGATTTATATTTCGAAATAATACCGAAAAATATTTGTAAATTATCGAACACCTTAGACCCTATTCTGTTAGATTAGTGTTAAGACACTTAAACATTGCTCAAAACAGTAGATCTATAATAATACCAAACGATATTCGCCAACAATCGGACATCTTGGACACAGTCCGAGTGATCCTTACAATGAATGCTTGAGGCGAGGCAACTCCTATTCAGTCTCTTCAGTGGAGCACGAGTACCTACTTGTCGTACTTTTGAGAGACAATATGTGTCTTTAATTAAAGTAACTGTTCAAAATAGCGTTAATCGTATACAAATCTCTTTGGACTTTTCTGTTGCCTATTAAAAACAAAAGAGAGAACGTAATAGATGAGAAACTCCTAAAAATTTATCCTAATTATCAATTTGGTTGACTATGGGTTCAGCTTAGGGTTGCCACCCGTCCGGGTTTCCCCGGATTTGTCCTAGTTTAGAGGGCGTCGGGAGCGTCCGGACAGGGTTTCATTTATAGTCCGGGTTTAAAAGTTACTAAAAACTTTAAGAACCTTTTGTTTTGATAACAGAGTAAAAATGTAAGACTGCAAACATTTTCTTAAAACGTTTTGTTTCTTAAGAAGACTAAATTCAGTTTATTTTTTGATTTTTCTGAGTAACTTATAAAAAGACACTGTTGACGTGTCCTGGTTCTAAGCTCCAAAATCCGGGGCTGTTACGCTTCTTGTCCTACTTGCTAGATTTTAGAGAAGGCAACCCTAGTTACGCTTAGATGTCCAGTATAGACTTGAATTTGCCAAAAAAACGACGCCAATAGAAAACTGTTTCTATACAATAAAAGGGTACCTATAAGAAACTGAATAATCTCAAACTATTGACTAACTTAAATTCTTCGAAAAGAGGCCACGACAATAGAAAAATCTTTCGAATACTATCAAAGGTGCATTTAATGCGACACGACTGTAAATCAGATGCATTTTTTGTTACCTCTCATTTACATCTACATCCGTCTCTTTCCTAATCGTTAATTGAGCCTAAGTTAAGACAGAGATGAATATACAAAGATTGTAGTGACCTTCGCAACGACATGCGCGTGCGACTGTACCGTTGTGCCCGTGTGGCCCGTGAGAAGGAATTTTTGTGCGTTTCTCTCACTCACTTGATACCGCTCAGCTGGTGATATTGTAATCCGATTTAATTTTAATGTTTAGCTAACCGGATGATGAATTAATTTATTATTAAATGGATTGTGGCTGCCTTATTTGTGACTAGGAATTCTGATAAGTTATTCAAATTATTTAAAAATTTAAGCTGCTCTCTCTAAGATAGATGTACTTACATATTTGTTGAAATATTATATGTTCCCATCTTCATCACTATATTTGGCATATTGTAGGCGCCCTTAATAGATCGGTACAAATTAGATAGATGCATTTTGGTGTTAAAATATTGTAGGTATATATTAATTGTCAGCACATTTTCTGTACATTATAGTTCTGTAAGTTGGTATATTCAGTATATTATGCATACATAATGGTGTTAAAAAATTGATTCAATAGCATTAGAATATTTGTTGCGTCTTTTGAGAAAAACTGTTTTTTAGTGATAAAAAACAAACCACTGGATCGATTTTGCTTAAACTCTTTTCAAATCTAAGTCATGACGTGGCGAATCAATAGATTAGTCCATCGGTTCTTGAGATATCGAGGAGTGAAAAAAAGCTAACGTACACAGACATACACACACACTTCACACACACACACACACACACACACGCACACACACGCGCACACACACACACACACGCAGAGACACACGCAAACACACACACACACACACACACACACACACACACACACACACACACACGCAGAGACACACGCAAACACACACACACACACACACACACGCAGAGACACACAGACACACACACCCTCACACACAATTTCGATTTTCGATTATAATGACTTTCCTCAAGAGAAGTTAATACTGTATGCGCTCAAAGTAATTTTTTTGTACATTTTGCATACATTTGTTTATTGAGTTAATTTACACATATATATATAATACATATACAATATACAAACAATATAAATAAAAAGTATTCTGAAAGCTGATAATATAATATTCTTAATTTAAGTCACATAAGAGATCGGCATTTGTATACAATTTAAAGTCAACAGAAAAATATAAGTATAATATATAATAAAGTATAATATAACGGGTTAAAAAACTAATCAATTTATTATATCTATATTTATGTCGATTGACAATGTACTATTTCAAATAAATTGACTGAATAGCAAAAATACTATAAATCATACAAAGTATGACACAATAGTTGATGATCCTGGTATGGCTTGTGCCGCTGTCACGTTTAACAATCCACATAAAATGTTAATGAGTATAGGTAATTGCTATCTTCCATACACTATTTGATGGGTAAGACACGCGTAACGTGTTTCGTGGACGACGTTCCCCATATATTATAATGTCTATGGCATTTAAATTCCTCCCAGTAAATAATCTTTCGTAATAAATCTGGTCTCGTCTAATTCAACTGAATTCGTTCATAGTAATTAGGTATACAAATTGCTAGTTTAAAATAAGATCCTTGTGTTATAGATTGATTGTCCCACTTGAGTATTTATATAATTACGCTTTTATGTTGGATTAAGATCTATCTGTCACTTTCACCAAGTTCGCTGTATCCGTTTAATTTATTAAAATGAGTAATATTCTAGTATCAAGATTGTCAAATTTAATCCTAATGTTTTACTGTTAGTGTTTTGTACCGCGTAGAAAAAAAAAAACGGAGATTTACGTTTATTTTCTTTCCGTCTGTCTGTCAAGCTAGACCCGTTTTTTTTTTCGGGAGTACGTTAGGGCTACGGTATATAAGCTTAAACCTGTCAACGCAGGCAATAAAAAAAATCGGTCATTTATACCGCATATTTTGACACTTGCTAATAAATCAAAACTTAAATAGGAAGGGAACAACCCAATTACGGGAATCCTTCGTAAGTGACGATTTGACGAGTGTAGCGCGATTGTATCGCAACTGGATCGAGAATTTCAGCAAGTCGCCGAGTTTCATTGTCAAATCACGCAACTAAGTGACCGTTAAGGGGCATAGTACGTGACAGAAAACTTGAGTAAAAACTAGGATGACGCGATATGTAACTGAGCATGCGGGAGTACTGCAGCTACATCTTAACTAGGACATAGGGCATAGGACAAACTCTAGTCATTAAAGCTTTCGGCCTTCTAAATAGCCTTTATTTAGTAACTTTCTCCTTACCACCCTTAATACACAATGCACCTACTATTATTGTTCCTGTAATATATGTACGTATTAAATCGGATTTTACAGCTCAAACACTTCTGAGTTCACATTAAATTATCAAAATAAAAAGGCATTCTTATGAATTTAGATGATAAGTCATAGTCATTCATTTAGCATTATTAGATTTTAAGACAAGAATGTTATTTAAGGTAAGATAATTGCTTATAAAATTTTTAGTATCCATATTATAATTACAAGCTTAACAATTTTAAGCGACCACAACTCGATCGCCTTGAGGTTTTGTAGCCGCGTGCCATATGTCAACCAACTTGCCATGTTGACTCAAGGTTTGGATACCATTGAAACAATGACAATACGGTTTTGTGGTGTTGTATAAAGTTAACAATTAAGTACATTAAAAACCATCTGTTTTTAAAATAAAGCAAAGATAGTTGCTGACTGATTAATTAACAATATAAGGACCGTAACCCGGGTATACCCGGTTGCATCGCTTGTTTTAAAATATGGTTAAATTTTGATATAAATTATTAAAATGCATCAATAAATAAATAAACTCACTAAAACACAATCGAAATGGCGAAAAGTTTATAGAGTTATAAATCAAAAAGTTTTGGCTGAAGTTAAAACATACTTAAACTTAAAAAACATATTTTGAACAACAGCTTTTTTAATATATGATAGAATAGGTGCATCATTACCGACCTAGGGTGGTTATAGTGCAACCTAAGGGTTGCGTTTTTAAGAAGTACATTGTAAAGTACGTCAAGCGTATGTAATAAGAAAAAGCTCGTGGGACCCCTCCTTTGCCTGCACGTTATGACACTGTTGACGAATAAGTGTGATGAAAAAATATTATTGTAAGTTCCCAAATTTTATCAATTAGAAGTAATTTTATTGAAAAAGGAACAGCTTAGTGCGGGAGTTCTTTTTAATAAAAATAGTCACAGATCTATATCTACTTCTAGTGAAAGATACAAAACATATTTTGTGAAAGTGTGAGTTTGTTTGTTTTACGCGAGTAGGGAATAATCTTTAGAACAGCTTACTCAATTCTAGTAAACTTTTACTCTTTAAAAGCTGCATTATTACTCCAGATGGATATGTTTTACTTATTATGAAAGTTTTGGGTTCTGTAAGATACGAGGACGAAGTCGCATGCAACGAAATACGCTAAAATAAACTAAGATGAAGTTATTTCTAAATGATTGTATGTTATTTTCACTTTAGCGCATCATTTATGATACAATATTGAGTGGTAGTTGTGTTATTTTGTCACAGTTTAAACTAATGTAAAGTGATTGTTTTTAATGATTGTATTTTACTTTAGCACATCACTTATGATACAATATCCAGTGGTGGTTATGTTGTTTGGTCACAGTATCCTGTGTCTTATTTTTTTGTTAGCACTCATTAGTGTTTGTCACCTGTTGATATTTGTCACCTTCGGCAGTTTGTATAAATAGCGATTACGTAACACACATTTCTACGAATGGGTGTCAGTTTTATTCTTTACTGGGGCTTTTACTGCACAAGTTATATGTGTTTTGTAAGTGAGAGATTTTGGTCTAGTTCTCTAAACATTTGTTCTGTATTTCCCGAAGGTTCCCTTATTTTTGTCAAAAATAGACTTTTCCTCTTTTTGCAGTTTTAAAAAATATAAAAATCAGAATATAAAAAAAAAATCATCAAAAGCGTATTGATTGATATGGTCACGAGGTGGGAGACACGGCAATGACCTAAAATTTACTATAATTTTATTATGTAAAATAGTAAAACCAAAACAGTACTGGAGATATTATTTTATTGTTCAACCATCTTATTTAATAAAAGATACGCCACACGTCATATTACCAACTCAAAAAATGAATACCTAATTATTTATTAGGTAGATATATCAAAATATAAACTACTTAAGTTGATGTAGGTAATGTGATCAAAACGGAACAACAATACATTGTCGCCACCTTTTGTTATTTTATGGCGGATCCGTTCTGAATCAT
Source organism: Apoda limacodes (assembly GCA_946406115.1). Lineage (NCBI taxonomy): Eukaryota > Metazoa > Arthropoda > Insecta > Lepidoptera > Limacodidae > Apoda > Apoda limacodes. Next base: position 14,476,695 of record OX291561.1, read on the forward strand.
CAGTATAATGGATATTCAATTGGATAGGGATACCATTATCTGAAGGAGCGGAGGCTATATTCATATATCTATCGATGGAATCCGATGGAATCCGATGGAATCAACAGGCAGTTGTCTATCAGGGCGCTTTGTCTTCAGTTCGTTTAATGTAGGCATATTTATGGTTCACTAGCTTTTGGCCACGGGTCCGCTCGCGTTAAACTTTGTTATCGGCGTAGGATTTTAAAGGAAACTTCTTGAAATGTTAGAAAGTTTAAAAGGCTGTATACATAATAAGGATGTGTTCCATAACGCAACGTTGAAGTTTTTTGGATTGCCAGCTCGAGCTCGAGCTCGAGTAAAATTCACACGGCAAGAGTAAACTTAAGTGTATAAGAACGTAGCCTAAATGACTAAATCACTATTCTATTTATTTTTACTACAGTATAAAATAAAAAAAACAAAGCAATAAATATTGAAGTAAATTGTCGTTGCCAAATTGATGTGCTAGCACCAGTTGATAACCCTTTACAGAAAATAGGTTATCACACTTACGTAATTATACTTATTATTATACTTATTCCATGTGACGTTATATAAAATAACGTAATATAGTTGTTTTTGTGACACTTACTTTTTATATGTTATTGTTGTTGTTTGCTTAGTATTTTGTACGGCAAACAAAGTCTTATTTTAATATGGCAACACCAAGGCTACTTGCAGGCAGGGAATTCATTATCGCACACTTTAGAACTTTAATGGTCGCGTACAGTGCGTTCAGAGAAACTTAGGTTGTGGAATGAGCTTACTGCCAAGGTTTTCTCTAAGGACGGTTAGGTAAGGAGGTTATTAGATTTTTGAATGGTTAGCATCGCACAAGTAATGCCCCTGGTGTTGCAAGCGTCCGTAGGCTGCGGTGACCGCTTACCATCAGGCGGACGGTAAGCTTGTTCGCTACCTAAGTGGTATTAAAATAATAATAATAATAGGGGGTTGTAAAGTTAAACATTTTGTAACGTTTGTTATTAATACCTACTAAGTGTGATAACAGTTTTAACAGAAAAAAATCTAAAAAGCGGAGAAAGAGTCTCGCATTTTCGAAATTTTTATAAGGTACGTTTTCTCGAGGCTAGGTAGAGTTTTCTACATTTTGTCGACTTTTGGGTTTTTATAGACCCTTTATATCTTAACCGACACGAATCCAACCGAAAACAACCACAGTATTATATATTATTTCTAAAACAGGGAATTATTTTGAATAAAACTGTAATCCTACAAGAATTTTAATGCATCACTGAACGAGATGAAGTAATAAAAGTCATTTTCCATCCCAGCTTTACAGTTTGGCATATGTTTCCTTAGGTACGGAACCCCAAAATAACGTCTCACTAGTATTGTTACATTTTATATTATCCTCATTATATGACTTATCACATATGTACCTATCAAATTAACATTTATAACCATTTATGACCAATTATACTAGTAAATCTACATACACACATAAAACAGTTCATATAAAAGTTTACAGTTCGTATAAACATTTTATAGTCAGCGATTATATCGAGTTACATTACAATTTACAACGCAATCCATTTCGGTTGCAACTTCGCCCGGTTCACTCGCAGATATAAACAAAGGGGTTTTTAATAAGCTTCACTCACATATGAAATTTCATCCGTTCACTACTGTTTGCCTATATCATTGAATGCTTTATTTTGCCTTATTTACCTGTTAACAACAATTTGTTTAAATATAAAACCCATCGATAAAACATTGTAATTGATAGCTTCCGGATTTTGTTTTGAATTCTTCAAAAGGAATATCGGGTTCCAAGTCTTTGAAACTTTTATAATGAGATTTAAGGGTACTTAGTTATATAATTCCATTATCAAAATATGTTATTTGTATGCTTTTGTTATCTTAGTACTAGCTTTTAATATATCTAATACTAGCCGGTTTCCCGCGGCGTTACCCATGCAATGTCATTTTGCCTTCGTATCAAGCAGTAGGACCTGTACAAACTCTATTTCTCATTTTTGTCTCCTTAGCAGTTAATTTTTCAAAAATCCTAATACATTTCATTCTGTATTTACAACTAAGAGTCTATATTACAATTTTAATGATTAAACGAAAATAACCGGATTCCCATACAAAGCTCTATCTCCTATTTTAACCTCTAGGCTAGCGAATGTTCCAAAAAACGGATAAACACGTCATGCTTAATTGTGAACCGAAAGGCTGAACACCGATGGGTTTCATGGTTTAATGGAATGATGGTTCCAACCCCTATTTCACCCTGTGAACGAATTTTGCAAAATTATTTCTTAGTTATAAAAGAAACCTGTGTTCAAATTTTCATGTATGCTGCAGTTGTTTCATGTATGCTGCAGTTGTTTCATGTATGCTGCAGATGTTTTGTTGCTGCAGTTTTTTCATGTATGCTGCAGTTGTTTCATGTATGCTGCAGATGTTTTGTTGCTGCAGTTTTTTCATGTATGCTGCAGTTGTTTCATGTATGCTGTAGATGTTTTGTTGCTGCAGTTTTTTCATGTATGCTGCAGTTGTTTCATGTATGCTGCAGATGTTTTGTTGCTGCAAATGTTTTGTTGCTGCAGTTTTTTCATGTATGCTGCAGTTGTTTCATGTATGCTGCAGATGTTTTGTTGCTGCAGTTTTTTCATGTATGCTGCAGTTTTTTCATGTATGCTGCAGATGTTTTGTTGCTGCAGTTTTTTCATGTATGCTGCAGTTTTTTCATGTATGCTGCAGTTGTTTCATGTATGCTGTAGATGTTTTGTTGCTGCAGTTTTTTCATGTATGCTGCAGTTGTTTCGGGGTTGATCAGTCAGGAGGACAAGTTCTTTTAATATTATATACCTATAGTTAATAATTAAATTCAGAAACCTTACCGTCGGCCGTGAGCACAAAAACTCACCAAAAATTCACCGCAATGGGACGAATACAAACAAACAAGGCAGCATGCATGTATATATTGCCACATAGATATTAAAGCGTAAATCCAATATTTAAATTTATAAAGTTACTATTTTTTCGATTGATTTTATTTGCAAAATCGATATCTAATACTTTATGGTTAAAAACGTCTCTCTTTTTTGTGTACGCAACAATAAAGTATGGCATTGTTACGCATACGTATATCCGTCTGAAAATACGAAACTTGATTGATTGAAACCTATATTTTAAGAACTATAGGACTTTATAAGTGACTATGAGTTATTTAAACCAAAATTTATACTTATTTCGCACTTTCTTATATTTAGGGCTAAACCATAGTTTTTTATTTTTATATTAGAATTAAGTTTACAAAACAGGAAAAGTAAGAAAAAGGCTTTAATTTATTTGGAATTACCTCTATTTGTTTACATTGGTACGGGTCCGCTTATTTGACCACGTTGTACATTTGATACAATAAAAATAGTTCACTATTGGGTTTTTAATCGGTCTTCCCAAACATCAATACATAAAAACAATCTCTCATACCATCTCAAAGCAACACAATGTACAGTACAGTCATATCAGGTATGTACAATGCATATTAGTTCCTGTAAAAACAGACAATGAAAAAGCAACAAGTATCCTTTTTTGCCACATTTGTGGCGACGTTTTCTAGAGGATCTCTTATCCGGGGGGTGTTGGGATGGGGGCGCTTGGGGTGCGCTGAAAGGGGGCGCCGACACATCGTACTCTACCACCCCCGCAATTATTTTCATACTTTTGCATTCACGTTCAGTTTTGTGTTTGCTTTTTTCAGATATACACTTTTCTCTTGAAATATGTAATGATTTAGCTGTCTTTTGCATGTTTAGAGTGTTTTTTTTTTGTTAACTATGTCCAAATCCTTTCGCCTTCTCAAGCTTCGCCAGAATGTAGCTCTTTTCTTACATAAATAGAAAAAAGGTACCTACTACACTTTTAATAAAATTTGTTTGGATTTCTATAAAAACTTGTTTCTTAAATACCCATACTCTTTGGGTATCGATCCCAAATGAGAGCCATTACTTATTGAATAGCAATCAGTTTATTTACCTTAAATTATATTTTGTTCTTAATAATTTTTTCTTGTGCATATTCTTACTAACATTGTAGGTATGTATCTTTTAACCATTGTTTAATTGTCCTTTTTTTATTTCACATTCCATAAAAAATAGTTTTGAATGTGCCAGAAAGCTTGTTCACAATGTAGTCCTACTGTTCCACAGAAAGGACTTAACTATTCACTTCCATAACTTTTGTTATTTTAACATTTCAATAACTTTTTGCGCGTTTCAGAGAAACTTCTTCCCGCGAACGCTTTAGTTGTGGAATGAGCTTCCCTGCCAAGGTTTGACCCGCGTAACGGGGAATACCCGCGTAACGGGGAACTCCCCTCCTGGCGGTGACTCACCTTCGGGTTCGAGACTCACGCCGGTCGAAGGGACGCCCCCGAGAGCGACAACCCAAGCCGAGGTTTCCCCCGCGGGGAGCCCTTGAGCGTTGGGCGCTATACGGGCTGAGGCTCCTTCAGAGTCTCGCCCCAAAAGTCCGGTGAAGCAGTAATGGCTGCAACAGCCAACTGCATAGTCAGCTCAGAAAAAAAAAACAAAAAAAAATGCCAAGGTTTTCTGCAAGTACTACAGTATGGAGTTCTTCAAGAAAGAAGTTATTAGATTTCTGAAGGGTCGGCAACGCGAAAGTGATACCCTTACCATCAGGCGGACCGTAAGCTTGTTTGGCACCTTAGTGGTATAAAAAAAACTTACAAAATTATTTTCTTATTTTTCTACCAAAATTTCAATTGATATCATAAGTAGAGTTCCTGAGAAAAACAGCTTTGACATACCAACATTCGGACAGACACAGAAATCATACCATAATGGTTAATGTTTGCGATTTTGGCACGAAACCCTACAACATTACTGCCCAAGAAAAAACTAAAAGAAGAAACAACATTGTAATAACTTAACGTTCTCTTTGCATTCCCACGTCAAAAACCTATTAATAGACTAGCTTATCTCTTAATATGTATGTAATGTGTTTATTAGATTTGGTGTTATACATATATATGTACATGTAATACGAAAAAGAGCTTATTCATTTTATACAAAACCCTAAGCTCTTATAATCTTACAAACATCTTTAGAGCATACAGAGACGGCTCACAGAATATGTGCAAATTTCAGATTGCATTATTTAATTATTTCCTAAAAATGAAAATTTGAAGTGTTAATAAAGCACCGATTTGCATATATACTGTGAGTGATAAGTGTGTCTTTGTAATAATAAATTAAAACTTAGGCAAGCACGCACTATACGCAGACAGGGTTTTGTCTTTTATTTTTATACACAGAGGCATGTAAAAGGATTGATTTTCATTGTTTTCTCACTAATCTGACTAATCACATAATAGGTATCTTATTTGCATTCATTTATCCCCTAAACAATCACTCAGAATTGTCACCACATAGTAACACCAGAGTAGAGCGATGTAAAAATGTAAATCCAACGACACCAATATACAAAAACACCGTTTGACATTCAAAAGCAATAAATACGTTGACGGCATTTATAATTTCAGCAACATTTACATTCATATCGCACCGCATCGGTACCGCTGCTGTGGCGGCGCGCGGCGGCAAAGCGAGACCTTGAAATACGCTCTTCACATTCGGAAATGTTTCGCTCGGCCGCCGTCAGTTTCGGGTCGCTATGATAGCAGAACGATTCTTGATAAAAGTGCACCTGGCAAAATATATTGCCGCTCTCCTTTATAGAGCACCTAATCTTTACTCTGCCGAATGACACATGGCAGCTAGGGTTCGAAATTCCAAATATATTATTTTTATAATATTTAATATTTTTGTCACCGCTGGCCAGCCAACACTACTGTAGCATAAATTTACTTTGCGTCTATCTATCGGCTACATTATTTAGATTAAATAGTGCTAGATCGACTTGGAGTGAGTCGACGGATTGTAGTACTTTTTTGCCATCGAATTTAATTCTAGGCTGATTAGATTTCAATTGGAATTCAAGTCTTTTTTATTTCATCTTAATTTTAATCATTTTTTACACTTAGTTTTGCTGTTTGAAATTTTTCTTGTAATGTGTTTTTTTGCATGTAAAATTTAACTGCATGACAAATTTGGCTGAGAACTGGTGCTTGGACGAACAACCTAGCGTCATTTTCTTAACGCTTTAAATAAATACCGTGAAAATACAAAAGTACCATTGTAATGGAAAAACACCAGAAATCTGAATGATATTATTGATACGTATGAAACAAGCGGTGTGCACACAAATTCTTATTGTGCTTCAATACAAGTTTATATCTTTTTTCTTTTCTGTTTCAGTCTGTGTATCGGGCTTTTTCTGTATCGTGACATCTACTTATATGTATTTGGGCGTGATTATTTAGCTGTTACGAGTGCATTTGCTTTCGTGCCGTCTCTTACTGTTTTGTTGAAAAATCTATTTTCTATCCTGCTGTCAGTTGCGAAATTTTTCTAAATTTGCGAGAAATTGCAAGCTACAAAAACAGGCTTTTTATGTTAGTTGTTTGGTGGTAGATTCTCCCTTTTTCGTTTACAGGTGATATTTCTTATACAAGCGTATTTTTTTTAAAGTTTATAGTGCAGTGTTTATCTTTTATATTTGTAATTTCCTTCAAAAGTTTTTAGTGCAGTGTCGTTTGGTTTTATTTTTAGATTATGGGGTCTGTTTTTTAATATTTTTTTTATGGTTCATTATTAATAATTAATATATTTCAAGCTGACGCTGCAGCAAGGTTTGAGCATAGTAAGTTATTTTTCGCATTTATTAGCATCAACAAACTTCAAGTGATATTACAAGTAACTTTTATTTTAACGTCAAAATACATCTGTAAAATCAGTGCATGACTGTAAAATTAAGCCAAACAATAGTTTAAAATTCAGCGAGAGTTCTAATGTTAGAACCTTAACAAATTAAGAAAACTGTAACACTCATATTACTTGTGTTAAAATCAAAACAAATCTAACTGATACTAAAAGTAACTCATTTTAAAGTATGATGTTAAAATGAGTAACTTTAAAATTTGTGAATATCCGTAAAATTCAGCCAAACTTTAAAAATCATCACGAGTTATAAAGTAAGACGCTAAACAAATTAAAACTATAACGGTTACATTTATTATATTCTAGAAAAAATGTTTTTTTCGAACACTTGAACAAACGCGAGATATTAAAAGTAACTTTAATTTTAACTTCTAGAAGTAAAACTCCTTCCAAAGGAAAGTGTCATATGAGCCTTGTAGAAAGTGCCTTAGCGTGTTCCCATTGCGACTCTATTTCTCCGACCTCGCAGCGTTCCTTTGGGACTATTCGATGTCGTGTTCGAACGCGGTTGCTCCACTTGCCGTCCCACATTTGGGTCATATCAAATTACCTTGCTCATTTTCTTCTTAACAAATTTTCGTGTGGAAAAGTTGTATAAAGAGCTCACGTGCTAATTAATGCCAGACTATTTTCGCACGCAGTTCAAGTGGTGTGAATTTATAAACGTCACTGGGTAACGTGTTAATTGAAGACTTTAACGTGAATGGAAGGAACGTCGCCTAATTTTATTATTCATGGCTTCCGTATAAAATATTTGATTCATGGTAGTGTTAGCTTTAACATTTTTATGATCATAGATTATAAAATATAATCATGACTGAAATACAATTTCACTGCAAAACTACCTATTTTAGAAGGCAGTGTTTTCATAGGATTGGTAACTTGGTCTCACAACTCCTAGGTATTTCATAAAGACGGCCACAAAAACCTCAACCAACCGATATATCCATCAAAACGAAGCTCACTTCTTAACAAAATACAACTTTACTCTCTAGTATTTATTGCGCTTTGCTAAATGGAAATTTGCGGCGGTTATTTAACACCCAGCTAATTTCAACCTAAACGTTCCAAATATACGAATGCTTTTACAATGTAGGCGTAAGAAATCTAAATAATAGGCTTTGATACAAAAAGTATTAACCGCATTAACATAAGCCACGTTCGAACAACTTTATTTTGAACACAATACGGTTCAGTTTCACAAGACTTTTTTGGCACTAAAGGCGAAATGTCAACAATTATTCCATTACTTTATTGAGTGTGCGCGTTTACTAAGGCTAAGCGATTTATGATCTTGGAGGATTCGTGTTAAGAATATTTTTGTTTGATCACGATCATTGATCGCAGTGAATGGATCTTAGCAATAAATAAAATTAGGTTCAGATCCCTCTGTTCATTTTTAACGTTTTTCGGAATATGTAATATTGAATTACATCTAGGTAGTGAGAAACCTAGACAATAGATTTTTAACCTTTATTTTATTAGTTGTAATAACACTTGATAAACGTATCGTTATCTAGTTTCGTTATACACAGGAAATGAACAAATATTGTGGACCTAGAGGGGAACCCATTTGGCTCGTATGTTTAGTACGTGTTAACGTTTTCCTCGCCGTTCGCAGAAAACATAATGGTTTGTAATTTTTTCTGACGATTGCGAAGTGTTTCTATTAACTGTGCTTAATTGAACTCATGCAGAACTATATTAGGATCTTAAGCAGGTTACGTTTAGTATTACTTCGGGAGCATTTTTAGTACTACATATTGAACTTTGCAAACCTCGTAAATCTTTAAAGTCAGGAAGAAATTACTATCAGACGTTAAAATTCAAGTTCAAATAAATTCTCAACTTGTAGCGCGCGTATTTATGTATTTAATGAAAACACACCTGCAGCTGTTCCATTGTTTGCTTTAGGGTCTGCGTTTAACAGCATTCTATTGAATTAATTTTTAGCGTTGCAATAATGATCAGTATTCGATTCAACTATTAAATATATTTTAACGTAGTTTGAGTTTGAATATGCATTTCATAATTTGAAATATTAATGACTCTCATTAAGATATTATTTAAAGTTAATTAACATTATTATCACGGTCATTAAACGTTACAACACTCTAGTTTTGTATCTCGATGCATGATTAGATGCAACATGCAAAAAATGTAAAATAAAGCTAATTTGAGGTTAATATAGGTCATAACTAGGAATTAATTATATTACTATTATTCGAAATATTAGAAGTTATGATACTTTTGCTTTATGATATTTTCTGAAAAGATCAAGATATTTAATAAAGTAACATAAAACAAACGTAATTATATCCATAATTTCGCGCCTAATTATCAGACAAGGCAATATATTAGTCTCTTATTCAACTTACTCATTTTTAATGATCATAATGATAGTGATTATTGTCCAGTGAACAATACAGTGAGAGGCAAGGAAGAAGTTGGTGCACGCTGACTTACTGACGCTGCAATATCGGCCACTAAGAGGGGCACATTCGAAACGTTTACGACATACTCTATCCACCGAAACGAGTTAATAGGGGAAAAATGAACTGGCATGTGATTGGTCGAACAATGACGTTAAGGCTGTGTTCACAGCGCGAGTTTTTTTAGTTTGTTCGTGCGACTCGTACTGTTCAGACGTGCTCACTGTGCTAGTGCAATCTATTATTTTATTTTTTGACTCGGCTTGTTATTTGGACTCTGGATAATTTTGTTACGTGTGACCCGGCTTTGTGATTGATTGCATTCCTAAAGACTTGGCGCTTGTATAACGGACTTTTTGAGTTTACTGTCGATTTGCCTAAGTGAGATGGCCGACAGTTTACATGGAGGTAACTCTGTGGAAAAAAGGCGACGACGAGCCTTTTCCTCGACTGAAAAAACAATGATATGGAACATGTATCAATCTATGAGGAGTTCCATGGAATCCCCTTCAAACAATGACGTCATGAAAGCTGTTGCATCATCTATGGGTGTTCATTGGATGTCCATCTATAGAATTCTGAAAGAGAAAGAAACTAAAAATGTTTTAAATTCACCCAAAAAAACAAGAAAACGTACTTTCATTGTAGACACAATCGACGACTTAACTAAATGTGCTATAAGAAGAAAAGTTCACGATTTATTTTCCCGAAATGAGATACCGACATTGGACAAAATAATGAATTCAATAAATGAAGATGGTACTTTGGGGACATTCAAAAGATCAACACTTCATAAAATCCTTAAAATGATTGGATTTAGGTACATTAAAAGATGCAGGAACAGCTTATTGATTGATCGTGACGACATATTTTTTTGGCGGAGGAATTATTTGCGGACAATGAAAATGGCAAGAGAAGAAAAGAAAAAAATATATTATTTGGATGAGACTTGGCTCAATGAAGGCCATACTACTACAAACGTATGGACTGATACAAATGTGAAAAATAAACGCGACGCATTCCTTGATGGCCTGACAACTGGATTAAAAAATCCTTCCGGTAAGTTCTTTAACATAATTCCATTGTTAAAACTGTCTTTGTCATTAATGCAATTCTTTGAAAAGGTTTGAATGTACCTGAGCGATCCTTAATTGGCGGCACTTATTGTTTGTTATGTTATCTTAAACTGTGTGAGCGTTAACTTTGTATCAGATCATTCAATACAATTTTTTATTGTTCCAGGAAAAGGAAAAAGGTTAATAATTACTCATATTGGAAGTGATGATGGATTTGTAGAAGGGGGCTTACACGTGTTCGAGTCAAAAAAGCAAGGAGATTACCATCAAGATATGAATGCCGAAGTGTTTGAGAATTGGTTCAAAAATATTCTTGAAAAGTTACATGATAATTGTATTATTGTAATGGACAACGCTTCGTACCACTCAAGAAAAGTAGAGCAAATTCCGACTGAAAAAAATAAAAAACAAGAGATAATTAATTGGTTGAAAGAAAAACAAATCCCCTTTCAGGATGATTTATTAAAACGAGAGCTACTGAATATCGTAAAAAATCATAAGGAGCAGTACGAGGCGCGTGTCGTAGACGAAATGGCGAAAGCTAAAAATAAAACTGTGGTACGACTTCCGCCGTATCACTGCGAATTAAATCCGATAGAGTTGATCTGGGCTCAAGTTAAAGGACATGTCGCATCCCGCAACAAAACATACAAGATGGCAGAATTAAAAATGTTATTAAACAACTCAATTCAAAATATTGACGCTGCAAAATGGAAAAAATGCATAAAACATGTCGAAGAGATAGTAGAACCGAAAATGAATGCCATGGACAGAAATGTGGAAACAATGACCGAAACATTCATAATAAACGTGGGAAGTGACAGCGACAGTAGTGATACGTCGGAATAATTTAATTAATTGTATATGTTAAACTATTTAAATATACATAATTTTATTTTAAAACATTGTCTTAATATTTTTCTTTCTTTCTCTAAGTTCAATACAAAATACTTAAGTGGTTTTAGTGCTTACTATTGAGCGCACAAAATCATCGCATATGAACACACCTTAACTTTTTATCAGTATAGTTGACGCCCACTCACCTTTTTGTGTCCTTATCTTTTGTAAGGGATTGTGCGACAGAGACAATGCTCTATTAACTCGTTTCGGTGGATAGAGTTATAGTCCGATCCGCTTTTGACATCATTATCGTATTCGAAGTCGAACGTAGTCGCGATAGGCGATAACCTGCGAGCGGCGCGTTCGTCGCTCCCGTCCCGCCTCTTGCGGCAGTAGCGCGCCTCATCGCCCGCCGTTTGGTCGTTTCGTGCTCGACTCGACTCGCTCATGCCCCTCTAGATCCCCCACTGTGGAACTCGCTTTTGGCGGGTTTTCGCACGGCCGTGAGCGGTGAACGTGATGCGCAGTGCATTCGGACCTTTACGGAATGTGCACGTGTCATATCAACATGCTCGTTGAGTGTGTGTGTGTTAGCGCGGCGTCACAGTGAAATCTGTGGTGAGGACTGCCTTGATCGCTTGGATTGCAGTGTTGGATTGTAGGATTGGATCGGTCGCGACTTTTTGTAAGAATCCGCCGCCTTGCCGGATGCGTTGTCCATGATGTTGATTCATGCATGACGCACTTGATTGCTGGAACCTGGACTTTTTCATGTTCATGATGGTATCATTGTTTCCAGTAATGGTAACATGTTGAGATTTGTCAATGGCAATTCCTTTGTTTATCAAATAGGCAGGTCTGTGTCATATGGATAAGTCTTGAAAATTTCCTATTCAATTCTTTTTGTTCAATATTTTATCCAATGGCGCAGTTTAATGAATAAAAAAAGGTGTTTCCTTGTTCAGTATTTGGTACATGGTCTCTGATGACTACAACTTAGTATATAAATTAATTTGACTCTATTTTTACTCTAGAGATTTTATAGACATAAGTATAGCCTAATGATTTAAGTATTATGGTATTTTACATGCAATAAGCCAGCGGCGGCATGGGCATATTGAGTCATATGGCAGAATAGAATAGTTATTTATTACTTATAGTAAACACTAGCGCCAACAAAGGAAAACTTAATGATAATTCACCTGGTGATAACTGCTTAAGTGCTATGAATCTAATATTACTTGAATTGAATGTTACCTAAATCAACAAATTGAATTTACGCGACCCATAAAAAGATAAACAAAATAATAAATGATTAGAAGAAAACAATAATGCAACTATTACAAAATAGATCAAAGACATAAACTAAGAAATCAAATCAAACCGTTCTTAAATACAGATATTGCCTTCAATTTGTCGATATTTGTAGGGATAAGTTAAGGAATCAAAGACAGAAACTAAGAAATTAAATGAAACCTGTCTTAAATATAGATATTGCCTTCAATTTGCCGATATTTGTAGGTATAAGGTAACAGAACAAAGACATACACTAAGAAATCAAATCAATTCGTTTTTGATACAGATATTGCCTTCAATTGTCGATATTTGTAGATATAAGGTAACAGAATAAAGACAGGCATGAAAAAATTAATAAACCGTTCTTAAAACCAGATATTGACTTTAATTTGTCGATATTTGTAGGGATAAGGTAAGGAATCAAACACAGAAACTTAGAAATTAAATGAAAACGTTGTTAAATATAGATATTACCTACAATTTGTTGAAATTGTAGATGAGTAATAGTCTCACTCATACTGAGTTAAAACCAATACAAAAGGATAGTGTGTGAGCAATTTTCCCCATATTTTTGTTACGGATTTACCACGAAGGGCAAATTACAACGTTTCGTTTTGGTAACTACATTCACAAGGAAAATAAATATGTTCTTAGAATCTGCAATGGCATATTAATTTGTCTCTGGTCTTTTAACCGCTTATAACTTTAAAGCTGGTAATTAATGACGTATGGAACCTACACACGTCATTCCATACGTCACCTATATAAATCCACATGCATCAGAAGCAGTATTGCGGCGATGGGCAAGCCCGTATTATGCAGGACTAAAGTGGTTAGTGGAAAGAGGCTGTCCCCCAGATTATGACTTGGGTGTGTATCCAGCTACTGGTTGCCATATTCTGGGGATAAAAACCGTGATGATATGATATAACCGTGAATAAATGTCTGCAAACTGCGCGTCATGCAATTTAAAGGTTACATTTATACTGACTCCTTCAGAGTCTCGCCCCAAAAGCCCGGTGGAGCAGAAATGGCTGCATCAGCCAACTGCATAGTCTATTCATAAAATAATAAAAAATAATACTGTTCTGACTGTCTATAAAATAACAAAATCATAATTATTACTAATGATAACAATTATTTCAAAATATTAATGCGTAGGTACTTTTTATATTTCCTAAACTGTTACTTAATGAGATGAATTAGATTTATAATGACTTTAGGGTAAAAACATAAACTCTACAACTGAATGATTTTTGTACCGCGACTATAAGTTCCTCTATAGCTACTAATAATATCAAGACAAATGTTTTAAAACAACATCTTTTGCAAGAAAGTAGATAACTAGATTGAAATTCTTTACGTTTAGAGGTCGCCGTAATAAAGATTGGTGACGGTAAAAGTGACACAAACAAAAACCAGCTATTCCAACAACAGCTTTCTTTGTGTGAATTTTTCTGAATGTAATAATGGATGTTATATATCATTTTTACTTGTAGCTGTTGTACTTTTTAATACAAGCTTGTAAGAGAATACATAAAATGTTGATTGCTTAAGCAAGTTACTACTTCAATGGAGGATACAGTTTACAGTTAAATTAGTTATCTACGGCGCATTAACAATCTCAACTTTATTTGTCTGTATGGTGACATCATGGACTGAAATACAAAGATTGATGACAGCCCTACAGCTGTGACAAACGGGCACAGGTTTTCCCTAAAAAGATCTGATAGATGTCAGTCAACATTTTAAATGTTGATAGAAAAAAGGTATACTATCCGTCGTTTCATCCTCAGCATTTCTGCGGCGCAGTTGTCACAGTTTGACCTTGTTTAAACTAGGTTAATGTATTTGAAATGTAGAACAGTATTTTTTGGCTCGTGAAGCAAAGTTAACCTGTTTCAAACGCCTAAGAAGTTTTTATTGAACGATTTGATATAATAATCATTAAATGATATGATTTTCGCCTTCTCTCGTAACCGTGATAGTCGAATTACGCAAGCTTGTAAAACGTCTACAGCATCGTTAGAAATTTCGATTAGTTTATCAAATCATAATCTTCTTCCATAAAAGTCCAAATAGATTGTTGAAGTTTCGAAATAAGAAGCCAATTCCGTAAAAGTAGTTAATTACTATAAAATAATACATGTGTGTTATCATAGCGATCACAGAATGTAAATATTATGTCTTTCATGTCAAAATTCTTACTGGCCTTATTACAAAATATCTAATTCATGTCTTCTGTTTCTCATTTTACACTTGAAATACTGTTTTATTGATGTTAAACGAAATCGTCGACAGCCCTACGATTCCGGTGGTACTTTCACCGAGTCGTTCCGGTCTAGAATGGGCGCGTAAGGCCGATCAATCACACAGGAAAACACCCGCGTAATGGCGCCTCCACTCATGACCCTACGGAAAATACGCCACATCCTATTTACTCTCGAGAGTACCGCTAAACGACGCAAAAAGTAACCACGCGTTGCAAATGATTAATTATTGCCCAACCCGGTAATTCTTGCACGTAATCTCTATGTCCTTTCATTATAGATTAGTCTTGAATACTGATAGGTTGTTGCGTAATGTTGAAATTTCACTTGGGTCGCTTGATTCTTATTGTTATATAACTTGCTTTTTGGCAAATTAAGCATTTGTTAGCGATAGGATTATCTACAACGCTGGGAACTTTATTTCTTGTGTCCTTATTTAGAAAGCTCCTTATATATATCGTTTGACGAATTTGTGGTTTCCTATTTTTTTCGTTTTGTATTCTACGTCTGTATTCTTGATGTAACGTTCTTTTTTATTTTCTAACTTTTAATATCTTTTTGTTTTTTATTTGCAATCTAATTTAAATATCGCTATTTAATTTAGATTGACTTCATTTACTTCAATAAGTAAGAATATTTCATTGAAATTGCCTTGAAAGGTAAGTTTATTTCTGAAATAGAAATTTGAAGAACTCAATCAAACTTGATTAAATGATATTGTCTTTCTTTATATTATTTACGAAAAGTATTTTAAGAAACAAATATGGCCGTTTGGAAGTCGGTATATTAGTTTTAAATCGGATATCCTCGGTTCACATTTGGCATTCGACACGTGTTCGCAGTTGATAGGATTAATCTGTTTCGCCCGGATTAAGCTGTGTGCATGTACTATGTGGAGGTAAAGGTAGATTTAGATTTTTAGCTAGGTAGGTGTAGTTGCTGACTTCGAATTTCTCACAGTCAGCAATTGAATCTGACTTGTATCAGCTATTATTAGCTTTTTTATTAAATTTTGATAGTTCGGATATTTTAGTTTTGATCTGGTTTTTCTGAAACTGGGTTATTTGTATCTTTGATTAAAATTGTTATCAGTTGTTGTTACCATTGGTAAGAAGGCCTTATATAATATTTACAAATCTATTTATACAAAATAATAGATCTAAACTTATTAATTTTGATAAGGAACAATTATTATATTAAAAACTCGATAACTTAAAAAATATGTCTCAACGGTATAGTGTCTCCCAATTGCTGGCGGCCATGGCCATTCTGAATTGCAATACTACCACGTTTTGCGAGGAAACCGTAATCTTTGGGGTCACTTGTGACATCGACTAACCGTATAGACAACTTAAAAGAGTTTTATCACACCTGGACCCCACGAACCTAAAGTCTCAACTTGAATGCTACAAATTTGGAGCCGATACTTATTAATATATTCTTGTATTTTTGCATTTCCGGTCGTCTCATTAGCCGTACCGTTCCTTTAAAAGCTTTCAAGATTGTAGTGTAGAGTAAATAGTTGAGGAAGTGTTGGAATAATATAAAAGTAAAGATCAACTCATAATAAAGGATCATATTTATAGACACTGACTATATTTATCTATTAACCAATGTCACATACATTAAACTCGTTTGACTCATTTTAATGTCAAGTCTACGTTAACTTTGAAACTCAATTAGCCCTAGGCCGAGTTTATTTATTGGTTGTATTGTAATTGTATACTGTCAAACGGCCAGTTTAGATAAGTCGTTTTCTATCGGCAAGTCTGACCCTCTGTTATCGGTTCGGCCGTGCCTGAATTGTCGATGTTGTAATGATCTATCTGAAATTTATGTACCGTAACATTGTTTCTAATGTGAATACGAATAGGTTGCCGCAATCAAGTGCTTACATTGACATGAATATCGATCATTATTCTGTGATTTGTCAATATACGTGAAGTGCGCTTATGTTCAATAGAACGACGGTTGCGACAATATGGCAATTGTGAATGAACGAATTTCTTCTTGTTTCTGATGGATTTTTGTAATGATTTCGAAACTTATGTTTTAAGATGTAGTCATTGTATAACAAAGCATTTTGTCTGTCCGTTTCTAACAACCAAAAAAGATTAGGACATGAATAAAATAACACATAATAAGATATTACTTGTGTTTTATGAGGGAAATAATAATAAAATGAACGTAAATAAATTATATGTTTTAATATGTCAGAAGGTATACAATGGCTCTAATGTATGTATCTGATTGAGAATATAAAGAAAGTACCTACATGAAAATTGCCACAATATATTATAATTTGTAAAAAAAAAATATTGTTTAATTTTTTCAAATAATATTTGTGTAATCTACATGGTCTTTGTTTTCGATTATACACTGAGACTTAGTTTACTTTAAAACAAAATCTCGTACTGAATAAAAAAAATAATTTTGCCAGAATTATAATAATTCCAGTTGTTCTAAAGTTACCTGTATTATTTTTTTTAACTTATGTATTACTAGAAAAGACTTTACACATCTTTATCTCGTATAAGCGTACTTCACGATGAAATTAATAGCTGTAGAAATGTTCGATATAAAATTATATCTTTAATTACAGTTTAAACTGACATAGGAAAATAAATGTGAAGTGGGTTGTGTTAAGGGAAGGTGTAAACGTAGTGTTAAATGACAAGAAAAAAATGATCGTACTTGGTGTCGGTTAATAAAGTTAAGTGATAAAGAAGCAGTGACGTGAAGTGTACAGAAAATAGTGATTGTAATCATTAAAAGTGTCAAATCCACAATTTGGTGTGGCGAACCAGGCAGCTGGCATGCATATGTGTTATGAGAGACCTGGTCTGGTCACCCCTTTGAACGGCAGCGTTGGGTAAGGGTTGTTTTTTTATTGAAATATTTAATCTAAGGCTCGATTCGTGTCAAGCGGGGTAACCGCAGCTGATCGTTCGCTGTACAAATATTATGAGCGTGCAATACCATTCGTTTCAGCAGTGGATTTTATCTATTTAATACCTTTAAACGAGCAATTCTTGTATAATGTATATAGATATGTCCTCCAGGTACTAAAAATAAGGCATTAACTTTTACTTCTAGCTGATTTTTAGGGTTTCGTACCCAAAGGATAATTAGCGAAACCTTGTTACTAAGACTCCGCTGTCCGTCTGTCCGTCCGTACGCTCGTCTGTAAGCTGTATCTCATGAACCGTGATAGTTAGGCAGTTGAAATTTTCACACAAGATGTATTTCTGTTAACGCTATAACAAAAAATACTAAAAAAACACAATTAAATAACTTTTTAGGGGGCTCCTATACAACAAACGTGATCTTTTTCCTCGATTTTGCTCGATATTGATAACGGCAACAGGCTTCAAATATTCACAGAATATTAAGTTATATAGTCACTTTAAAAATAAATAATTAAATTAAAATAAAACAAATATTTTAGGGGGGGGCTCCCATAAGCCAAACGTGATTTTTTTTCCGTTATAGATAATGGTACGGAAACCTACGTGCGCGATTTTAAGTTTAATCATTTATGCTTTGTGATTGTTTGAATTGTGACTTAATATTTTTCTATATATGATACTCCTTTTCTTTTTAACTCTTTCGCATAGAAACTGAAGTGTTCCATGCTATTTTTTTCTTACTAGCTTTTTTATTAGCGGTTTTACTCAAATGTAGGTACATTTGGTTATCAGCATAGGATTCATACGGCAACTCCTTGATTATACTAAAGAAGTTTGCTTCAGCAAGCTACAGCTATCTATAGTGCGTTTCGGAATTCGGTCCCGCGGGTACTTTTAAATTTTCCGCGATGAAAAATAGCCTATGTCCTATTCCAGGACCAAACCTATATGTGTGCCAAGTTTTATCCCGATCAGTCGAGTGGTTTAGTAGGATTAACATGACCATATATTTTAACACTAACATAGTTTCGTTAGTAAACAAGTTAAGATGTTAACCTTGGAACTTGACAACAGAGTAGGTCAACTTCTCTGCAGCGAACCGATTAACCTAAATCAAAAATTAATATAACAAAACAAAAAAAAAATTTAATGCCGTTTGTGACATTAATTAGTATTCATCGATGTTGTTTCTTCAAATAACATTTGAAATACATCAATCATAAAAAATGGCTTCCAATTCTTTCATCTCTGTTAAATAATTTTAAAGATTATACGTATTTAGTTGAATGATAAAGCAGCTTTTGTAGAAATTTAGAAAATTAATACTCTATTATCAATATTATATTAAAAGTTCAATTTTTATGAGCCTAAGAAAAAAATATTATTAACATTAATTTGTTGCTTAGGGTGTGTTCGTTTTTGGATAAGTAATCATTTTATTCGTTTATTTTGCCGACTGCCTTTCGTTTGTTTAGCATTGGTGTCAAAAATATCAAAATTTTAGTATCATCTGTAACAAATTGTCAGGCGTTCGTTTAAGATGTTTTAGTCAATTCTTCCGCTGAAAAGTTAAACTTTTAGACCCATATCTGGAGCGGTTAGTGTAATCTGTCAAATTGCCTATATATATTCATTGTATATGGTAGTGTGTGTGTGTGTGTGTTATTATCGTAGTGTGTGTACGTCAACAATTCGTTAATACAACCAATAATTTTGCTAGTAACGTTTCAAAGCTACAACAATCAAAGGTGTCGATGGCGAAATTGGCGTTATCATAAGTGTGTAATGTATCAAACGTGCAATAGTTAGGTTTATATTCAAAACCCTTAAAATATTAGTCATATCATATTTCCAATGCCTTAATGCAAAGAAGAATGCTAATGGTTTTCATTTTTCAAAATCGTTGTTTTAGGCAATGGAATACAAAATAGTTAAATACAATACTAGTTTAGATTTGGATAATTTTTTATTGAATTTAAAAGTGTATAGGCTGTAAAAGTAGGCTGAAAAATTCCACTAAGCGTTACCCCTATTGGTTGCCATTTTGACGTTATAAAATTCTAAATTACATTACAATTTTATTGTAAAGGTGGTTAATATACACATCATGATAGAGTACTCTTATTGTATCTTACTTTTATATAATACTGGCTTTTGCCCGCGGTTCTGTACGCGCTTAATTCGGTTATTGGTGAAGGATTTAAACAGCAACTCCTTAATAATAGAAAAAAAAAAAACGACTCACACTTGACGTTTTCAAGTAGCCTAATGTCCTATCTTGGGACTCAAACTATCTCCATATCATATTTCATCTTAATCGGTACAGCGGTTTAAGGGTGAGGATGTAGCAGACAGACAGACACAGTTACTTTCGCATTTATAATATTAGTATGGATAAACCTTTTTTATGGATAAACGTAATTACTCAAATTTTGTTACAAAAAGACGTACACGTAAGTATCTGAATTTTGGTATGAATGGCACAGTATTTAGTGAGAGAAGCGACGGGTGTCATATGGGAATAGATTAGCTTGACCCGAGTCACACATGTGGGGTGTATCGGCTTGGCTTGATGGTAATTTGTGATGCTATTTTTGTATATGATGATAGGCAGACGGTTGTTAGGTATTTATACTCAGTTATTAGGTGACGATGAATTATTTAAAAAAAAATAACAAGATTAATACAAGTGAAAAGAAGGAAATTTAATTGGAGGGACTAAGTTGGATCCCGAGAGCAACGAAGGATGCTAGAGTAGGATGCAAGGGATTCTAGAGTAGAATCCTGAGCGGAGCGAGGGTTACAAGGACCGAGATGTTTTTTTAAGTGTTGTATAATTTAATTTTTACTAATAACTGCGAGTTATCTCATATTTTGGTTTATATTCCGTAATAATTACCGGATGGTAAGAGAACAATGAAATATAACAACCACAACAACAATTAAAACAATTTAACAATGGTTCCAAATTCAAAATGTCACTCAGTGAGTAAAAGTGAGTTTTATTCACCCTTTTTCGAGTGGCAATGGTAAAAATATAATAACTACTACTACTGTCGCCAACGGCTTTGCCTGCGCTTTTACCTTGAGGATACGCTTTACGTAAGGATCTATTGTCGCGGGAACTCTACAACCGAATAAAAAGGATTTTATCCATCTCTTCAGATAAACGCTAAAATCATGTATCTAAGCTTGAGGATAATCAAACAAACACAATTTCGCATTTACAATATAAATATGGAATATTAAATATACGTGGTTGGTGTTTTACTTCTAATATATTACGAAAAGTAGTTAAAAAAAAAACTTTTTTTTGAAATATCTTTGATATTATTATTGTATTCTGTATTGCACAAAACTTATATATTAAACAATTAAAAGAAAAAATGTTTTACAATTGAGGCGGTCTTATTGCTATAGGCGATTTCTGCCAAACAACCTTCGGTTTCGCTAATTATTATCTTAATATCATCATCAGTCTATTACAGAAATAATTATAATATGGGGTTTATAGTAATATCATATATATAGTATAATAAATAGATACATTAGCAAAAATCTAATTTTAGTAAATATCAATCGTTTATAACTTTCATATTTGATTCAATACATAATTTTACAAAGAAAATAAGTGTAAAGACTTATAATTTTTAACATACATAATTATCCAAATAATTTTAGATACATATATGTTTGTTCTGTTCGAGCCTGCTAAATATTTGTAAAGTGAAATCACACCGATGCCCATGACCCATGCTCACACACGTCAAGACCGAGCCGATTTTCAGTCACCAATGAAGGTCACAACTGTAAACAATTTGTATATTAGGGCCAGACAAAAGACGCTATTAAACATGAAAACAATACGGACAGAGTAATTATACCAGTAACAAGTACGCAACAACAGTAAACTGTGCCTTTATTACTCGTAAACATGCTACCAACCAAGTGCTAAATCAATTTCTTTGCTTAATGGTCATACAAATATTGATTTAATTTAAACCAGAGCCTTAATTTTCATTCAAATCTTGATTTACGTTTTAACCTGGCCCTTAATTTTTTTTATTGTAGGGAGATACTTATATCTTTATTCTATATCTTTGTAAACAAATTAGCGCTTATTTAAAAATATCTGTGATATTCCATGCTTATAGCTTGTCCTTTTAAAGAGACTTCTTCAAGCAAACCTAGGTACTTATGTTTGAACTACTTACACTTGTAAGTGATAGTAAACAAAGATTTTTCTCCCGCGAACGCTTGGATTGTGGAATGAGCTCTCTGCCAAGGTTTTCTCTAAGGACTACAGTATGGGGTTCTTCAAGAAAGAAGTTATTATATTTTTGAAGGGTCGGCAACGCGCGAGTGATACCCCTGGTGTTGTAAGCGTCCATACGCTACGGTGACCGCTCACCATCAGGCGGACCGTGATCTAGTTTGCCATCTTAGTGGTATGAAAAAGGTAACTTAAGGCGTAAGAAAATAATGCAAGAGAAAATAATATATACCTTATGAATATGTAATAAATATATTAACATATTATACATAATCGTTTTTATCAAAAAACGTCATGGATTGTAAGTATCATAAGTGAGTAAAATTATAATAATGATATCTTAATATAAAAAAATCTAGTATCAAGCTTAGCAAAGCTTGTGCTATGGATACCAGACAACGAATGCAAACATAAATACAAATTTTTTTTTTTATAAATGCATATTATACATAGAAAACACCCAGAGTCAAGACAAACACAATTTGTCTCTTTTTTCCCATAAAATATTTGTCATTTTTAGTTATAGGAGAGTTGAAACAGAGAATGCCTGTTGAAAGACATAAATAATGAAACGTCTTTAAATAAAACACAAGTCTAATCAAGACTAGTCAATGTTTCTAAAAGTATTATTTGTATCTTTTATTACCTAAATAATTTGAAATTCCTAGTTATAACTTTAAAGACAGCTCAAAGACAGAATGCCGGCTAAAAGACAGAAAGAGACGCCAATACATAAAACACAAGTCTAAATAGTGAATAATAATAGTCAAAAGTCAAATAAAAATAGTCAATATTTTTATAAACTATCATTTGCCTCTTTTGTTACCTAAATTATTTGACATTCCTAGTTATAACTTTAAAGACGGAAAGGCAGAATGCCTGCTAAAAGACAGAAAGAGACGTTTATAAATATAACACAAGTATAAATAGTCAATAATAATATTCAAAAGCCAAATAAAAATAGTCAATGTGTCTATAAACTATCATTTGCCTCTTTTGTTACCTAAATCGATTTGACATTTCCAATAAGACAGTTGAAAGACCGAATTCCTATTCAAAGACAATTAATGAAACACAAGTCTAACCTAAGACTATTAGTCAGTGTTCCTCTCTGAGCTAATTAATCCGTCTGTTAGTCGACTTATGACAATCTTGTCTTCAGAGACTGTTAGCTTTGTGTACATTTGTATTGGATCATTATCAATATCCTTAAACATTTTATTGAATACCTTTAGATTATTTAATTTGATTTTAACTGTCTGTTTAACAAAGCTGTTATTCTTTGATTCTATTTTGTGTTTTACGAGATATTTGTTTTGTGATGTTTTTAATTATTTAAATGCTACGCGAATAAACAGTCGAGTGGCCACTAGTTCGACAACGTCATCCAATTCTAACTGGATCAGCGCGGTATACTATGACTTTAGCCTCGTATCTCTGTGTAGGGATATGTGCCTCTTAGTTGTATAAACAATGGCTGGGGCAAGTAAGGTAGCAAAGGACGAAGAAGCGTAAACTGACCGACTGTCTAGCTAGGGACTTGAAATTTTCCTAGGTTCCTGTTATAACGCAGGCGAGGACTAAAAAGAATTAAGCAAAATTCATAAGTGGGTAAATGGTTGGAAATTTGTATGGATATCCGTCATTTGAATATAAAAGCATAAAAAATAGTATTTGGCCTTAAGGTTCAAAAATGAGATTTAATTGTTTCTCTGCTTTTTGAAAAATCGTTCCCTAGAGGGCAGAATAGGGGATAAAAATTCCAATATTTTTGTAGGTAGAACCAAAAGCAGTTTCAATCTTCGAAGTCGCAGGAATAAGCTAGTCGGTTCATGAAACTGATTCTAATTAAAAGAGAATATTGTTACCAGAACAAGATCTTTTGTTTGAAGTTGTAAGCACTTGTTCAAGAGCTTAATCCCTGATAATTACATCGACAGGGAATTCATTCTCACACTTTGGAACCAAAATGGTCGCGTACAGTGCGGTTTCAGAGAAACTTCCTCCCGCGAACCCTTGGGTTGTGGAATGAGCTCCCTGCCAAGGTTTTCTCTAAGGACTACAGTATGGGGTTCTTCAAAAAAGAAGTTATTAGATTTCTGAAAGGTCGGCAACGCGCGAGTGATGCCCCTAGTGTTGCAAGCGTCCATAGGCTACGGTGACCGCTTACCATCAGGCGGACCGTAGGCTTGTTTGCCACCTTAGTGGTATAAAAAAAAAAAAAAAAATATATACATAGGTATGGTTATGTATTGAAATTTGCTGTCTGGTTACTGCCAGATGATTGATAGAGCTTATAAATTACGTTTACTGCGTCACGTTAGTAGGTGGCTTTGATACATCTGAAGTTCTCACAAATTGATCGTGGGCGTAGGTTACGTTTAAATGTGGTATCCGTTGTTTTAAGGATGACACTTCTAGGTATAGAATTATTTTATATTTTGTAGGTCATTTAAACAAGTCGTTTTGTTATAAAAATTTTATATATACATATATATTGTATGCGAGAAAAATACGCTATTGAGTGTGTTGTTTAGAAGTTCTGTAGTCAAATGGCTAAACATGATTCGCCATGTCCGTCCGTTTGTAGATGTGTCACAGTCTCATAATTCCGCCGTCATTGCTTTGATTCTGATAAAATTTTACAGGTAATTTAAAGTGTCTTATGTAAACGGCTACACAGTTTCATAATGAAATTGAGAAAAAAAAATCGATTTATGGATAGCTAGCTCGCCATTCTCCATACATTAAGCAGAGTATAGAATATTTTTTCGCGCTACCCTATGGGGGGAATTCATGGTGTACTCTAAAACATGCATTTGAGGTTGTTCTTCAGTGTTTTGTTTCTCAGAGGTACATATGTTTTGCGAGTTAAGTATTGGCTTTTAAATTAACTTTAACTTTGAAACCGCAGGTTCTAAAAATTTGAAAAGGACTCATGATAGTAGGACTTTAAAGACCTACTTGCATCGAAAATTGTTATTCAAGTTTTTCAGATCTCCTTGATAATTGGCATTCTACGCAACCCTAACTTATTACGTGTTCTGGCCGGTGCTTTACTATGACTTTACGATTATTATGTATTTTTAAATTGTTGTTGACCCGAAGATTGAATGTTGAACCAGAGATTTACCAGTTTGCCAAATTTTATTCAAAATAAATTCAGATGTGTACGCGTGATTGATTTACTAACATTCAATCCAAAAATAAATATAGTACATATTTAGCAGTATATCAGTAGAAGAGGAAAACCCTGTTATTGAATTTTTTTATCGGATTACACTTTAAGTTTCGTCTTTGTGGTTCATTTTTGTCTATATGAAATAATCTTTATCGTCTGTTTGTGTGGCAGATTTTTTTATGATTAAGCAAATTATACTTAAAAGCGCCTGTAAGGAAGTTTTCTTTCGTTATGATGAACATTTAAAATTATTTTTCCACGTACGTAGGATTTATATTAGCTAATGAGTTAATGAAAAGGGTTCAGCAAGAATTATTCTCGAACGTATTGAACTCTCAATTTCCTTAAAGATATTTTCCTAGTAGTTTGTTAAAAATAAGTATTATTTATTTCTTATTACTGATAGAACTGTACTATGACATTAAGTAACTGCGATATGTTTGATTTATTAAATTGTCATTTTTATCCCTTAAGAATTATTATTTATGTCTGGTCTAATCTTAGAGTACCTATTTTCCTATATGTGACTCTACCGTTACTAGTATGTAATTAACTTCGATCCTAATTGCCTTATAATTCGAATACTTATTTATTCAGCTTCCTTGCTTTTTAGAGTTTTGTAAGTTTTAAGTTTAGAGTTTAGTCATCATGTCCGTGCTTCGGCCTTTTGGAACTATGATGATTATCATTTCTTATCTTTATTATTTAGTCGTGATTCAATTGTTATTTATGTAAGGACTAAAATGACTCTATCTTTAATCAGCGTGTATTTGAAATTCTTCTCCGTTAATAAGTTTCATTGTAACTTAAAATTCACTATTGGTAGTTGTATCAAGGATTTACTCTGTTCTAATTGCTATCTTATCCCGTAGGTCCTCATTATTTTGTAGTAGACCACAGCAAATTGGTGAGCCCTTCGCCCCAACACTGCATTAGATGCTGTGTTCCTGGCTGGACTAAGGTAGCTTCATGGCGCCATGCGTTAATAGTCACCAGCTTTAGGGTGTGTTCGATATGTCTGTGAAGTTAGCAACCCAATTCGCAGCACCCCCGAATTTAGGGTGAGTTCTGGGTCCTTTTAGAATAGTCCTAGAGTTCTCGACGGAGAATTAAAAAAAAATGAGGTGCTAACTTTATGCCGCACCCTTTTTTCTGCAAAAAATAGTTCTGTATTTTCTTTAAGATCGTCCTACAATAGTTTTAGAGTTCTTGAAGCATTTCACGAATAGTTCTGCAATAATTCAATAGATAAGCATTTTTTTCGGCCATAACATTTTCAAACGACCCAATTCACACACAGGCTAATATAACCGGTCTAATTGGTTTAAATCGACATGAAAACGAAAAGACACTCGGTACAAATGTTGATCAATAAGGAAGACAGTTATATTTTCGCGAAAACTGCAACTAGCTAAATAGGTAGGATTATCACATTTTTTATCGCATTTATCGCATCGCAGTTTTCGCGAATAGTGGAAAGTTTCCTAAAGAAAAATATATCTGGTATTTTGGTTTTTTTGGTGTAAAGAACCGCAATAAGATGCAGAATTCTCGGGGTGCTGATCAGATCAGGTTTTGGTTTAAATATTTCAAACTGTCTATACATATTCATTTTTTTATGGCAGTTTTTTTGTTATTATCATCGTAGTCAACCATTCGTTTTACAACCAATAATTCACGAACTATAGGTGTCGATGGCAAAACTGGCGTTATCAAAAGTATGAATAGTAGCAAACGTGGGAACTCTTCATCCCAAAACGAACACACTCTTGAGTAATAAAGTGGTAAAATGAAAGACTAGGGACAGAATAATATGCCTCTTTTGCCAGGCCCTAACGAACTAAAAGAAGTGAGCCAGGATTAGGCAAGTTTTTTTAACAATTCCTAAAAAAACCATTTATAAGTACTTATTTTAATTAATAAGATTGGTGTTGTTTTGTTAGTAACAGCACTCAAGACTCGTAGTTGATTTATTAGAGCTCAGCTAGTGAGAAACGACGAAGATCGAGGGAATGCGTGACGACGTCCATGACTAATAGCATTGTTTTGAACGCATGGCCCTTAAATCTGTTATAGTATGATCCTTTTTACTTATATTAGCATGATTATTTTAGGAATAACGACCTTATTTGCGTTGCTTTTCGCTTCTATAATGTAGAGTACCTGGAGGACCGAGCTTTGCTCGTTTTTTTAACAACGCCATCTGTTGTTAAGTAGCTTTAGTGTTGCTGTGTCGGTAAAACAATAGCATTACTACTCGCCAATATATGGCAGGAAGAGTCATATTTTTCAGTTTATCATTGCCTGCAAACACGGGTAAAACGACGTTTTCTAAAAATGAAACCTAGCTAGATCGATTTATCTTCCCTGAAACCCCCTGCATACTAAATTTCATGCAAATCGTTTAAGCCGTTTCCGAGATTCAGATTATAAATATATATACAAGAATTGCTCGTTTAAAGGTATTAGATTTAATAAAGAGTTAGTATAAAATTAAAGGTTTGTTTATTATATTTTATTTTATTGTTTATAGTAAATAGATAATATGTTACATGTACTTATGAGATTTAACTCTTAATGGTGAAACTCTCGAAAAACTCTCTCTTGATTTTATTATCTTCATTTAATGATTTAAAAGGTCCGGTAATGGCAAGTTTACTAACCATTTCATTTTCCTCATTTTGTTTGTTACTTGTGTAGTGAATTTAAATGATATCGTTATGAGAAATATCGACCTTTACGACATTGACACCCAGAATTTGCATAAGAATGAGGTCTTTATTATTCGATGCATTGATACCGGTTACGGTTCCGATTGCGTACAGTTGATAAGATTTGATATTTACGTTGTGTCCGATTTGAGCGGTACCATTTTGTGACCCTGTGCTTTTTTTTCTTTACGACATAAAGGCCAGGCGAGTGTGACCTCCGGTTTTTTATAGTTGTTATTGGTTGAGCACTTCGTTTGCTGGTTTTTAATTTGTTTTATAATTAGGTGGTAATGTATTTAAATTTATTGTGTTCATGCTGACTTCAGCTACTTCGATTCGGGAGAACCTGCGATCTTTTGTTTCCTGTATAAACATAAAATAGCATTTTGTGTAAACTTTGTGTCTTAGAGTTTTACATTAATATTTGATAGTATACTCCAAGATTTATGTTTTAGTTCCTTTCAAACTTCAACATTATCTTCACAGAATGGATGACTGATTCATCTTTCTTTGTATCATTATCTTATTGTGTCTCACGTTATACAAATATCGAGAAAGGGGTGTAAAATTTTATAGTTTCATACATAATTCCTGCCTGAAGCTACCGAACGGAAAAAAAAAACACGAAATTTTTACAAAACTATTGTATCCAGTATCCCTCATAGGTTAGTTTAGTAGACAGGAAAAGTTATTTTCAAACATACTTTTATTTTTAAACGTGGCTGTCATTGCATTGTCTAAATTGATTAATTTTATATATTAATTAACAAAACATTATATGTATATTAAGGTTGCCATTAACTGTACAATGTATATTAATGTAGTTAGTAATTTTAAAATTATAGCTTAACTTTATTTTTCTAGTATAACATCTGCTCTTCTAACTTCTGCAATAAATAATTTAATTAATAGTATTAAATGAGAGATCATTTACTAACAATTTTAAACTCAGAATTGAACTGGATTAAATATTTAAATGGCAAAATTACACAGAACATCACATTGATTTCAAATAATTATTATCTATTTGACCTTAAGTTTACTATGTGTGAAATCTATTTTCTATTCTTATCACAACTTAATAACGTTTAAATTATATTGCATAAAAGCTATTTACATTTTTCTCGATTGCCCAAGCTCGCTTTAGTGACATGAATAATATACTATGCATACAGAGTGTTGTAACTATGCATGCAAGCAAAGTTGCCTTTTCTCATTAAGTATATGGACCCAATGTATTGTCGGTGATTTTAAAAGCTGTTAACTAGGTGATAGTTATTTGTCGTTCTTATCTTGGTTAAAGCTCGCTGTCTTGATGGGTTCTTTGTTTTGTTGAGTTTGCTAGCTAGTTTACCTTGTATTGAGAAATGTATAGTACTTCCTACGTGACGAAGCGGGTGGTTCCTACAATTACGTGCGAGTCTATCATTGATTTAAAAAGTAAAGATATTTTTCAACTATGTTTAGTCACTTACTACTTAACACTACCTTGCCAGACCACCCAAACTTAAATTATATTAAAATTATGAAATCCTCAGTGTTTTTAGAACTTATAAGTATATCTGTAACTACAAATTACATTGGGTCTTAGTGACGAGGTCTTCAATTTTAATCTAATAAACAAATTATTAATAATTATTATACATATTTTTAGACATTTAAAAACAGTGCCGTCTGGGTCCAAACTTAGCAAAGTTTTGCTATGGATACCAGACAACGGATACAAAACACATATGTACTTTTTTTTGTAAATACATATATATTATACACAGAAAATACAAAATAATAAACTTTTGTCTTGTGCTGGAATGGAACCCTCGCTCTTTGATTCAGCAGTCGCAGGTCATTACCCACTGAGTCACTTAGCCGACTGCCGAATTTAGAAAGATTAGAATGATTAATAACTTACGTCAATACACACCTTTTTACATTGACATACAGCCCATAACTGTACCTTTGTTATTGGTGTAATTATTTTTACAGTGTTAGATTGTAATGTGTGCGAACATTTTGGAATGTATTTCGTTATTACAGTAGTTTTGCTAGCAGCGAGCTAAATAAGCTAAATACAGTGCTTCAAGAGTAATTAGGTCGATAAATCTACGCCAGCCGTGCGGCGACGGCGGTGTGAGACATCGGATAGAAAGTGATATTATTATTATCTGTCTACATAATATACACTACATTCTAAGTATAATTAGTAACAGTAGGGGCTAAATGCCGTTATTTATCGCGTTAATAGACGCGTTAACACAGGTCACGGTGTTCATAATGTCGCTAGCCGTTATTGACACTAATAATGCCGTTATGAAATTAACGCGCTAAGTTGTGGGTAATTCTTTGTTGAAAATGTCGATATTATACAGCATTTAACTGCACCTGGTTGCATAACTGTGGCAGAACAACGAAGGAATTCATGTGAATTTTAGCATAGGAATAGTTTAAGGTGTGGATTATAACATCCAGCTTTTATGAAAACTCATTCAATCTGTTTTTTTTTAATTAGGCCGTGGCTTGCAAATAGTTATTGAGTTGCGATAAAGTATCATATCGCTATTACCATGTTATACGTTATTAAAAAGCATGAACACATTCGTAAAACGCTAATAAATGAACTAGTAACTAGACTTTACTGAATTTATACAACGAATTAACTATTATGATAAAGAATCCGCTTATTTATTTAATGATTAATTTACTTGCACAAAAATAGCATGGTTTTATGGTTTAATATGGCGGACTAATGGTTAAATATTAATTTAATATTAAAATAACGCAATTTGCGTAGCGAAATGTTTATATGTAGCTTAATGTAATGATGTTGATATGGAATAAAATGATATGGTTCCCAGAGTTATTGTTATACATCGATATATGAAATTGCCGAGCACGCGCCGTTCTTTACTAAGTGTCATAATAAATCGAAGCGAAAACTTGTTCCATAATACCATTATCCACTAGGTCACAGACAAGACGCATGGCCCAGTCAGCATGTAAACATAGCTCATTAAAATACTCACACGTACAAGCATATAATTCTATTGAAATTATGTCTAATATTTTCTTTGCTATAAAATAATCGTGTATAGAGCTTTGGGGTAAAAGTAATCAGAGAACGGTAAGCTTCTAGTAAAAAAGTCTAGTGCGCTACGTTGTAGACACACGACGAACGTCACTTTTTATACTATTTATATTCCACTAGCTTATTCCCGCAACCTCGTTCGCGTGGGGTTTGGAGAAAAGGGAAGCTTTTAAGTGTTTAGCGTTTTATCTACAACATTATCGGAATTATTATATTTTATCTACAACATTATCGGAATTATTATATTTTATCTACAACATTATCGGAATTATTATACAAATTTTTATCCTCTTTTTCGTCCCGTGATGATTTTCCATAAACGGCAAAAAACTTATTATCTTAATTAAAGGATAAATTGTATACCAATATTTGTGAATTGAGCTTTTAAAATGATTTTCATACAAATTCTCTCAGTCAGTTTTTTCAGTTGCTAATGACTATTGCTTTTAAAATTATCGCATGTAAATGCATTAAGCTACCTATATGTATGTGATATTAATAAACTTGTTGGTTCGTTCGTACCATAAATAGCAGCTCTTATCAAAACAATACCCGCAAGCTAAGTTCAATTACATATACTTGACTGTCATAATAATACTATGATTCAATGTTAATTTTAGTTATTATCATACATTTCATACATTCAGTGAGTTCATGAACATGAAAACGTATATAGTGTTTTTAGGTATTTAGAAAATGTGCTAAGTATTGTTCTATGTCTTGCGTAGCCTCTGTTTTTATAAAAAAAAAATAGCTGACCCCTCAAACATTGTTCATTAAAACCTTGCCCTAACAATAATGAACACAACAAAATATATCCGATTTGATGCAGTCGTTCGGAAGTTATGGCGTGACCAAGGGAAGCAAGGATTCATTTATATATATATGTCGCAGATGTATTGTTTAATCAGTTGTTTTACGAAACACTAGCTGTTTTACAAATCAGCTCCGTTATTTAAAACAGCTGAATAACGTTTAGTGGTTTTTTAAAATTACTTAAGCTTAAAACGTTTATCAATGCATCGGGTCAACAATGAGACAGCGTGAAATGAAACGTCAAATTAAAGATTTTAGTTCTAAATTTGGTCGCTCGTGGCTCTGTGTAGCATAACAATAAAAGCGTCCGAATTCAAAATTTATTTAATAAAACCAGTAGTATTTGAATGAGGGGCTTGGATTCGATCCCCGTATAAGACATACATTTGACTCCCCCGCAGCCTAATTGCTACTGTGCAGAAGGTGTGGTTTTGATTCTCGCACTGGAAAAACATTCATGTGATTAAGATTTGTGTTTTTCTTAAGACTGGATGTATTTATGTATGATATGTATGTATTTACAAAAAATAAATAAATAAGTATTGGTATCCGTTGTCTGGTTTTTATAATTCAAGCTTTGCTTTGTTTGGAATCAGATTGCGATATAGTATGTCCAAATTATTATTATTATTTATTGTTTGTTTTTTCTATGTATAACATGTATGTATTTGCAAAATATCCGTTATAATTGAATCCGCTGTCTGGTATCCATAGCACAAGCTTTGCTTAGTTTGGGACCAGGCGGCGTTGTCTGTAATGTCTAAAAATATTTATAAAAAAGAAAAAGCTGTAACCGAATACAAAGTGTACTTACTATCGCTATACCTATAGCTTGCTATAGCAAACTTTCTTGCTATAATTCATAGACTTTCCGTAGAAATCTCACACCGATGACAGAATTTAGCGCGGACGTTGCCGCAAGCAACAGCTAGTGTATGAATAAATCGCTGTCATACTAACAATACCTACTCCTTTAAAACATTGAAAGGCTGCCTTTATGAAATCCTAAATAAAGCTTTTAGGTGAAGGTTGTTTTAGGCGTGTAAATACTTATCATTTCTCTGACTGGCTTTATTATTTATATGTAACTAGCTGACCGGGCAGACGTTGTCCTGCACGATACCGACTGCAGCGCCATCTGCCGGGCTGATTTGTGAATCTAAACCATACAGGACGCCACCGAAACACATACAAAAAAAATATTTCAAATCGATCCAGCCGTTTAGGAGGAGTACAGTGACAAACACACGTACAGTAGAATTATATATATATATATATATATATATATATATAGAAGATGTAAGCTTTCGTCTCATACACAGTATGTGTACAGTGCAACAAACTTCTCTAACCTTCTGACTTTGGGTGTTTGGTCGCTAGTGTCGTGTTAGTCCAGCATTTCAATATGGCGACTGTATAGTTTTGATTTTGTCCGCCAGGTTAGAAAATTTTGTTACATTATACATATTTATCTAAAATATGAATATAATGTTATGACACACAATACGCCATCTCAATCTCTCCATTTACTTCCGAACCTGATTTGATTGAATCAACATGGGTAGAGTGGCATTTAACAGATGTGTCAACATTTTCACAAGGCAGTAAGGCTGCGAAAAGTCAATAGCAAGCTCTCATCATATCAAAAATTTGCATTGAACACATCTTATTTTTTAACCTACTTCAAAAAAAAAGGAGGTTCTTAATTCGGATGTGTATATATTTTTTTTTGTATGTTCGGGCATTACTCCGTCATATATAGACAGATTTGCACAATTCCTTTTTTATTTACAAGTATATATAGTAAGTATAATAATTCAGATTTTTGGAAAAAGGTAATTATTCTTACCTTTTTAGTTAATCTTTTTGTAGCCGGTTGCTTTTTTTTTTGTTATAAGTTTTTATCAACATTGCCTATGAAAGATACGGTATTATCTACAATCATTCATTTTTCATCACATTTACTTGTACACAGTGTCATAATGCGCATGTAAAGCGGGTGCTAAGACCTTAATCACTCCCACGGGATTATTTTTTGTAACTTCTACTTTTCTTTAAGCAAAGCGCGCGTTCATAGAACCTACGGACTGTAAAGACGCTTCTATTCTGTCGGTGAATATGTTTTGTATGTTTCTTAAAAAGTGTAGTATGTTTTACTTTTTAAATTCATAAATTCTCTAGATATATTATTGCTATTCTCGCAGTTTCGATTGTGTTTTGGTGAGTTTATTTATTTATTCATCTTATAATTTTATTTATTTACCTGCAAATGTGATGAAAAACTCGGTGTAACACGGTTTACACCTTCGGCCGTAGGCTTCTAAATGTCGAACTTTCTTCCTTACCACCATTAATACACAGTGTACTCATATCTTAATGATCACATATCGCAGAATAACTCTTTACGAATTAAAGCGTAATGAGATTATCGGTTACTATACTCAATACTTTATTGGTATCTTAACTTAATTAGTCAAGAAATTGTCCTTAATTCACTTTGAGTTTAGGTATGTACGTATGTATGTGTGTCTGTGGCTATAAAAAAATCGGTCAAGTACGACTCGAACTCGGGTTACGTACCACCACGAAATGCTTGATTTGTTGTTAGGTGATATCTTTCGAGATTACAATAAGATCAAAAAAATCTATATTTTGGTGCCATTTAATACAATTTTTAATTAAATTGACGATTTGCGACAGTCGTATTGCACTCGCGAATTTCATCAAAATCGGTTCAGCCGTTTAGGAGGTGTTCGGTAACGTACACACCTACAGGAGAATTATACATATGTCGGGACCAGAGGTCGAGATTGTTCTTGTTTCCAAGTATTTACTGATATAGTCCATGGGATATCAAATAATTAGGGCACTAATAAAATCACTTTACAATGTCTTAATATTCTTACAATATAATTAACATTAGACAATAGTTCTGTTGCACCGTTATACTATTTGTAAGTAGTCTTAATTGTTTTTACTATACAATAACATACTATACTATATATACTAATATAATACCACCAAACTAACATTTTATAATGAAATAGCTTAGACTTTATGAAAATTTTTAAGCTTGGACTATATGGACATTTTTAAAACGTATGACAATTCTTCAATACACATGTGCTAGCCCCCCTATAATATATATTGCTTTGGAATTCTTTCCTGTATTCCTTTTTTTTTCCGGGACCGCGATACTGAGATTGGACCAAAGCGCCCTAAAGTTAGCTGCAGGTGACGCTTGCGTTTTGACTTAACCAACCATAATACGACACAATGGATGACCAATTACTACTTCAACTTATATAAAGATAATAATTTGTTGTTTTTTTTTTGTTTTTAGGTACGACAAGTGGGAGCGGGACCGGGGCGGGGGAGGCGGCGGTGGCGGTGGCGGTGGCGGCGGCGGAGGCGGAAGCGGTGGCGCGAGTGGTTCGTGGGCGGCTCGCGAGCGGGATCGCGAGCGCGAACGCGACCGCCAAGCGCGAGCCGGTATGACGCACGCCAACGCCGCCGAACCCGATGCCTCATCGCTTTTCCCAGCACCATTCAGGGTAAGTCATGTTTCCTGTATCATCTACTTATTCTCTTTTGTAGGTGACAGCATATTTTAATCGAATTGAGTCGAGAAACGTGCTCCTATATTACCCGTCGGTTGCGTCCGCTGTCTGTGTGACGTCCTGCATATAATACCATAAATTTAAAACTACGCTTATACGCCACTGCCCCGATCGCTGTCAAAGTCTAAAAGTTTATCCAAAATAGGTCCCATCACTAGCAGTGTTGCGTTAGGGGGGTGTGTTTGTACGATTATGTGTAATATAAGCCTCAGGTACCTTCTTCTAGGGATAAAAACCGTGAAGACGTACATACATACAGAGTATGTACGGCCGAAAAAGAAAGAATTAAAATTAAGTAGTTAGGTCAGTCATATTAACTTGGTGTTGTCTTGTAACTCCAGCAGTCTTTAAGCTATGTCAGAACTTTTACAAGCCTTAAAAATTCTGACAGTCCAGTGGCCACTAACTCTTTATTATACCAATTCACACTGGGCCTAAGCCTCTTTTTTTGAATAAAAGAACTGTGACCAAGTAGTGGGTACAACCAACTGCTGATACATGCTCACAAAGTCCAAAACACGATTTTGTTCTATTGAAAAAAAGTACAGTTCAAAGAGAAGACGGTAATA
This sequence comes from Apoda limacodes, assembly GCA_946406115.1. Taxonomy (NCBI): domain Eukaryota; kingdom Metazoa; phylum Arthropoda; class Insecta; order Lepidoptera; family Limacodidae; genus Apoda; species Apoda limacodes. Next base: position 14,512,624 of record OX291561.1, read on the forward strand.
GGCTACTTAGTCTTTTTTTGCATCGCTAAAATTACGCTTGGAGTCAAAGTGACACATTAATGACATGATAAATCGTTGTTTCCTTTGATGAGAAATTAACAGTTCACAGTAAAAAAAAAAAGTTTATATAACATTGTAAAATTAATGTAACTATTGTGTTTTTGAAAAGTTACCGAACTACGATAACAAATCCTGATTTTAAGACGTTATATTTAACACTGACGTAGTTTTACTGTATTCTGCATTCATAAATGCAAACGATGGAACCGAACAAAGCATATTAAGTGGAAACAGGACTATTTTGGTTTTTCGTCAAGAATATTCCACAAACGATTGCCTTCTACCTCCTGCTCATGGTATATTTTTTTGTAAAAGAACATTACATATTAAAGATACCTAAACATAAAACTCAATTGGATAATTTTTTAACACATCACAGTTGCCAAAAAAAGCAATGACAGAAATATAAGTTATATATGTTTTCTCTTCTACTATTTCATACGATCAAACCTATAACCAGCTAGCTTTCTTTTGTTTTATTTCAAGGAGAAAAAAATTCTACTTAGCTAGATTGTTTCCGAACACGTCAAAGTAATCGCAACACCCCACCCACTTACCCAAATGTAAATCTATTGATGTATATTGTTCTACTCATCTACTACGGTCGACATTAATTACATACGACGAATCCTATCACCATCACTTCCTTTGTTTATTTCAAGGAGGAGATGGTTATAGGATATGAAGTATTGTAATGGTCACCGATATTTTGTTTGAAAAACCATTTAGCACGTAGGTAAATATGACAAAAAGCTAATTTTACAGCCATGGGCTAAGTAACTCCGGACAAAGATTGGATATGTCACATATCATTCCAACTAAAGATATATATCGCTTCGCATATCCATATCCGCTTAATATATCCGCGGAAATATGAAATTTTCTAGTACACCGCGGTCAAACGAATCCTCGGATCGATTTCGTACCTTTCAATCACGAGTGCACAAATCGTTAGTGTATCCCTCGTTTGTTATAGATAGATACTATTTGATATCCCTTCACACTTGATGGGCTTAGGACTATCAATCAAATAGTTATGAATAAACATTGGGTTTAGCAGGTGTGCCTTTAAAAAAGCGCTGAGATCGATTATTTATAAGCAAGACACGACAACGTTACTATTTCGCTTTCAACGCTAGCTCTCTCTCTCTCACTTTTAGTGATATGCGTGCATCGCTAGTGTGACCGATTCCGCTACCGACACGGGCGACTCGCTCCGCTGTTTATATGGATTAGTGCGTCCACTCCCTGGATATAGGACATGTTTATTTCACGCAAAGTGCAGGAGTTGTTACATATCCGGCCTCGGATACACATCTAAAGATATAATTATGTCCGGAGTTACCCAAGCCTATAATTTTACATGTATTCCCGAGAGCGACAACCCAAGCCGAGACTTCCCCCGCGGGGAGCCCTTGAGCGTTGGGCGCTATATGGGCTGAGACTCCTTCAGAGTCTTGCCCCAAAAGTCCGGTGAAGCAGTAATGGCTGCAACAGCCAACTGCATAGTCAGCTAAAAAGAAAAAAAAAATAAAAAAAAAAAAAAATAAAAAAAAACATGTAGTTGTACATGCGTATTTGTTTTGTGGTATAGTTTTCAAGAATGTGCTGCCTTACATCAATAAACAAAATTCATAATAAAAACAAGATTAAATTGGCAGATAATGACTTACGAAATTTAGGGAGTTCCATGTAACCACTTCTTAGTAGAATTGTTAGCGGTATACGTTTAATTAGCTTTTGGTATCGATCTATTTTTTACCGTATTGTTTGTGTAGTCTGGAATTTTATTGACTTGTTTTCTACGTTTTAACACCCGCCCTGAATTCGGTTATCAGTGTAGTCAAAGTCAAAGTCAAAATGGTTTATTCAAATAAGGATTTTACAATCACTTTTGAATCGTCAAAGTTATAAAATATTATTTTTTGAACCCTCCCACCTTCCCGCCGGTTCACAATGTTGTTGATTTCTACCGAGAAGAATCCGGCAAGAAACTCGATAGTTACTCTTTTAAAAATACTTAAATAAACTAAAATACAATTAATGTTTTAAATAAAAGATTTTTAGTCGTACAATTTTATGTTATTTCCATTTTAATTTGGTTTACCTATGCATCCTGTAATTGAGCATCATCAGTCCCAAGGATTTTTATCATTTACATAGTCTGAAATATTGTAATATGCCTTTTTACAAAGTACCTGCTTGATAAAAGATTTAAATTTACTTATTGATAGATTTTGAATTTTATTGGGAACTTTGTTGTAAAAGTGTATACATTGCCCCATAAAAGAGTTACTTATTTTGTGTAGACGTGTATCATGCACCAACAGGATAGGACAGGTAGGATTTCAACATCATGATAGAGTTCTGTTATTTTACCTTAATTTTATATAATAGGCTAGCTTTTGCCTGCGGTTCCACCCGCGCTAAATTCGGTTATCGGTGTAGAATTTCAAAAGAAACGCTTTAAATTCTAGAAAAAAAAACCTACTTATACATAATGTTTTCAACTAGCCTATTTCCTTCCTCTGGACTCAAACTATCTTCATGCCAAATGGTATCTTAATCGGTACAGCGGTTACACTGATAATAAAAAAGTAAATAGACAGACAGACATGCGAAGTTACTTTCTCATTTATAATATAGGTTTAGATTCAGATCTCATATCATTAAATACTTTGATAATGAGATTATCTGTGATACCTTGTGCTGAATATTTTTGTAAGGTACATAAATAGGCCTCGTTTTAAAACGACTGCAAGAAAAATAGTGTTATGTATTGAAAACCCATGTGTGTATGTGAGGTTTTGTAACCTCCATAATTTCTAAATGCCTTAACAGATTTGGATGTATGAGGTTTCGTTAGAATCCTTACATCATACCGAGTGAAACAAGTATTTGAATGAAAATCAATATGGCGGCTGAATGACTGCAATGTAAAAATGATCTGAATGTAATGTAATGTTTTTTTTCATTACTACAATATGGGTATTAAATTGAAGGCCCTGATGAGCACATTCCAAACTACATAATTTATATGCATAAATGTAACATATGTAAGGTGCACATGCAAAAAATATATTTAATAAAAATGTGTGTGAGTGTGTGTGTGGAATATCCTATATATATAGGTATAAAGGTATGACGTCATACAGAAAATAATTGTCCCCATTTTCATACCGATATCCAGTCCCTGGTGCGCAGTGTAGGAACATGTAGGAACAGCAATTGTTAGTTTCGTCGTCGGCGTTGACTGTGATAATGATAACTACAAAGCGACTAATTTAAATGGAACCTTGATAAGGTGAGGTTGAACCTCTTTTATCACCGAGTATGTTTGCGGTAGTCGGTATCAAGGAGACCACGTCTGTGTGGTGGCCTGTTTCAATGTCAGTAGAGTTCGAGGCCGTTGCCTTTTAACGAGGTTATTAATATAGCGTTTACGTACTGTCATGTACTGTTTAATCTGTGTGTGTGTGTGCTTAGCATGAGTTCGTAACTAGCGTAGCGCCGCCAAAAGATATTTTGAATTTCCTCTCAGGAGGGCGTTCGGTTTTCAATCAATCAATTTTGGTAATGGAGGAAGGGGTATTCAGTCCTTCGGGAAGCCTCGTGCCTAACCCTACAGGATACCATCCATGTCAGGGAGGATACACAAAAAACCTGTTTTTTCAGAAAAATTTCAAAAAAAAAACTGTAGGTATGTCTTAAAATAGTTATGTTCTTACCAACCTCGGAGTGTGAATGATGTTTTACAGTATGGTATGCCACAGTCCGGCGGCCGGGCGGACAGCCCGCTTACATGATTGGAGTTTGTATTTAAGCTACTGAGACCCGGGAAATTCAGAAATGCCTGTCTGAGCTTAGCGCCGGCCGCACGTCAAATGCGGCGAACGCCTTTCAGATGGTAACCCTACTCGTGTGCGACAACGGTGTTAACACCGTCGACACCAACCTCGACCAGGGTTCATAGTGTGACAACGTCAAAAATGTCAAAGTGACGTTTGCTTGTATGAAATATGACATTTCTAACACTGGTCAATCCCGGGTAACACGAAGATGTCGACCGGAGCCCAGATGGCACTTCAATTTTTTTTATACAAAACATGTTTGCTTTATGTCGATGACGTAACAATACGATAGTTAACTCATGCTAAGCCCCCACAGATTACAATTTGTTTTAGGTTACTTTTCTTGAGTAATGTTTACGTTAAGGAAAATCATGTGATGACGTATTTGATTTGCGTAGATCTTCTGCTAATATAGTGCTTAGACTCGCTAATCGTCGGTTTTTCTTCATTAGCTATTGTTATGAAAACTTGTTACTTTGTTTGTTTTTAAGGTGGTTTGAGTGAGTACCTATCTTTTGTGTCTTTGTTTTATTAATTGGCAAATTAATGACGTCTATCTAAGGTTACCAGATTAATTCAATAGTTTTCCTGACGGAAAATCCTGACATTTATAGAACATTCCGGACTTTGTCTTAAGAGAGCGTTTTTTGTATGTGTGTGGTAACATCTGGGACTACTGTATTCATTAAAAAAAACGTTATTTTTTATTTGAAAGTATAAAGTATTCCTGAAGGACATGTTCTGACATGTTATGTATATTAGGGAGAGGGACTTACAGCGTTCACCGGGTCAGCTAGTTTCATGATCAAAAATCGGCCACGTGCGAGTTGAACTCGCGCACTGAGGGTTCCGTACCTGCCACTCTTCAAAGTACTGACCAAGGCTGACGTTGCTTAACTTGTTACTGTTTCTTTTAATGATAAGCTAGATGGCGCCGTACCGATAATTTTAAATAGTAATGGCTAAGGCCCGTTTCATACTTGGCCGGTCTTTATTGTTTGTTGTAAAAATTTAGAGCTCACACTGTATTTCACTGCAAGTTTGAAGTTTGTTTGTCGTTCTGTTTTTACGATAGAGCAAAAACAACATAAATGTGTTTCTTGTATGGGGAAATTTTAACTTTTTATTATTTGTACGATAATCTCCCATTATAACAACACCTGTTCTGTGAAAAATTAAGGCTACTACGCATTTCGGTCTAAAAGAAGTCTTTTAATGGTCGTATAGACGGAGAGACAGACAGACAGCCAGATAGATGGTCGTAGTAATAGGATTCCGTTGGCAACCTCTGAGTATGGAACCCAAAAAACTATCTAACCCTTAATTCATTGTCCAGCTTTAAGCTTAGAAATATTGTGACGTAAGCGTAGTAAGTATAAAGGGAGCGACTTATCGCAGCAGGCTGTGCGACCCACTTTGTGATGCACAACGACGCGACGTACTAAACATACATACAGATGTATATACGTATGTACTACATACATGTATACATATACTCGTGAAGTTTATCAGTATTTGCTCGCCTCTCGCTTTCACAACCTTTATGGACGTATGTTGTAGTTTACGTTTGGATTTACTTGGAATAATAAGAAAATATCAGTACTCGTGTTCGGTTTTTATATCCATGTTGTGATAACTAATAATGTTTGAAACGGACATTGTCATAAATATAATTAACTTTATTATTTGCAATTTTTTTGCGTCTCATTGGTAATGGCAGGAGTGAAGCAGATGGCGGAAAAAGGCTTCCCTCTACTTTAGAAATAAATACCGAGAAAAAAGATACATATGAATACGTTGTTAGACTGCGTTCTAGTTCACTTTTACTCTGTCGAATAATATCGCTGGGTATTGTTTGATTTTTTTAACCGTTTTGGAACTAGGGATTGACATTTTTTACACTGGCAGCCGTGAATATCGACTGTTTTATGATACACTGTAAATATGAAGCGACGGTTGAATAACTGCAGGTATTATTTTACACTTAAGACAATGAATATCGACTGTGTCTATGATACACTGTAAATATGAAGCGACACGGTTGAATAATGCTAATTATTTTACATTAATTGACAATTAATATCGACTGTATCTATGATAGTTTTGTTTGGATTGTATAGTAGTATCAATTTTTGATACACTGTTTGTGTTTTATGTATATTTATGTGTGTCCTTGAGTGTGTGAGTGAGACCTTCCAATCTTCTCTTTTCTAAATATTTTTAAAAGCAACTATAAATCAGTTTTAAGTTCAGAGTACGTGTGTCGGATTTAAATTTTCTTCCTTTACTACACACATTGTAACTAGTACAATAGAAGTTTTATTGGAGTTGCTTGAGTGTGTCATGCTCTCTCAAAGTGTCTCTGCGGTGGTGGCGTGTGCGTCGGGTCGTTACGTTCCCTAAAACATGGTTGAGCGAAGCGATGGCTGATTCATGTGTCATACTTGTGAACGGATGCCGCTGTGGAGACTGGTCTGCTCTTGCAAACTTCTTTGTATTCTTAGTATTTCGGTCATCGGTTTAGGATTTCAACGGCAACAGCTCAATTATGGGAAAAAAAAACGAACGGATAATACTTGACGTTTTCAAGTAGCTTATGTCCTTTTCCGGGACTCAAACTATCTGCATGCCAAATTTCATCTTGATCGATACAGTGGTTTCAGCATGAAGAGGTAACAGACGGATTTACTTTCGCATTTATAATATTTATTATTATATTATATTCATGGATAGTATGGATTGTTTTAAGTATATGTAAGTATGTATGTACATATGATTGTGCAAAAATATAATTATGATGGCGCTAATGCCACTAGTACTCTTAAATATCTGTATTCCTTCACTCGATTGACGATATTTGACCCTTCACATGGTGCGCCCCCTATGCTACATAAAAACAAAAAAATTATAATTGACATGTTTGACTTTGTTTTTAGTAGCTTACTAACTTATTTTTATTACCTAATAAGTTTTTCGGTACATATTGTATACTCTTTAGCTAATTATTTCGGTACATATTGTATACTCTTTAGCTAATTATTTCGGTACATATTGTATACTCTTTAGCTAATTATCAAAGTATTGTATTATTACTTTAAATAGAACTTCTTGCCAGCTCTTTTTGGCAGAAATTAACATTGTTTACATTGTATTGACGATTCAAAAGTGTTCTTAGAAACCTATTTGAATAAAATTTTATTTGATTGATTGATTGATACATTGTAAATATGAAGCGACGGCTAAATAATTGCAGTTATTACTTTACACCTACGACAATAAATATCGACTGTATCTTTGATAAACTGTAAATATAAATTGACGGTTGAATAATAACCCTTAGCTAGGCATTCCTAAACTACTTTAGTAACTTCTTCGTTGTGTTTTGGAACACATAATTTATTTCCGTTGCCTGTGCGGTTGTTTTTCTGCACTCACTATTGGGGCACAGAAATCTCCCTAGAGGCTTAGACCATAGTCCACCGCGCTGGCTTAGTCCGAATTGGCATTGGGCAGCCGCTTGTCGATCTAGTGGCTACAGGTTTTACAACGACCAAACCAACATTTTAACGTGCCTTCTGGACATGGAGGAGAATATGCCACTAAGCTAATAATTATTACGATAGGCGAATGTCAAACGCAAAGAAGCTTATTAATATTTCAGTAATTTTTTGTTTATTTTCAAAAATAAGCATAAATGTCTGCTTAGATGCAGTACCTACCTAAGTAATTTAAAGTGATGAATGCGTTTAAAGAAGTATCCGAAGTTTGTAACTCCGAAGACGGCAGCACTCTGTTAAAGTAACTTTGCGAGTCGTCTATTTCTTTGTTGTTTGCTTACTTTTGTGAGTTAACCCAATTTATTTATTAACCTACTTTTCGCAATCCCTCCATTAGTATAGTCTGTTGAGTTCCCTCCGAAGAAAAAAGATTTGCTCTTTGCATTTTACATCGAAATCTGGACGATATTTTACCCTTTTTACACTTTACAATAATTCTATCATATTGTTTTTTTTTATGCATTTATAAATTAAACCAGAACAAGTTCAATAACAGCTGTGTTGTGTTTGGTTCAAAAAAAGGTATAAGGATTTGTTGCAGACAGACTTTTTGTATATTGTAATGTTTTATAATTATAATTTTAGTAAAAAAGTGCGTGCAAAAATTTAATGCGATGTTGCATTTTCATATAGCTTGATCCGTTAACGCGATAGTTTGTTCAAATTTGCAGCTTGATCCGATAACGTAATTATTTGGTTAAAATTGCAGCTTGATCCGTTGACGGGATAACTTGGTCAAAATTGAAGCTTGATTCGATAAACGGATAATTTAATCAATACTGCAGCTTGATTCGATAACGGAATAATTTGGTCAAAATTGCAGCTTGATCCGTTAACGGTATTATTTGGTCAAAATTGCAGCTAGATGTGATAAAGGGAGAAGTAGTAAAATTGATTTCAAACCTTAGATGCTATTCCATTTTTTGCCCGTTCCTACATAAAAATTTTGGCTTTTTCTCTGTCGAAAGATTATAGGTGCCTAAGTAGGTATTTCTGATTTGTTTTATAGTTTGGTTTGTATTTCATTTTGGCTCTTATGCCTATCGGTCATTAATTTTCCTTAGCTACATTCCTATCCATTACCTACATTCATAAGTTATTACTTATTACGCTAAGTGATAATAAAGGATAAGCTGATGTTGCACAATGCATGGGGAGATGGAGCACAATAAGCATACAATAGAAGCACAACTCGGTACAGCTCGGCACACGGGCGCGGTGTCTAGACGCCCTCATTACGCCCCTACTCACCCCCACCCTCGACGCCCTAGCGACCCACTCAAATATACCCCGAAAATTATTCCCTGTTAATCATGCCCATATTTAATTGCGGCATCTTATATTAAACTACTGAAGATTTAACATAATTTAATTAAAATATCGTAAGATGATAAATTACTTTGATTTAATTATTTAATTATTTAGTGTCGATATAGGTTATAGGTATATAGATGAATAGATATTATAGGTGTCTAGCTTATTCCCGCGACTGCATTCGCGTGGAATAATAAAAAAAAGAAATCTTTTACCTGTTGATGGTTTTATGTATAACCGTATTGGATCTCGTATACAGATTTTCATCCCCTATATTGCCTTAAAGGGTACAGTGGTCCAAAAGCTGTGAAACAGACAATTTTTAAACCCTTAGGCCAAATTCAGATTTTAATGCATTTTTAGTTTCATTAATTAGTGATTTACTTACAAACTTCCAAGCCCTCGTTTAATTTTTTGAGATGATATAAATTTAGCAAAATCCTTTCTTCCTTCTTCCTTCCTTTCTTAGCGCTGTGCAAAATAGCCAGTCTCTGGCTAGACCCTGAAGCTTGGGCTGTACGTTGATTTTCCAGTTAGTCAATAAGTCTTTTATTTATACAGCCTTAACCCGCGGTTTTACCCGCCATAAATTCGGTTATCGGTGTAGAATTTCAATTTTATTTCAATTTTAATAGAAAGGATATTAATTAAATATTATAGAACAAAAACCGACTCACACTTAAAGTTTTTAAGTAACATATGTAATCTCCCGAGACTGAAACTATCTCCATGCCAAATTTGCCAGTGGTTTTACCCACCCTTAATCCGGTTATCGGTATAGGATTTCAACGGCAACTTCTCAATTATAGAAAAAAAATCGACTCACGCTTGAGGTTTTCAAGTAGCCTATGTCCTTTTACTGGACTCAAACTATCTCTATGGCAAATTTCATCTTGATTAGTACAGCGGTTTAAGCGTAAAGAGGTAACAGAGACACAGACAGAGTTACTATCGCATTACAACACATATTAGTATCAATAGCGAACCCGACAGATGTCCTTCCCGGTAAAGCAGCCCCTCATTAAATATGATATTTTAAATTTAACATTGACATTTTTAAAATTTTGTAATTCCATAATTACTCCTAACGAATCTACGGTCGAGTTATCAATTTTGGATGTCTCACTGTTTACTCTTGCCTCTATGTCTAAATTATTTTATTCTTAATTTTCTTCCAAAACTTCTATGGTAAATTCAAACCTTGCAAGGGCTTACTCGCACGTACACAAAAAATATCATTAACATATTACCTGCCGTTTAGGAGATCACGGACACACCGACTGCAGCGTCACATACCGGGTCCATTTGTGAATTCAAACCTTGCAAGGACCGACTCGCACATACCCAAAAAATATCATAGAAATCTTTCAAGCCGTTTAGGAGAAGATCTGTGACACACCGACCGCAGCGCCATCTACCAGGTCCATTTGTGTTTTCAAACCTTACAGGGAAGCACTCGAATGTTACAAAAAATATCAAAAAAATCTTTCCTGCTGTTAAAACTAAAATTCGAAATTTACTCAGTAATATCCAAACTTTCGTTATAATTAAACAACTGATTCGCTGCATATAACTTATATTTAATCTACTATTAGCAATTTCGTTTAGCAGTCCCAAAATTATGTTACCAGTAGATAAAATTTGTGTTATTGTTAGTTAATCTTTTTTTTCAGTGTAGGCAAAGAAAACTGCCGTTCTAGTTAATTTTCTCTCTCTACAGACAAAGGGTTATCGTATAAGGCTGAAATTCTGTTTATTTAATAAGCTATGTATCCGCATAGTAACTGTTCAATTTTGCGTTTATAGCTTCATTTAATTAAGCAGTTATAGGGATTCAAAGTTACGAAATCTCGCTATAGGCTGACTGATTCATGATCATCAAAATATAACTATTACTTCCCCAATACCAAGAGGTTAAAATTTGGTACAAATATAGGGTTTAATACTCAGATGAAAGGAAAACTATCAAAACCTGGAGTACCTGATGACCCTTATGAGAAACCCAGGAGACCACTTAAACTATTAGTAAGGGAATTGCCACCGTAAAGAAATTACTAAATGTAATGATTAATTGTTCTGATGGCACATAAAAATCGAAGGTCTGGTGTACCTGATGTGGAACCCTAAAAGCCCCGACATGCTGTAAGAGCTATCAAAATGCCGCCCTTGCAAAAGTTATTTAATTTAATTAGCGTTTTCTGATACCATTCAAAGGTCTAAAGTACCTGATGTGGAACCCAAAAGCCCCGCCAACCAACAAGAGCTATTGAAAGACTGCCTTAGTGAAAGTTATTCAAAATCAACCTACCTTTCCAAAATTAAAACGTAAAAACCACCGAGAACTACTAACAAAGTATTGTAATATTGCATGGCCGTTTATTTTTTTATATAAAAATAAACAGAAGAAAATGTTTACAGTTTCCATGATATTAACAAAATTTAGGTAAGTCACTTTATAAGTTAGGTATTTATGACTTAAATTAAAACCTACGCGACGAATTTAGATATATTTATTTACTGAGATATAATTAAATATATATCATGACGCACAAGCTGTATATGGAACCAAATGCAATTAGTGTCGCTTTACAAACAAGGGTGTTAAAAAATATATATTTAAAGTTTGTATTTTATTTACTTTTTAAAAAATTTGCATTGACATATTCGAGGCAAGTTACGAACGATACTGCCTATATACATATTTTTCGCATAATACTTCCGACATGAATACAGTTACTTTGTCGCTGTCGACGTCAGGCGTAAATGCCCAGTTTGCATACTTATCAGTTATTATTGGTGTATTCTTTGTATCGTGATGCACAAATTATTGTCTTGTACCTACCGGGACTAAAACCCGGAACCTTCATCGATCGATATAGCAGGCAGAACTCCACCGCTGTTTGTTCCTACTACAATGGCACAGGCCTCTCTTTAGAGGAAAGTAGACTTAGACCATAGTCCATCGTTCTGACCCAGTGCCAATTGGCGGACTTTGTCGAGTTAGACGCCAGTCGGGATGGGATTGATTGTTTTACTTACATATGCCCCAAAGGCAGTTTATGCTAAACACTTCAGACTTATCCGTTTTAAAGATAACATTTATCTTGCAAGCCTTTTAAACTAAATAGACAAGCAAGTGAAGTGTGTTATAAACTGCTTAGGTACATATGCACCAACTTCAAACTGTGATTTAGATTACATTTTTGGCAATTAAAAAATACTTTTACCATCTAAGTGCATTTTTTTGAAGACGGTTTTTTTTTGTTAATCGGTTTTTTTGTACACTGGTGAAAATACAATAGCCTTTAGATTTCGTCATATCTGTCTGTCTGACTCTTAGTTAATAAAATCTAAAAAAGAAGTTGAGTTAGTCTTTCAAAATGTGAAGAACCCACTGTGGTTTTGTGAAACTATTTTTCGATTCAGGGATGCATTCCCGAATAGCGTAAATCCGCCACTGTATGTTTGACTTGTTCTCAGCAAACTATTCCCGTGTGATCAAAATGATCTATCTATCTAAATTTATCTTACACTGAAGAATGTATTGTTATACTTATGGCTATGATGGATTGTTTAATTCCTGGTCTCTTATACTCTCGCTATTCAGCTTTCAAAGCTTAAATACTGAATCTCTACCCGATATTTCAGCATCTGTCTGAACCCTGTTCATAATTTTCTGCAATTTTTAAAAAAAATGGGTTTTAAGATTGAAGTACACTAACCAAAGGAAATTTGATTTCCTCATGGACCAACCAAAGATTGTTCAAAACCTAACACAAAATGCTGAAAATGGTCAAAATCATTTAGAACTTCTCTAGGCGCATATGCACAAAACAACTAATTGCTTTTTTGTTCTACGTCAAATTCTCCGAAAGTCCGATCGGATAGGTCCTTCTTCTGTTTACACAATCTTATCTTACACACGGTAACGGACTTTGACATATTGTGTCCAATATTCGCAATTTCCTCGTATTACTATAATTTGCTAGTCAATGCAACTTTAGTTTCCATTAAAAGTCGCCAGACTTTTGTTCTCTCCGTTGTGAATTTTCATAACCGCGTCTTTTTCTCCCGCCAAAGCTTAGGTTGTAAAATGTGCTTCCTATCGGGGTCTTCCTTAGTCAAACTTTTAGAGTCGTTAACACGTAAGCTATTTCTGATTATTACAAGCGCTACTTAATTATTGGTGTGTAATATAGACGGGGTAGGTACGCACCTAGAGAGCCGTTGACTCAACAAATGTGGGTCATCGACTCTTAGAGGATACCTCGTTATAGCTCGTTGACTCTCAAGACAATGTAATCGTTATACGAATATGTCCAGTGTCCTCACCATTAAGTGTCATGTCTCATGTCTATAATAATTTTCTTTTCTACACGTCACGCTTCCTGTTAACTAGTCCCAAACACAAAGAAAAACTAAGGTGAATTCGCAGTATTTTTTGTTAATACAAACTGCATTACACTTTAAAGTACAAAATACTACAAAGGAAAACTTAAGGTGAATTCGCAGTTTTTCTTTTGTTGATACAAACTGCATTACACTTTAAAGTACAAAATAATACAAAGGAAAACTTAAGGTTTGCAGTATTTTGTGTTCATACGAACTGCGTTACACTTAAAATCTATAACTATACCGAAACATTTCGCCACTCAAAATGCATTATTGTCATTTACTATACTAGCAAAAAGCATATATAGTTTCAAAAACTGCCAGCGTTTTGTTAAAAATGTTTTAGCCACCATGCTATATGGTTGGCAACGATATAGTAATATATCGAGGAAGGAGTCTTTGTATTTTGTATGTATAAAGTTGTAAAAAAAATCTCTTTAGTTGAGTACATAGACAAAGAGAACTCGAAAGTCAGCTATGAAAAAAATGGTCGCAAAAAGGTGACAAAGACAAAGCGAACCTGTGGTCTATAATGGCGAACATTGATAAAAAGAGATAAGAGACCACAGGTTTGCTTTGTCTATCGCGCAGTCATATTAAAAAACTTGAAGTCTATGATATACTGATTTACTGTTTGTATTTGACTGATTTTGATTTCATCAAAAAGGTGACATTTAAAAAAAAAGATGAAAAAAGTTTGCCCCCATTTTTTTAAAAAAAAAAATTTCTGTAACAAATAAAGGAAAAGTGCGATACAAGTGGCAACATTTTCAGTTTCAGTCTGGAAATTTAAATGTTAAAGATGCAGTCAGTTTTGGCCGGAGTTTTCAATTTGTATATAAAATACGACGAAACTTTCCCCCGATCTATAATGAAAATTAAATTATGTTAATAACGCGTTTTGAGTTATGTAGTTAAAAATATTTAATGTAATTATTCTGTGATTGTTTATATTGCATTCGTCTAACTGTACAGTAATGGTATTTTGTTTCGCGAAATGAATCCCAAATAGCATATCCCATACTGGTTATATTTGCATTTATATCTTAAGGGCCCTCTTACACCCCACTAGCACCGCCATTAGATATACTCAATATTCTCTTCGTACAAAACGAATTTCTAAAATCCAAATGTCGCACGGCCACTTTTAGCAAAAATGCCAACTACATCACTTACAGATATTATTTAGAAACTATATAAAACCTTCTAAAAATAGCTTATGACTAGCTTTATATTTGCGACATTTGGATTTTAGTAATTCGTTTTCTACGACGAGAAAATTGAGGATATCTAATGGCGACGCTAGTTAGCTGCTATATGCGCCTTAACATTCGGAGAACTGATAATGTGCACACATTTTCCTCCTAATGTTTGTATATTATATGTAAATTTAATGTGGATGTAGCTCTACCAGGTGTTCATCTATTGTATATGATGACTCTCACGCAAAGATTCGTTTAATATGAAATTAATTTATTGTATTCTTTCCTGTTCATTCTAATCATTTAAAAGCGGTCAAGTACGAGTTGGACTTGCGCTTCGTGGTTTCCGTGCCACCATATAATGTACAAACACCAACAACAACAAAAAGTCTGCGCTATTATAAAACTGAAACCCATGCAATGACTGGCCACGCCCAACGTTGCTTCTCCGTATATTTATTCCTATAAACAAATGTGTAACTGTTTCTCTTAACAATCTAGACTGTTTTCATAATCTCATCTTATATGGTAATGGCTCGAGCCCGTCTCACTCTTGGCCGGTTTTTATTATTTGTTTTTATAGTTAAAAACTGACACTTTAATCACTGCAAGTTTGAAGCTTGTGTGTATTACTGTTTTACCGATAGCAAGCAATGTTTCTTGTTCAGTTTTTCCTTTTTTTGAAGTTTTTATTATTTAATTTATAATTTTGTTACGTAAACCGCACATGACACATATTCTGTGAAAATTTCAGAAAGATTTCATCTCTCAACCTTTTGATAACTATTTACTTCATATTTTTTTGTAGGTAGGTACACAGGTTAATTTTGGCTTATGATTAGTGTGCCTCGTGTGAGTTTTTAACGCTACTGTTGCGTTCGCGTCAACGAAAATCTCGTCGTTTTTCTCATAGGACTTTTAATGAATACGCGAACGCGATACTAGAGTTACGAATACGCAAAAACTTACACTAAGCACACTGTTGTGTGCTATCCCTCGGCCGCTTTCAAAAGCGATGATTTACGCGAATATGGGCACTATAACGACCTTATGAGATTAGTACAAAATACTTAGTTCCATGTACCATCGTGTAGGTACTAAAGTGTAAAGTGTCAGCGTTTTCAGATTTGCTGATTTTAGCGGGACGTCCCGATTTTAAGCCTGAAATTATATATCCCGCTCGGGACAGGCATGGTCCCGTTTTTTGGGGATTTTATATTTTTTTTAATGTAAATGAATTAAAAATGTATTGAAACTAGACTTTCATAAATAGTGTCCCAGCTGCTTTTCCACAAGCTCTTTTAAACCAATTGATTCCAAAAAGTTGAACGCTACAAAATTTACTGCACAAATATTTAAATAATTAAGTAGTAGATAGGTAATACTTGAGCGATGATATCGGAATTACAATTAAAATAACAAACTCTATCAATGATAATAAAAAAAAAAAAATTCTGGATGTTACACATCGCGCCATCTGGTCTCAAACTAAGCAAATATGTACTATGGATACCAGATAACAAATTAAAATCTTCTTTTTGTAATTACTTGAATATTATTCTGTTGTTATATAACTGTTTGTCAACTATTAAATAGCTGATCCTCAAAAAACTGAGCAAATTTTAAATTTAGCTAAACAAACTCTTGATCAAGTTATATAGCTTTTAGAAAACAATTACTTAATTCGTGGCATCGTAGCGTCCCAACGATTGAACCGATTAATCGAATAACTGTTTTTCCTGTGCGAGGATAGCTCCCGCGCCTACCCCGATCACCAGGCAGTCACTACTACCAACAGAGCCACGGAGCAATCAATTTTATTTTCTTTTAAAATCCATGTAGGTACTGTAAATTTTGTATGGCTAAAACTGCATACGTCGTGTGAGGTATATAAGTAAGTCGTATAGTCGTAGTCGTATAAGTAAGACCTGTTGCTTCGTCAGAAGACAAAGCATGGCAAGTATTGCTCATCATCGCAGTGAAGCTAACTAGGATAGGTATTAATAAGCGTCGCTCGTTAACTTTATGGAATAACGAGCAGTTTCCTGCGGTTTCACCTGCGCCAAATATGTAGCTAGGTTTTTAAGGTGAAAGTTTTTAAATGATTTAGTTCTTAACAACAAACATACAAATCTGTTCTCTTTATTATATTAATAGTTGTTCCACGCAATTTGAACCGCGGTAAAAACTTCTTTCCGTGGGAACTTCGATCGCTATAACAATATCCTTTGTAATTCTCCGGCCTAGCAAACCAACATACACACTCTCGCATTTGTTTATTAGTATATATGTATTTCTTGATCGCTAGAAGGGTATAACCATTGTCTGAATACTCACACTCACCTACATTATAAAGCGAATGACGGCGTATATTTCACCAACTATTTTAGGGCTGCTGCTTGAAAGGTTGTTAGACCATCGCGCCCAACAGCTTCTGATACTGTATGGACTCAAGATTTTTATATTAATACTAGCTGACCGGGCAAACGTTGTCCTGCATGATACCGACTGCAGCACCATCTGCCGGGCTGATTTATGAATCTTAACCATCCAGGGCGCCACTCAAACGCATACAAAAAAAAAAAATCAAATCGGTCCAGCCTTTTAGGAGGAGTACAGTGACATACACACGTACAGTAGAATTATACATATAAAGATATAGTCGTAAATTACTAGTGAATAATTAGTGACTAATGAAAGACCAAGAACAGAATAATATATGTTCTGTTAGAAATATAAGATACGATCGTACATTGTGTATTAAGGGTGGTAAGGAGGAAATTAAGATTACCAATGGGTGGCTATTGAGAAACCTAAGGCCGAAGGGCTTTAATGACTCAAGTTTGTAATTTCCGTAAGTACTGTCCGTGTTACACATAATGTTTTTCAACACATTTTCGAGTAATTAATTGAAAAGAAACGGGCAGGTGCGAGTCGGACTCGCGCACATATGGTTCCGTACCTTTATCTATATAAACGGTAAAAAAATCACATATCATAAATATTTATTTTATTCTGTTTATTAGTATTTGTTGTTACAGCGGCAACCGAAATATATCTTCTGTTTCATCTAAATTTCAACTGTCTAACTATCACGGTTCATAAGATCCAGCCTGGTGACAGACAGACGGACAGTGGAGTCTTAGTTATAGGGTTCCGCTAATTACCCTTTGGGTACGAAAGCCTAAAAAATAAGATGAATAGTAGAATAAAGTCACCAAAACACAATCAAAATGGCGTCAATAGTAATGAAATGTCTAAAGAATTTATAAAACAAAAAGTTTTGGCTAAAGTTAAAACATACTTAAACATTTCTACAAAATTTATTTACGACCACAGTACAGCTTTTATACATATTTGATAGAATAGACGCGTCATTACCGCCTGTGGGTTTTATGAACGCTCGCTTTGTTTAGAGAAAAGTAAAGTGTACGAAGAAAAATGCCAGGGGAGTAATTGAGGTCTTAGCACCCGCTTTGCGTGCACGTAATGAGTAAGTGTAATGAAATAGGTAAAATAATATAGTATGGATAAATTTGACCTAACTTTTGTAGTTACAGTTTGTTATTAGTACGCAAAGTAGGTACTAGTTTAAATGAAATTTGGTGTAAGAAATAAAAATACCGATGAATGATTAATCACATTTAACTGAATACTAAGTCTCAATTTACATTAAAAGAAGATTGGTTCGCGTGGGGGTGAGAGTCACCTAGATCGTCCTTGCGCCCGCCCGCCCTACGTACAGCCGACCGACGCCGCTTACCCCGGTCAATGATCCTGCAGCTTAAATAAGCCATGTCGTCTACACACATCGGCCATTCAGATATTTATTTCAATATTTGTACTTGAGACTGCAGAACTATGCGTAAATGTGCAGTTATCTGCTCGTGTGAAAATCGAAGCCACTGTGCCCTATATCAAGTTTTAATCTAGAAAAAAATTACATGCCTTTACATTTACACATTCTTTTGCCATAAAATTCAATTATTTTTTTAGATATCAGTTTAAACATCAGTTAAAAAATCGTTTTGTTTTTTAATTTTTTAATTTATTAGGTACTCAAGATCTGCTTGTAGTGGAAATATTATTAATAACATAAGCTTGCAAATTACTGTAATAGGTTTTATATAATAAAAAAATAATATATCCTCCAATTTACTATAAAGATATTTTAAAGACCTCTTTAACTTAGTTACTGTTTATGTTTAACGCCCAGTAGACTAATTTCAAGCGCATGGGGCCTTTTAAATACACGCATTATATATTGAAATATTTATTGCTACATTTTGTACTCATATACTTTTTGTACTTTATCCCGTAGACCTCTTCTTGTCCTTATCAAGTTACTACAACCCTTGTGTTGTACAATTCGTTTTTTACGTTTTTAATGTGAGTTGTAAAAGTTATATTTTATTCTAACATTATTATTAGAAAAGCTTTGTTTGTCAGTTCGTAGCATTAAAACTCACGAATGACTGATGGAAAATTATTTATTCTTTCTTTCATATACATTTATGCTATGCTTTACTGATTGGCGGGCGAAATCGCGGGGCAATAACAGATAATATTAGTAAATTTAGTACTAGATTAATCCAGCTTCTGATAGCTCCTTTGTCCAAAATGGCGGAAAACTTGGACTGTAATAAAATCAAGCGTTCAAGACAGTTTCATTTATGTCGCCGTGATACAGCAATCGAACGAGCGCACAAAGGGAAATGCGAGTCCCTTCTCCATGCTTCGCTGGTTTCTTCGTCGTCTTCAACGTTTTTATTTGCAGGAAGTCTTGACGATCAATTTAATAGCCAATAGCGGATATTTGTGGGTACGCGATTTATACTATAAGTTTCTAATTCGGCCGAAATGTAGTCCACGCATGCCAGTTTGAATACGTTCCTTTCTTTTCGATTTAGATAATTTTCGCTGTTTTCTTTAATGGTCAGATGAGTTTAAGGCAAAACATGATTTCATTGTATTTTTGTGCTTTATTTTATAGTCCAAATACCACTCGCGAGAGGGCTTGCTCGATTTTCGGGACATTTGTATTCAAAATGCGGGATGCGGCTAAAAAAGTGGGATCCAGGTGTCAAGGCATAGGAAGGCGAGAAATACAATCAGAAATTAGTTATAGATTTTAAATTTTATTAAATACTAGGGTTTGTGTGCGATTTCTCCCTCGCCGAAATAAGTCAGTAGGAATCGGAACAATTGGCGTCCCGCACATTACTTTCGCAGCACGCATCCTCTAAGGCGTTGTCCTAATAGAACACGACCACGCGATCTTCTAGTGGCAGGTGTACATCGGCAATTTCGCTCGAAAACCGCAAATCGATGTAGAGTTTAGCCGTTTGGCACACAAGTACTTTAGGTACTTTAAAACAATAATTTTAAGCCGCAGTTCCTCAAAATATTTCCCTTAGGTTATGATGTTGAAAATACTTTTTGGATTTTAAGAAACAAAGTAGCCCAAAGGTAATAGTGTGGTATATTTTTAGAACCGGCTCCGCAAGCCCTTTCATTTGATATCCCACACGATGGGTTTCTGAAAAAACATTTTTTAAATCCCATACAAAAAATTGATGACACTATAGCATAATAAGGCGAAATATTTTAAGGAACTGCGGCTCAAAATTATTGTTTTGTCCTAAAGTACCTGTGTGCCAAACGGCTAAATCGACTTGCGGTTTTTTTTTGCGTACGCCTAGGACTAATCTAGCGAACAAGCGATGCGATCTTCGCGGCCTAAGGGGCACATGCCTGTTCTTGTTTTAACCACCGCGCTGGTTTGCTGACGTTTTCAAGCCAGTATCCACTCAACTACCATATGACAACAGCCAGGACTAGTGGTTTAACATGCTTTACGAAGCACGGAGGGGCTGAGAAAAATATACCTCAAAGCGGTCACCCATCCAGGTATTGACCACCTCCGACATTATCTGCGCATATCGTTTTCGATACACGAATATAACTGTACCTACCTACTTACAAGATCATTTTTGAAATATATTTTTAAATTTAAAAAAAATGGCTCTGGAATTGACTGTATTTGAAAATCTGATTTAAACCTAATCAAGATACTGGGTGTATTTAGATTTTTTGCAAAAATACGTCACTCTTGAAACGAAGTCATCTTTACGTTTATCCCAGGTAGTTGACCGAGCACGCTCATCAATTATAAGAATTTATAAGCTACTTATCACACCACAAATTGGCGAATTGTGCGCGTGGAATCTTTGATTTACCAACCGCTTTGCTTTTACCGCTTGTGACCGATCGCGCGACCAAACATTATGAACAAAATTAAACATTTTGGGCGCGCGACCGCATTTCGCGTACGTCAGTTAAGACACTCCTTCAGATCTAGTGTGTTTGATTTTGCGGTCGTACGACCAAAAGTCGCGCGAACTTTCGCAAGTTCGCGCGACTTCGCGTTGCATTAGGACTACGCCAAAGGCTCTAAAAACGTTCCCGCTTCATGCGGGACGGTTGGAAACACTACTCCTACTCGAACTTCACCGGTTTATTTTTCATTTACAGACCAATACGTGTCAATTTTGACTGAATGGCTAGATTAGTGTAGTGTATTAATGTTTAAAGCTCGGCCGTGTCCATCAACATAGCCTACCTGATTTGTTTGCACAATGTTAAATACTAGCCGTTTCTACAGGCTTGACAACTCCCTCATATGCTTTTTTCACCTAAGTTCTTTCATTTCACAATAGCGGCGCGGGGCATTGACTCTGATAGAACGATCACCTTGCTCGCATGTATCGGACTTACCATTCCCTCCTCGAATACAAACACGTGGTGAAAAGTAATTCACGTGCAAATTCACCTGCGTGAAAATATGAGCGTAGGCTCGCCCCCTTACGACCTCATTATGAATTGTTAATTTGCTCTCGTAACACGAGGGCGTGTAGCATGTCTGGAAGATTTTATTGGGTCGTCTCAAGGAATGAGGAGTCGTTGAACATCGTTACTACGTTTTGTAGTTTGTAGAACAAATAGGTCAAAGGAATGATGGCTTTATTTTTTTGTTGTTGTTTTTTTTATTTGTGTTTTTAGGGTTCTGTTTGTACTGTAGAAGGATAAAATGGAACTCTTATATGATCACTTTGTTTTCCATCTGTCTGTCAATACCCCTTTTCTCAGAAACGTGTGGAGGTATCATGTTCAAAAACAGAAATCTAACTCTGAGTCAACGCAAGTAGAAACATGAGGCAATTAGAATATTTTGACATTCGAAAATAAATTAAAACCTATAGGTTACTTCCCGTTCACCTTGAATCATAAAATTTGGCGAGAAGCAAGGTCTCAACACGAGTTTAGAACAAGTTACGAAAATCGTTGTGTAGTTAGTTATATATATATAGTATAAAAAAAGTATTTCTTCCATTACAAACTTTCATTTGCAATTAGAGAATTGCGTGACGTAGGTATATCCATGTGTGGGTAATAATTTTTACAATAAGGTTAAGTTTGTTCTTTATTCCGATTTTGGAGGGAAAACTTAAAACAGTCCCGGAAAAACGGGCGAAAATCTTCGAGACTCGATTGCCGTGATACCTATTTTCATATGAGAACTCTCGAAGCTCGAATCTAACTCGAACTTGTCCGGTTTTTATCGTACTTCCAGCTTTTCTGGCAGTTATTGAGGTCGCATCTGGTGTTGCTTTACATACAAAGTGTTGGGTTAGGGTTATAAATATAAGTATGTTAGCTGTTATGGTTTTTAGATAATAATGATCTTATAACATCTGGGTTATTTGAAGAATTACCCTGTGAAATGACCCGCCGTGAATTACTATTAATAACTCTCATAGGGCATAGGGCATGCCGTCTCTTTTGAGCGGCAAATGCGAGTACATGGGAAAATTGAATTATCCAGGTGCAAATGTGGAATTACAACTAATATTTTTGTATGGCTTTCTTGTAGTTAATAGATCATTAAAAACAACGCGAAGCAGAAAGAATTTCGTTCAATGACCTGTCACTATTTGTGTCTGTTGCACACGCATTATTATTTTCCGCCGCGCTCGCATAGATGCGATGACCGTCCGCTGTCATCAGAAATTACTACTATTTGATCACTGAACACAAACTAAAAAGTAAAAGGTCAATGTCCGAAATTCTTTGTGATTCGCGTCCTTGCTATAGTCTATAATAATGTACTCGTAATACTAATAACCTCAGAGTAGTTTTGAGAGCAATGGAGACGTCGAAGTTCAAATAGTTAGCGAGGTAAAATGACAAAGGGGAGGTCAAATCGCTCGTTGAACCGATTACCTGCTGGAGGAGAAAGGTTTTCCTGTGGCGACCACGGATTGGCATAACAGGTAGACAGACGATATAGTCATAGCTGCAGAAAGCAGGGGATGCAGACAGGTTTAAAACTGGTCGTTGTGGATATAAGGACAACTGGACTTCTGTCGGCTGAAACAATGTACTCGTGACTCGTATACATAGGTATAATAATATATAAGTTGAACGTGTTGGGAGCACGTGTATTCTGTTATTATTGAGTTGTGTTGGGAGCACGTGTATTTTATTATACTGTTATTATCATCATGATATTGCAAAGGTATTGTTTGGAATTGTCAACCTCAAATAAAAGATGTGCCGGACTTGCGCAGCGAGGGTTCCGTAAAAGGTAAACTGTATTGTGGGACAAACTTACTCGTAACCTTGCCGTTGGACAACTGTGTTTTAATACATTGACATAGGTCGCGGTAAGTTTACCAGCTGCAATTAGGTTTATAATCGTAAAAGAAATATTTTTTTGTGATGTACAACAAATTTACGGTTTTCAGATTTTTTCCCTTATGTGTGCTACATGTCATTGCTTTTTGCTAAATTTCATGATTCTAGGTCAACGGGAAGTACCCCATAGGTTTTGATTTATTTGTGTTACAATATGCGACAAAAATAACCGTATTTTTGGTATATTTTCAAAGATGCAGACGGACAGACAAACTTTTTTTAATGTGTTATAACTACAAATTAACAAATTTCGGTTTTTTTTTTTCTATATTTGTGATGTAAGTCCTTTCTTTGTGTGAAATTTCATGATTCTAGTACAACGGGGAGTATCCCATAGGTTATGATTTATTTGTGAATGTCAAAATATGTGACAAAAAATGGCCGTATTATTTTATTGCGTTGACTTAGAAGCTTCATTGTTTCACAGCTTTAAGGGACCGTAGACCATAGTGTTTGATATTTATTTTAACTTGATACCTTTACGCGTTCCTGAGAAAAAGGGTCTTGACAAACAGACAGACAGACGGACAACAAATTAATCCTATAAGGGTTCCTTTCTTTTATTTGAGGAACGGAACCCTGAAAAGATAAATCATCGAATCCGACTCGGATGCTATGAAGGAGCTGTTAGCTGGAAGCACACCCTGAAAACATCGTACAAAAACAGCTCGATTTGTGTGTGTATTGAAAACAAACGACGTGTGTGTATGTGTACTCACTAATGTGTGCATGATTATGAAAGCGATCACAGAAGTGCATTCAAGAGAGTTATTAGTTGTAAGGTCAATGTCTAAAAGTAGGTTACCTACAAAGTTTAACCTTTGAAGGTAAACATACACTAGATTTATTTATCTATCAGTACTAAATATGAAATTCTAAGAAAATATGATAGCGTGCGAGCTTGTCGACGACAGAGCGAAGACTAGACGCGAGTGACCTGCACCCCGAGTGACCTGCACCCGGTCATGACTCTAATAAGTTCATTTTATATTTAAAAAAGGCTAGCTTTTAACATTATATTATTTATAAATTATTCTTTAGTAACCGACTAAAGAATTAGGTTATCAATTCGAATATTTTTTCTAACCACCAACTCAAAAATGCGTATAAGTTTCAAGCGTCTGTGTGTGTGTGTGTGTGTGGTGTGTGTGAGGGTGTGTTGTGTGTGGCTAGATATCTGAGACTAATAAACCTATTTCAATGTGTTTGTTTGACTAATATATGACAACCTTCATCAGATGCTCCAACCAGAACTGTCAGCGGATTACCTAGACAGCTGATATGCCGTGTTTGGACACATTGTAAAGTCTAAGGAATTTTAGACAAAAGCAGCATATCATCATTAAGTCCGAAGGTGTTCCACGGAACACGGAACTCCGTGACTTTCACATTTTTTAGTATCGGGGTTTATTTTATGTTTTAAACTTTTCAACAAACTACATTATATTTTCGACATTTCAAATCTCGTAACATTTCTCATCTCTGGTTGCCTCATTTTATCTGCTCATGGAATCCAGAGTTACGTTCAAACACGAAGTGTTTTTGGATTATTATATTAGCTTAGCCTAGAATTCTAAATAGTCCGAGACCTTTTATGTCGCCCACGGGAACCTTTCAAAGCAAGAGTAAAATATCCAATTTACTTAATTCTTAGTTATTCGGTATTAATATGCAAGTATTCTCTCTTAAATAACGAATATTCTTCAAAAATATTTGAATAACCTAGCTAAATATACCTGAAAATAAAACTAGCTGGTCAGTGTTGGCCTAGGGTCTCAGCGTTTGTTTCGCGTTCTGAGTAGCAGGCGTTCGAGCTCCAGCGTGTACCATGAGTCTTATATTTTAATCTCTCAATTACATTATTTTGTTGACTATTCACTGGTTAAATTTGATAAAAGAATTCATCGTGACAAAGACCTGGTTACGTTAGAGACACACGAGTATGTGAAGTCCACAAAACGACTTAGGCCCGCGTGATGGTCTATCGTTCAAATCGCCGTCGCTTAAGCTGAGGTTAGGCCAGTGCCCCACCATTTAGGCTGTAAAGAACAAACATAGCTAAAAGTTATTTGTTATGATAAATACGAGCGGTAAGAAAACACTAAAATTTAGATTAAAAATAATGTTGTTATTCAGTTTTAGAGCAGCAGTATTTTGTTTGTTTTATATCAGTGTTGTGATGATAAACTTGGAATGAATCATTCGCTCGATTTTAGTCTGTGTAGTGTGTGTGGCATTGAGTCGATTTATTTAGGTTAGGGCGGGAGGGCCGGCGCGCGACACAAAGGCTACTCGATAATAGTGCGATGCGCCAGTGTTGCCATTAAATAACTTATTAAAAATAAAAAAAAAGTAAAAAGGTGCAAATTTTATCAGTAGCCCCCTGAATCCTGACTAGTCTTAAGAGTCGACAGGAATTTTCCTGACATGTTGATTTTAGCCATTTGTTAGCAAAACAGGGTAAACTTAAAATATTCAGAAATTTAGCAAAAATATCGATGGTAAATATCATTATGTTTACAAAGCATTTTAGTATCAATCGATAACTAAATAGAAGAATCGAATCTTAAACAAGTTAGTGGATTTTTGGATCAGTTTCATTCAACCAGTTTAATAGGTACTTTTATCAACTGCGAGTCTTTTTTCTAGGACCCATTTTTACACGACCTTTGTATTAACCACGTGCAACATTGAAACAAAATAAGGGATTTTGTCAGGAAATATTATTTTTGGATTTGGTAACCCTCCTGAATTACTCCTTATAGTTTGAGAAGAAAGGCAAAGAGAATATTTCATTTTGGTCCAGGACTTTCATTTTACCACTTCCTTACTCTAAAGCTGGTGTTTACGTCTGGGAACATATAAAAAGCCACTTTTGTCCAGATTATGGGTCCAGATACACTAGTTCAGAAGCAGTGTTGAGACGATGGGCTCGTTACCTGTCACACGAGACTTAACTGGTTGGTAAAAAGAAGAGTGTGTATCCAGTTGCTTGTTACCGCCTTCTGGAAATGAAAACCGTGAGGAAGAATTAAAAAACAAAATCCTAAGCTGAAACATAAAACATCCTAAAATTAAATGCTACTTGGTTTTAATTTACTCTACTCTGTTTTATTTAACTTAAAACCTGTTTTTTTAGAAAACTAAACTATGTGTGACACACGGGTGTAAATTAAAAAAAAAAAAATTTTACGGTTTTAAGAAACCATTAACTCGTTTGCAATAACCTGCTTTTCGCCCTTGTATCATAATGTACTCATTACTCATCAGTTTTAATATTTAATCCTTTGATTTTAACATAAACATGCAATGGAAATATTTTAATACAATGCAATGTCATAAATTTCTATGCCAAGGTATACCCGACAGCATCTGCTGATATTTATGTTCCGCTAATCAGCCAGCACAGCTTCAGTTCATCGAATATAATCCAAAATATTATTGCGAGTTAGCGTTTTGTAATCCAAAATACAAGGTTGTCTATTCGCAAGAAGAAAATTTTGAAATTTCAAGTGTAAAAACACATTCTCAATCAAGTAATATACGAAATAACGAATGCAAATTTATTAATAAAACTAAATGAATTTAATCTGCATAATAGTTACTAAAAGAATAATCCAACTATATAACGAATTACGAAATAACATTTTTTTTATAATTCGCTCGCGAGCATTTGAACATCTTCTACGGCACAGGTTGCAAAATGTTTAATAACATTGCGAAGTTAGTTACATAACGCGACAAGCGGCGGCGTGTCGGAGATGACAAACAATTCTAGACTAAACACCTAAAATTATCATAATTACCGGTCTTTTGTCGCTTAATTACCGTAGAGCTGATCTGCGAAGAACGGGAAATGTTTTGGAGTTTTAGCTAAATTCTCACAAGTCGATTGCTATCAATGAAACAAGTCGTTGAAAGTGTATGTTAACAGCCTTTTTAGGGTACCGTACTCAAAGGGTAAAAAAACGGGCCCTATCACAATCTCATGAACCGTGATAGACAGTTGAAATATTCACAGATGATGTATTTCTGTTGCCGCTATAACAACAAATACTAAAAAACAGAATAAAATAAATATTTATGAGGGCTCCCATACAAAAAACGTGATTTTTTTGCTCGATATTGATAACGGCATCAGGTAGACGTTAGAAATATTCACAGAATATTTAGTTTTATATCCACTTTAAAAATAAATAATTAAATTAAAATAAAACAAACGGTTTTAGGAAAATGGTACGGAACCCTTCTTGCGCGAGTCCGACTCGCACTTTGCCGATTTTTGGCAAAGCTTAATACATAACTAGGTTTTGCCAGCTGCTCCATTCCGTTGTCGGCATGGGATTTCTACGGCAACTCCTTGATTATAATAAAACGAGTGACACACACTTGACGCTTTTCAGTTGCCTATGTCGTTCCCTAAGGTGCAAGCTATCATTATGCCAAACTTTACCAAAATCAGTTAAGCGGTTTGGACGTGAAAAGGTGACAAACAAGCAAAGAAACAGACAAAGTTACTTGAGTACTAAGGTACCTGCGGTAAATAATGCCTATGTAATTTCAAATTTATTTTTTAACTTATTGTTTAGTTCTTTCAGACTTTATTACATTTTAAATATTGTTATGAGAGAACTGCAGGTTCTGAGAGGAAAAACATATTTTTTTAACTGGTAATTTCAATTTTGTAGATAAATTCAAAAATATCGAGACAAATGCGGGAAAAAAGCCTATGTTTCAAATAATAACAGAATAACTTAATTAAGTTTCATTCCATTATCCAGTGATAACTCTTGCAATTAAGTAAAGTTATTTAAAGTGAAAGTTCCCGGTGCAAAACAGTTACTCAGAAATATGTTTTGGGAAAGAAATCAACAACCTTTTAAAAGATGTAAAAATAACATGCTGCACGCTTAATTATCCGCAGTATATGATATAATTTTATTACTTAAAAACAATTATAATATTTCAATATTTTTTCTCGTTTCTTAGACTTAAAAACATTTTATAATTGCTTCCCATATTGTCATATTTTTGCACTTTTCTCATTTTAAAATTTAAGGGGTATGCCATATTAGCCGACAGGCCTTATTACCCGTACGTAAGTACCTTATGAATCCATACTATAAGGGTTGTAAGGGCCGTCAGTCCGTTACAGACTTGTACTCTTATGTTATATGTATGTATATGTAGTATTATTGAATGTATCTTTCTTCTATACTTATAATAAAACTCAACGTATCTCTGTATGTCTATCCATTTATGTTCTTTTCGAGATCGGGAACCACTTATTCTATAAACATGTTCCTTTTTTAACTTATGGCTATTTTATCTTGCCAGGGGGGGCAATTAACAACCTTCTTCGCTTTATGGTTATCATTATCAGATCGATACGAAATTTTAAAATTGTATTTTCTATTAAGTTTTTACCTATGTTGACAAATTGAAATAGAAATTGATAATATTTTATAGTCGAATCCTACAATCATGTATAAAATGATCTAGAATTCTTGTCTTCTTGAATACCATTTGCAAAATTTATATAGTATATGTTTGTTATCGAGGTAGTTATAATAAGTTGAATAAGGGGCTGGTAAAAATACGTTTTTATTACAAAAAGTGTCGTAGGAAATAACCAACAGTAAATAACGCTTTAGGGGCAGAAAAACGTTTTCGAAGAATTATCAGTATTGTAGATACGAACGGGTTATCATAGCTGTGGAAGTGCAGACTGGATTTTTGTATGTATGTATGTGTGTATATTTTTACCGTTTCAATCCTCAGAAGGAGGTAGCTAGTGGCTGTACACACACACAAACATATCCATAAATTAGGGGACTGACGTGGCATCTGTGTCCTGTGTATTATAAGCTATAAGCTTTAGAGAAAAAGGTCGTAAAATGTATAAAGGGGTATGTCCTTTTGTCAGTTTTTACGAACTTTGAAAAGCAGGTCAAAATATGCCAGGGTATGTTGTGAATAGTAATTAAAACTATATTTTTTCGTAACAGGTGACGGGAAACCGCGACCGGGTGAGTCAGCAGATCCAGACCAAGCTGGGCGACTACCAACTGGCCCAGATGCTGCTCGACGATCCCAGCAAATCCATCGGAATCTGCGCCGAACCACCCAGTCCCGCACCTTGTAAGTACCACTATTTTAATGAATTGTAAATATAAACAATTTTTTTATGTGAAGCAAAGGCTGGGACTTGAACCTGCTGATTCTATAAAGTTGTTTTAATAATAAAGAAATGTAAACGCAATTGAGAATAAATATCCTAGAAATTTTTATATTGTACGAATGTTTCTGGTGTCGCTTTGTTTATATCTCGAGTGATTCGTCAGTAAAGTGAGTCATCGGCCGAATATTCAGAGAACGTCTCACAACAATCGCATTTCAGAGATCTCTTTTACAATGCCTTCGGTATTCGTTCCACTTTTGTATAGATACTTAAGATAGCAATATAAATAAACCTGACACATTATTTAATACACAAATTTCCTGGTTTAATTTTTATAGTTCGTCAGGAATCGGCAAAGGAGGTGTTTTATTCTGTCTCTGGTCTTTTATTTTATCACTTATTACTTTAAAACTTCTCGTTACGAATAATGTGACCATATATATAACTGGTCATTACGGCTAATGTGACCATATATAAAACTGGTTATTGCGACTGATGTTGCCATGTATGAAACTGGTCATTACGACTAATGTGAACATATACATATAAAACTGGTCATTACTACTAATGTGAGCATATATAAAACTGGTCATTACGACTAATGTAGCTATATACGAACTGATGATAATGACTATATATAAAACTGGTCATTACGACTAATGTAGCTATATACGAACTGGTGATAACGACTAATGTGACTATATATAAAACTGGTCATTATGACTAATGTGACCATATATGAAACTGGCCGTTACGACTAATGTGTCTGTGCCTAGTTTTTAATTCATCTTCTCTTCTGCTTTCGATTACAACTGCATAGTAATAAAGATCAATTCGATGCAGTTATTTGTCAGTTTTATATTTGACATTTTGAAACAGTAGTAGATACTTAAATGGAGGACTAATATACTTTATATTTCAATAACTAATGTATCGAACGAATATAGTTCCCAAACGAATGTTTCGTTTGATCATCTAAGTCCATGTACAACAGGCAACTGGCAAGCCGCTTTCAAAGGGTTCAAAGATATAGAATCCGTTGGAGCAGAAATTCGATTTAATTTTGTATCAAGAGATTTTGAGGTGGTTATGAAATAAGCGTGCCGAAATGGTTATGTTTACTTAATACCTACTGTCGTTTAATCGCGGATCAGTGTGGTAACTCTTGACCCTCAATATCAATTTCGCTTCGAAAGTGGCATCAGAAAATCACTTGTAACATCTTTTTACGCTACAAATTTAAACTAAGTAAAAAATACAAAAAAAAAATTATATTAGTTTATAGTAATACGTTTACACTTTGTAAAACGAGAAAGTAAAGTTTGCAAATACGAGTGAACATAAATAATTTTAAAAATCATCACATCCTGAACCTACTCAAATTATGACTTGCTAAAGAAATTCGAATACTAACTATAAATAATCTAGATAAAGGAGATGAAAACAAATGAACCTAGTTTCCCCAGGATATTGAAAAAGAAAGGTGACGCAACAAAGTTTGAGATTACAGGCGGTGGAACAGATAATTTTGGCAGGCAATTACCATAACAAAAGCTCCGGCTTATTGGGTACGCAGTAAGAGATACTCTGCGGACTTTCAAAGGTGAACCGATAGGTATTTTTACGTACCCTTAGGGTCTCCCTTTGTATTAAACACTTTTTATGTACTACCAATTAGACTTTGTCGAAATTAATTTAAACCTTTTCCTACAGTAACCATTGTATATTAAAGGAATGCTTGTCATACGTAAAACGTTAAAATTTGACATGAACCATTATATTTTATAGTTGCGAATGAGTTTTTACTACTGTAATAAGAAGTACCTGGGGACCGAGCTCTGCTCGTTTTTTTTTAATTACGCCATCTATTTTCAAATAGCTTTAATGTTGCTTATTACTACTCGCCAATAGATGTTAGGAAGAGTCATATTTTTCAGTTTATCATTGCCTAAAAACACGGATAACACGACGATTTCTAAAAATGAAACCTAGCTACATCGATTTATCGTCACCGAAACGCCCTGCATACTAAATTTTATGAAAATCGTTTGAGCCGTTTCCAAGATTCAGATTATAAATTATTATATATATACTAGCTTTTGCCAGCGGCTTCGCCCGCCCTAAATTTGGTTATCGGCATAGGATTCTTACGGCAACTCCTCAATTATAAAAAAAACACAGAAGGTAAAATATTTTTAAATAATACGGACCGCCCTCATGACTGCCCGCCGGCCTCGCACATCATAAATGCGCGCGCAATACTTGATAATTATTTTTCTGCCACGTTATTTTAAAACTGCGATATCTCCGAAGATATTCATTGAAATCGAATGATGAACAGGGCAATTTTGTTTTAAATTAAATGCTTGTGATGAATAACGTATTTATTTGGATAAAGATTAATATCATGTTTATAAAAACACCTTCACTAATAATGCATTATTTTAGAACAAATATGGTTAGCATAAAAAAGGTTATAGTGAGCCAACCTTAAAATATAGACTATGCTGTCGCGGACTTTTTTTTAGAACTTTTATAAGGGAACAATTCTGTCATACATGATTTTTGCATAACTCTAACCGTTTACGCAGCGCACGCAGCGCAAGCTCTCAAGAGGATAAAAAAACCCCGATTTTGAAACATTTTTCATTAGTGCTCCGCTCCTATTTGTGTTAGCGTGATGATATATAGCCTATAACCTTCCTCGATAAATGGACTATCCAACACTGAAAGATTTTTTTTAAATCCGACCAGTAGTTCCTGAGATTAGCGCGTTCAAACAAACTCTTCAGCTTTATATATTAGTATAGATATACATATATACAAGAATTGCTCGTTTGAAGGTATAAGCCATATAAATGTTAATTTTTAATTAATTAACATACTCTTTGTTGTTAACATCGTATTGGTATTGTAATGTGACAAACACTTACGAATTTCGTTTGAAAATAAACAGCCGTACCGGTGTGTGTAAATAGAACTTTTTATCTATTATTATCATTAACATTGCTACCACTTTTATAAGAAAATTGCATGTAGGTATACATTAGGCATTGTTCACACAGTACGTGTCGACAATGTTATTGTTATCGGGTTCGCCTTCGTTACGCACGTGTTCGATTATTGAAATCGAATGTTGATTGCGTAACGTTCCTGTGACAGCTTGAAGATGTTAATAGGAGTGTAATTGGCGTTGAAAATGTTATGTTATAAATATAATAATCAACACGCAGCTACGTGTTATGTTTTATCTTGATTTGTTTTTGCTTTAAGTTTTATCGAGAAACCATAGCGAAAATAAAAAATTTAATACTTTTAAACGAGCAATTCTTGTGTATATGTATTACGAGAATATAGATATATAATCTGAACCTCGGAAACGGCTGGAACGATTTTCATGAAATTTAGTATGTAGGGGGTTTCGGGGGTGATAAATCGACCTAGGTGGGTTTCATTTTTAGAAAACGTCGTTATATCCATGTGTTCAGGAAAGGATACATTGAAAAATATGACTCTTCCTGACATCTATTGGCGAGTAGTAATAATATTATTTTTACCGACATAGCAACACTAAAGCTACTTGACAAAAGATGGCCTTGTTAAAAAAAAATCGAGAAAGCCCGGTCTCCAAGTACTAAGTTTTAAAGGGAAAACCATGATCTACACGACAGGCCAGTCTCTCAAAACATATAAAATTGGTTCGGCAGCAAGTACCGTACATGCAACTTCTCTTGAGAAATTTTCTTTTACAAAAAAAAAATTACGTCATATTGGATCCGCCATTTGGAATTTTAAAAAACTGAAAAAAACACACACACAATTTTCGGACCTATTCAAATAACTTCTCAAGAGAAGTTAATAACCACATTAAAGCCTCATTTCAAAGGTTTAATATTAAAATGGGTAAGTTTTTGTTTAATATTTAATCTGCTCAAATAAGTTTTTTATATGGATTAATTAATATAAATTTAATTTTCTATTTCATCCCTTAACTAAATAATTCTACTGTTTCACAATTTTGTTTACCCCTGAGCTCAGCTGTTACTACCTGTATTCAAAGAGAAATACCAATTTACCAGTTTATTAGTTTGTACTATAAATCAAAACACAAATTCGAAAAAAACTATGTGATCTGGGTAGCCAGTTTATGTTTATTGTAGATTTTAGGTTAGGTTTCCTGGGTGAAACCGCTTCTAAGCTGCCAATATTGTACGCTATCTTAATTCTACGTATATTATAAATGTGAAAGTTAGTTTGTTTGTATGGATGGATGTTTGTAACTCAATCACGCTTTAACAGCTAGACGGATCGGGATGAAACTTGGCACACATATAGGTTAGGTTCTGAAATATGGACATAGGCACCGTTTATCCTGGAAAATTCAAAAGTTTCCTCGGAAGTAACTTATTTAACAAACTATAGCTGCAGTTACAGCTTGCTAGTACAAACTTCTTTAGTATAATCAAGGAGTTGCCGTAAGAATCCTAGGCCGAAATCCTTTAGGGCGGATGGAGCCCCTGGCAAAATCTAGTATACTATTAAGAGTAGCAACAAAATTTCACTATTTACCTATACGTACATATCTACATAATCTGTGTATTCTCTCTCATTAACTTGCTGTTTAAGGAAGGTAACAAACCAACAAACACAAACTGAACTGGGTTAATAATGTTAGTTAGGATTGAAACTCGGTGTTTCGTTGTTCTCTGCTAGTGCTTACTAACAGACTAGAGCTTTAGTAGCTTTGACCTTATTTAAAAGTTTATATCGAGTTCGTGCAGCAGCCTGTGTGATTATGAAATTATAGTTTATCTGCATAATGGTTGAAACGTAGAGCATCCTGCTACATTTGAGGTAAATTTATCTTAAGCTGTTTCTATCTCAAATTAAGAGACTTAATATGTTGCTGTGTGACCAATGACATAAATAATATTAATATTCCATATTAGAAATGTATCTACGAAAGTATTGCTTATATCCACTAATTCACTGTGCACATTTTTTATCTTCTATTGGATTCGTCATTGAGTTTACAGTACCATTTTTAGTAAAAGTGGCCGTTTTTACCAAATATGATATTGTAAGCCCATTGACGTATTGGTATGGTAAACATTTCTATGAAGCACATTTTTCAAATAGGCTAGTTAGCCGCTGTTAGGATGGCGATATAGTCCAGAAAGCTAATTTCTGTCATACTAACGATGTCCATGTGAATGTACTAAGAATCATTACACAATGTCTAAACTCTTACTTTACTATGAGATGTATATGGTATATACTTATTAAGTAATTTATACGACAATGGCGGCTTGAAACTTAAATTTTTTTAGTGTGGAATTTAACGTATTTACCGTTTTATAGTTACATTTTTTTGCTACAACTTATAGTCAATGCACTAGATAACAACCAATTGTAATTATTTAATCTACTTTCATAACAACCAATTGGCATAAGTGCTCAAAGAATACTCACTTCCAGTTTTTTTTAGTATTAAATACAATAACTGAAAATCATTTGAAAAGCACTAGACAAAAGTAATTTTTATAACATATATTTATATCAATTCTTCAGATGCTATAGTTTTGGCAAAACATTTTTACAAAATCAGGATATTTACGCCTACCTTCCCTAGCCTATCTCCTCCCTTAACTAGATTAAAAATGTATTTTTTATAATTGATGACGAGATAATAATGAAACTCAAAGAATTTAAAATACAAATAGCATGTGATCCTCTTTATATTAAATGAATTAAGTCTGCGAAAGGATATTACACATCCGGCATTTATTCCTATACCTAATTTATCCGTTTTATCATCATCGCCGTTTTATGTACAATGCATAGATGTAGTACAGCGAGTACGCGTCAGATGACAGCGGACGTGACGTAAGATCGCGGACTCAATCGTCGCCCTCGTTCAACGCGAGTATCCGCCATCCTCCACACACACGTGGAATAAATAATCGTAATTAATGGAACTCGGCGATTTCGGGACGAGCCGGCAATAAAGTTGTAAGAAGTCGTAAACAACCGGCTACTGCGACGAATATTTACGATACGACGTCGGCGACGTCTTAGCCGGCGACCGGCGGCTTGCGAACTCGGAAACTCTTAATTAAGTCGGATAAAACAATGTAACGTCGCGTCGTTCTAGTCCTTGATATGTCGTAAATTGTAGATGCTATACACGTACCGGGCCGTGCCGAGTCTTACGACCAGAGAAAGCGATGCAAGCAAGATGCTTGTTTTATGTATGCATGTATGTGCATGTATTATGTATTTCTTCAGTTTATAACAGTGTATTATAGTGAAACAACTGTACATTTTTTAAAAAAGGGAAAAAGTAAGTGCATAATACTGCAACCTCAGCTCAACATATATTGTGCAAAAGTTGTAAGTACTTAAAATTTAAATCTTAAATGAGTCTGTTTCACGGTAATTTCACGGTAATATACGTATGATACCTTTACCACGAAAATAATTGATGATGCTCGTCAAACAAATAACCTGTTTTCGAATAAAAGTTTCTGAATGGTTACCTGGTACTGTACTATTTCTGGTTACAATCGGGAAACGCTTTAACAATTTCTAAGGTTTTTGCGATTGAAATTATTTTCAAGATGTGCTTGGCTGAAAGTTCAAAGGGGTGGCTATTATATTTACTTCTGACTGGGGCCAGGAGAGACACGATTGCACAAAAATCTATGGAGATGGACAACATGATAGTTGACTTAATAAAGTAACGTGATTTTATGGTTTACGTGATTAAACTTAAACCAAAAATATTCTAGTTACATCAGTATTTAGAAGAAATACGGATTACACGTTAAAAAGTAAATAATCTGCTTATGATCATCTCAGACAAGATTTATTACATAAATCATAGTATTTTATTCAGATAACTTGAATGTATAATTAATTTATATCTGCTGAATGCGATAATACTTTAGTTAGCTTAAGTTTTGATACGATTTGATACAAGACAACTACGGAGGGATATGATTTTAGCAGTCAATGTATGTATGTTAGCATGTTTCCGTAAAGCTCCTAAGCTACTGATTTTATTATACCACTAAGGTGGCAAACAAGCTTACGGTTCGCCTGATGGTAATCGGTTACCGTAGCTTTTGTTAGTATGTAGTAGTGGTATGTGGGTTCGTATCAAATGAAAGGTTTTCATCCAAAAACATTTTAAACTCTACACTGATTGAAAAGCAGCGTTGTCGCGTCACGTAATCAAACGAATCATTTAAAATATAAAAGGAAACAAGTAATCAATGAATTGGTTGAGGCATTGTTTATCGTTGCGAGCTGCGGCCGTAATGAAGTACGACCTAGTTCTGTAACAAAACCGTGAGCCATGGAGCGGAGCGAAAAGCGTCGAGTAAACAGGCGTGCGCTCTTGATAAATGATTCAAAAATCGCGACCGATGACAGAGTGGCGTGACAAGCGTTCGTGACAGTTGATGTGACGTGACGCGACACGCTGCGGCATTCTGTCGAGTGTAAACGCGGCTTTAGTTTATTGCGCGACTTGACAGACGACGACAAAAGTTAGTTGTACCTTTGTTGAAATGTCTGAAATAGACTGTTATACTGTGATAATACCTACTTATGTATGAATTTAAACTCAGACAGGTTAAATCATTTTTTACATAGCCACTGGTTAAGCACCTTGTGGGGTTTAAAAATGTGTAACATACATTTTTTTAGAGCCTGCACGCAGAAAGTTCCTTACCATAGCCTGCGTTTTTTGCTGCAAAAGGCATACATTTTAATTTCTTCATTCGACGGTTGCGTAACATTTTATATTATAACATTAGCATGTATTAACGTCTACAAAACAATGGATTTCATGTATGTTACGTTACAATTAAGGTGAAGTTTATTAGTAAACTGTGGAAAATGTTATCGTTACACCATGTGCATGAGCACTATCTGCAGTGCAACTTTGAGTAATTGTCGATTTGTTTACTACCGGGTTTTGCAAGCAAATTACTGCAGCTGCGGTTTGTATAAACTAGCTGTGCCCGCGGGTTGACCGATGAAATAATGTTATTACCATGGGAACTTTCGATGAGGGTGTCAAAGTCAAAATTCAAAAAGTTAAAATACTTTTGAATCGACAAAGCAAGTGTGCAGTTGCAAATTTGTGTCTGAAGTTCAAGACATGGTCTTCTTACTTGTTTGTTATATATTTTAGATATTTTTTTAATAAAACTGAAGTTAGGGTTTTGGTAAGAGGTAGGGATTCGTACCTACCGAAAAGTTGGGAATCCTAAGTACCTTTTTAAAATTGTAATTTCAAATGAGTTTGTCATATCTTCAATCGTTTTTCGCAGAGCACGTAAAACTAGCCGTTTGTCATATGAAAGTAAATCAGCCGTTAAGCCAAGGCAGTGGCCACTAGCTCGACAACGTCCGCATTAGACCAGCAAGGTGGAATATAGCCTGAGCCTCCTTCTTCAGCAAGAGGCATGAATCCCTGCAGTGTAGCGTATAAAGGCTGAGGCGAAGAATTTAAATCGTTTGTGTCTTTTTTGTTTTTAATTTTTGATACATTTGGCTTATTTAATTAAATACTAACTATCCATCAGCAACGCATTAAGACTTAACATACAAATTGAATGTACCTTCTACCTACCTAACTATTTCAGAAACGCTAGTCGTATTCCGTTAAATATGCATTGCGGTTATTGGATAAGTACTCACTCATACGATGTCGACAGAGATAAATGAATCTAAGATGCACTTCACTTTTTCGCAACACATTGTCCACAACATTATTCACTGCTGCATATACACTGCAGTCACAAACATTTGTTGTATTAAATACAACAGTGTACATCGAATATTCAAATAAGATTAATGTACGTACAGTACACAATTCGTATAGACGGTTTGTGTGCAGTCACAAATTGACTTGTCGCCCGATTAAGATCCATAATGAAGTTTGTGTATTTCAGTGAATAAAATATGAAGTAATATTAACTTCAATAGAGTTTTGATGTTGAAATAAAGTATGCTGTTTTTTTAAGTGACTGGCATTCTTAGTTATTCCTAGCTAGTTAGTATCTGCGACTTTATTCTCTTTGGCTTTTTGTATTTCTAGATCTGTTTGTTGTAGTTATTCTTAGTTATTCCTAGCTAGTTATTATCTGTTCGCTTTGGCTCTTTGTATTTGCCTTGTCTGTATGTAGTTCTTCTCTTTGAGAAGTTATTTTAATTTCTGGAAATTATGTAATTAACTTAGTCTAAAAATCAAAATAGCTAAATTTTGGTTTATTATACGTTTTGAGACTTAGAAAATAGCTGTTTGTATTTGTTTGTAAATGTGTATTGGCTGCTCGACGATCAACCTCTGTTATATTGATCCGCAATGCGGACCTACACAGGGACTTCGAGCTCCCTACGATTCCCCAATATTTCAAAGACCTGGCAGTCTGCTTTTTCGAGCGTACACAAAATCACCCGAATCGACTAATTGTGCAATCCACAACGTATCATCCCCCCGACCGACCTCGGCATGGTCGTAAAACTATAGTTAGGCGGCCACGGCACGTAGTAACGGCCCCAGATGACGATCTCGCTGTCCGGATAGCGAGATAAGTCTCTACGACCTCCCCTAATAGGGCCACCCCTCTAACACGACGCCGACGTCCCCGGGCTCGTCGGTGCTCGCAAGGATACACGAGGTATCAAAGAGTGCCGGGGCGCTTCTCAACCCCCACTCAATCGCACCCGCACCCGCGTAACTCGGAACTCTCCTCCTGGCGGTGACTCACCTTCGGGTTCTAGACTCACGCCGGTCGAAGGGACGCCCCCGAGAGCGACAACCCGAGCCGAGGCTACCCCCGCGGAGAGCCCTTTAGCGTTGGGCGCTATATACGGGCTGAGGCTCCTTCAGAGTCTCGGCCCAAAAAAGCCCGGTGATGCAGTAATGGCTGCAAAAGCCAACTGCATAGTCAGTTCAGAAAAAATATATATATTTATTGAGCTAGCTAGATCTAATTGTTGTTCTCATGTATGTACTACCTAATACCTACGATGTAATTCTTACTTAGCTAGATAATTTCTAAGTAAGTTAATGTTTTAAAGATATTATATATTTGCATGCCAAATTGTGGCGGAATGTGTATGTACTGGATAATTAATTGTTAACACTTATTTTTGTATTAACCATATTCCGTCCAAATAAAGATTATTCTAAAGAATTCTAGCATTTCATCAGCTTTTTTTTTATTAAAAAATATTTTGTAATGGGTTTTTAAGGGTCCTTAATTGAAATCTATAATGCACTGAGAAATTGCTCGTCAGATAGTTTCTGCTGGACTTTTTTTTTTTATTTTAGTCGGAAATAACATCAGCAAATATTGTTCACCTTTGTTGAGTCCATCGATATCCATATCAGCATTTTTTTTTAATTGTGTCATCAATCTATTACTTTTTGCTGTAGAATATCCAAGTACCTGTGTCTAGAGACCCTACTTTAGATTAAAAAAAATCTTATAGGTTGGACGATCCACCTAGTGCAGAACTTTAATGTATAGGTTTTCACGCCGACTTCATACAGTGGCTTCTTTCGACTCTAACTGGGTCTTCTGTTCACATGGTAGTCGTGATCAGCGGCATAAGGTTTCTTTTTAATATATTTGTATACAGACAGACACGGAATTGGTTGTTTTTTATAGTTATGATTTCAACTCTTTTTGAAATTTATTCTCTTTTACAAAGTCCATGTCTATTTCGATTTCTTTTTTTTATATGCATTTGCTTGCAAACGTTAGGTATCTTAAAAAGAGTTGCGTTATTTATTACATTACGTTATAAGTAATAACTAATAGCCCAAGGTCGGTCATAAATTTTCGTCATAAATTAAATTTTGCAAAGGCGACGGGACGGATCCATCCACGTTTTTGGTTTGACAAGTTAACGCTGAGCGGTGCGGGCGGCAGTGGCCCGCCCGCGAGCAATTTGCGTCAAACGGAGGGACGGGTCCTCGGTGATTTAGTCGATTGTTTTTCATCCCCCTTTTAATAAATAAATGAAATGACATCTGCCGACAGTATCTAATTAAATAGGAATTTCAGGTTTCCGTACCCAAAGGGTGCCAATGGAGCCGCATTACTAAGCCTACGTTGTCTGTCTGTCTGACTGTCTGACTGTCTGTTAGACTTAAAGTGCTCTATAAGTAGGCAACATCCTGAAATGTATGTATTATGATTTTTTTATTACCTGACTAATAGTAAAATGTTTAAGGGGGATCTCCATCACTCCAACACGTTTTCGTTGTTGATTTTGAGAACCTATAGTGCTCGAGACCGACTCGCAGCCGACCATATAAAAAAAAAAATTGTTTTAGCCCCATTATACCATATTTTGGCGGTTTTCGGTTTTCGTTTAAAGAACTAGCAGTTTCAACCGACTTTGTCAGCGTAGGAATGTAGAAAAGGAAACCTTTTAATTGTTACGCATTTTTTACTATATGCGTTCGGCATGGATAGTCTATGCTATGGCGTAGAGTAAAAAAACTGTAGGTATTAACAGTGCTGACTCGGTCATAATTTTAAGACGGTTTAAAAATCTTACTCAGAGAGCGGTAATAAGCTTGGAAAGTGAGGCTGTTATGATCTCTGTGGCCATTTGCTTTAATAATTTTATTTCATTTCATACGTAGACCGCCGCACGGTGTGCCATTAAATTATGAAACTAGTTATTGCAATGAACGTAACAAAAACTATGAATTCATTGCTGTCTTGATAAGGACGATTAATCTTTTTGCTAGTGTTCGAACTGTAATGTATACGTTGCGATGGCAATCTTTTTATGGTAAAATTTTTATTTGTATAACAGTAGTGAGAAGGAAGTATGAAGTTCGTGAGAATTATGGTAGGTCTCGTGTCGCGTCTTTTCGAACAACGCTTTTTACAATTTCACAGTTTTTTGTTACAATAACGTGTTAAATTAGCGAAATGTTTCTTAAAATTTAAATTTTAAGAATTTGTTTAAATTAGGCTGAAAAAAAATGTACCTTATTTTTTTTAACAAATGTTTTTCTATGTATTTCTTGTTTCTTCTTAACAAATATTGACAGTTGATACTTAAAAATTACTATAAACACAAACATATGTTAGTCAAGAATAGCGTAACTTTTTATCTGTGAATTTTTTTTTATTACTTCATGATATTAGTATAGAAGTATAGATTAGGTATTTAGTTACGGAACCCATAGTGCACAAGTAGTCTCGCACTTTCCCTGTTTTATGAACCGTGTACAAAATAGCTTGTTGTAAATTAGGCATGTAAATTGAAGACTGCAAAAGGTTAACGATGTATTTTTAAATGTCGTTGACTTAGACAAGGCAGATAGCGGTCGTTGTCGACTTCTAATTAGATAGGTAGGTTTAGTCAGACAGGATTATGACTGAAGAATGAAACGAATACGTCCTGGTATCAATGTGTCACTCACCGATTTTAACGGTCCCATTTCTTTTATGTCGGTATAATCATCAACATAACAGATAGACTTCTACTGCCAGACATAGTGTGTGTTTTCCGAGTCTTACCCACTTCAGAACCTTTCTTCACAATCGTTTATTGGTACTACGAGCTATGTGTCCTGCCCATTGCCACTTATGTTTGCTAATCCGTTGATCTATATCGGTTCTTTTTCTTTCTTTATTCCGTATTACCTTACTTGTAAACTCTGAGCTCTTTCTATGGCTCACCTGCTGAATAATTACTTGTGCTACGATGTGCTCAACCCTAGAAATTGGTTATCAACAATGCCTTTATATGTGTGCGTCAAATACGTAGTTTTTGTCCAGATTTTGTAACATATTTATAGATCTGAAGGACCGAAAAAAATATATGTTAAAAAAAAATATGTTAAAAAAGGTTTTGTCCAATGCCATTACTTTACTAAATGATTTTCATTTATGGTAGGTATTTAATGATAAAAAAAATATCTGGAAATGATTATTATTGCAACCCTTTTGCAAATATTTGAAGCGGGTATCGCATTTGGTTGTTATAAAAGTCCGTCAAATCATTAGAATCTGTTGTTATATAGTGCATTGACTATACTTAGGTTTTAGGTAAAAGTCAAAAAATGCTAACTTTTATTAAAAGCAAATGTAATTCACGCGTTAAAAGTGTTGAGCCTATGGACACTTCCAGATATTTTTCAGCATTATTAAAAATGTCCGAGTAAGGTAATGCATTAGAGATAAAAAAAAATTATAACATATATTTTTTCAATCCTTCAAATACTATAGTTATGCTATAAAATTTGCATAGAAACAGCGTATTTACGCGATTTCGCCTATTTCTTAGCCTTAAACGGATATATTGCCAAATTATGTCACGCGGTAATAACCTTTAGTTTAACACTTCCATATAGAAGCTTTCCATTGGTGTTGCCTCCAGCGTAAAGGTCCTATAAAGTATTCATTATCTCATTATTATATAATCAATGTTTAAAATTGAGCGCTGCTTAACCTTATAGGACACATGTAGGTATATAAGAGGCTTTTATATAGTCAATGTTTAATCAATGTTTAAAATTGAGCGCTGCTTAACCTTATAGGACACATGTAGGTATATAAGAGGCTTTTATATAGTAATATGTTTCTATCTCTATTTGTAATTTAAAATCAATCTGTTAACAAAATATGTTCGCATCGTTTGCACGTTTCCTCACGCGGATGCTTGCAAAACGTGTTCCGCTCACCCTTGTCATTCGGTCACGTGGAAAGCTGCAATAAGACTATTATAATTAAAAATTGCATTAACAGTGACTTTAAATTGCCTTTTTGTTGCTCAATATGAGATTAAACGACGTTGATGGGAAAATTGACTACTGTGTCAGCAGAGCTGGAAAAAATCTAAAGCGTACATTTGGATGTATTGAGTTCATCTTAGGATCATGCACTTTGGTTATGTCCAATTAAAATATCT
The DNA here is from genome assembly GCA_946406115.1 of Apoda limacodes. NCBI lineage: Eukaryota > Metazoa > Arthropoda > Insecta > Lepidoptera > Limacodidae > Apoda > Apoda limacodes. The sequence goes on from OX291561.1 coordinate 14,555,897, forward strand.
GACTATTGTGACTACAGTTTTTTTCCTCGACATTAAATCACTCTTACAGTGTTTTGGTGTAGTTAACATTCTTGACGACTTGTAATGTGTTTTAATGTTTCCGAGACTGTTTAAGTGTTCGTTTATCCTACTAATATAAATAAATGCGAAAGTTTGTTAGTTAGTACGTTTGTTACTTTGTTGTTCCTTCACTAAATCGTATTAACTGAAATGCTAAAAGCCAAAATTTGAAATGAAGATAGCTTAGGTATACCTACCCTGAATTAACACAGTCTTAGGCTAAATTTTAACCCGGAAAATTTCAAAATTCTCACAAAACTATTACTCATTCCTAAAGGTGCAGCTATAACTTGCCTTAGCAAACTTTCTTATTTTTATAATCAAGGAGATGTATAACTGAATACAACACGGGCGGAGCTGCGGGTAAGTCTAGGTTTTTATAAAAAACGCACCCATTAGAATTAAATAAAATTGCCGCCTATAAAAATAAATTTGTTTTGTCATCAATTAAAAAAAAAAACATTAATTTTAATCCAATCAAATAAATTTGCTTAGTTATTTATGTACTAGAATGACAAAGGTGTCTATTGAATACAAATTTTCTTCAATACACCTACTGAATAACAAAAAACTTATTGATGCTCGCTACTCCATTAGCGTAGTTCAAGGTCTACTGGGTACTTGCTCTTTGTGTAGATTACCTTGAACTGTGGTTATATTATATTGAGAATATTGAAAAAAGTCCTGTGGGTAACGCGCCTTAACGTTAAGTCGCGTTATACATCTAGGGTTTCTGGCCGGAAGTCACGTAACGAAACGTCAAGCACATATTCTAAGAATTATGCCTTTGCGTTAAAAAAAAAATTAAATTATACCTTAAGTAGGTTTTTTTTTCCTCCCAAAAGTTCTCTTAAGGGGCTGGCAGTAGCTAACTAATGCCGCCACTTGATATTTTTAATTACTCTTCACGCAAAGCATATTTCAAAAATGTGTTTCATAGAAATTGTTAAAGTAGTCCATAAGGTATAATTTGTGTGTAGAATACACCAGTGTATTAACAATATCATTTTTGCTAAAAAAAAAACCAGGCCACTTTCAGTAAAAATGAAATTCTTTTTTACCAATGTATTCTACACACAGTACAAAACGTTCTAAAAATAAAATAAGCTTTGTATGAAATATCAAGTGGTGGTGCTAATTAGTCTGATTTTTCAAAACGTTGCGTTACGCTCAGTTAGTGCAGGTGGTGTGTCTAGCCAAACGTTATGTTATGTCGCGTTATTAAGGGGCGCAGCGGGTTCGAAAATGGCGTTTTTGCGTTACATAATTTATGGACTGTGTGACATACCTTGCTTCCGTGAGCTATCAGTTATCATTATCACGTGCATTGTTTCAGAAAATGTGTAAATATGTAGATTTTGTTTATGCCACCTCTTAACGAAGCAAAACTATTACTACTATTAATTTAAAATATAATAAGGTAAAAACAAACATTTGTGTGAAAGCTAGAAGAAAAGATATATATTCCAATTAGATAAACAGTGGTATCGCTTACGGTGTTAGCAAAGTAAGCGAAGCGCCCCTAACGACGACTACGAGATACAGCGCCCGGGAGACAGGGCGGAATTGATTCCGACATCGAAGGAGAAAAATGAAGAACACGGGAAAATATATTGCTTGTACTGATACCATATAGGGTGACCATTATTTTGTTTTTCTATCTTTTAGCATCTTTTTTTTGTGTAAAATTTTTGTTGTCTTAAAAAGGCTTTAATTTTCGAAGTTAGCTTATACGTGCTATACGTCGGTAATTCCCAGATATAGATTAATAAGTGATAAATTCATTGCCGTGACACTGCTTTGATACTGATACTGTTACTACCAGCTTTGGAATAATAAGACGTTACATTGTCTTATCTGGTCTTAAGCGACAGAATAAATACCATCTTTGCCTATGACGAACTATGTTGTCACTCTTAATATCGAAAATAGAGAGTAATCTTTTGTAGGTGCTTTGATGAAAAATTGATGATTAACTTCAGGATTTCAATGGGGGCTTTAAGTCGAGCGAGACCTTAAAAGCCCCAAGAGAATATGTTGACAATGCAAGTTTTTGTCGGTGTCCATCAATCATTAAGAAAGCTTGGTTTTTTTTGTTCCATGTTATTCGTCACACAGAATCAGGCTTTACTATGAATCTTCTGACTTCTTTGTAAAATATACAAATTAATGGCAACCCTACGTGGGGGCAGAGTTGTAGTCCGCTATAAAGTATATAGTAGGCCGGCTCGAGATCACACTGATTTATGACTATTTGACACTATGTGCGTCGAGATAGTTGCTTTTCTTGCTCGATTGTAGAGTTTTTTAAGCGTACATTATGTATGTAGGTAAATTTAAGGAAGTCTATTTGATTTTAATTATTAAGTTACCTTTCCATTTTATAAGTTATGTTTAGTAATTTTATGGTGTTATATTATAAAAAGTATAATTTTCCAATCAAGGTTGGCCCCTAATTTCGTGTTATATTTACTAAGAGTGTTACCCATACCATTCTTTTCGGAAGTCGCTTAGGAAGAGATTGATTTTTCGAAATCGTTTCTAAGGCAAATTAAAAAAAATCACGGTGAGAGGTTAGAGATTGAGATAGACTATTTATTATAATACCTACCCGTTTGCGTGGACCAGGGGCAACAATTAGTGTTTTTTAAATGTTTTTTAATTGTGTAAAGGGTTCCAAAATCAATACTGTATTGGGTTACATTTCTTGGGTAGGATCTGTCTTGTAGCTACTTAATTTTTCAGCGTTTTTATTTAAATATTTGTTATGTATTTTCACGTTTGTTTTTTCACATTTAAAGTAGTAAAAAAATATATACGCACGATAGTTTTTTGTAATATGTCAAAATTAACATATCGATATCGAGGTTTCTATTCTACAGCAATTTATAGTTTATTTTTCTCCGGCAAAATACATGTAAAACTCATAATTTACCAGTGTTGCAAAATATATTATTATTCATGTCATCAGATTAGTTTTTTTTTTAATTGTATTTGAATTTTTATGTCACTCATTCAACTATAGAGATGAGCTGAGATTTGTATAGCTGTGTCATTCAAATTTAATGTCTTATTAAGTTGACTATATTATGTGTTTTGACATTGAACGCACTAATGTTGTAACACACGAAACATTATATATCTATCAAACTGCATAGGGATCTTGTGTTATTGCTCTTTATAAAAATCAATAGAGGTAGTGTACGGCTCAGATAATATAAAAGAATACCTATTTGTACAGACAAAATTGACATTCTATTTTGCATTAATTCTCAACAAGCAGCGGGTCGATTCCGTAAAAAGATTGCTAACCTTTTTGAAAGAAATAAGATATTCATTGCGGTTTCGCGACAATCGATGAATTTCATACGTCATTTCAAATGCGCAATGTACATCTTATTTCTATGGATTTTAAACGAGAATTATAAGCTGTCATTTAACGGAATCGACCCGCTGGATTTTTTAAACAGGTCTTACATATTGTTTTTTAGCCGTGGTCAAAGGTCACAAATTTTAGATATTTGCGTATATCGCTGAAACGGTGAGAGCTACCGGAAAAAGAGACGAGAAAAGGTTTGTGATCGTGAATTTCTCTACTAAAAAGGTATCCAGCTTGTAGAAAAATCCAGCTTGCTTGAAATTGATATTTGAAATAGGCAAACGCACCACTTTCTTTCGTCTATTTTGCCTGGACTATATTTAGTATTCATGATTAATGTTAACACATTAGTTGTGTTTTGTTTACCGTCATAATGTTGCATTTAATGACAATAATCCAACTAAGTATGAGATGAGTTTCATACAAATTTATGTCTTTTTAACTTGGTTGGATTACGACGACATCCTACATATTACGTTTATTTTTGTCAGGAATATACAAAGATCTCAGCCTAAAGTAGGTCAGATGACACAAAAAGGTCTTTGTATATAGCCTAGGTCATAAAATGTCATGATACACAAATAATATCCTTTTATTCTCGGTATTCCTAACTGTCAACACGGTTTTTAGTAGTATTCGTGTATAACTCCTTGTGTCGTAGCTGGGTAGCCTTGTCTGCATACAAATGTGTCTGCGAGTGCCAGAGCAAGCGAGACAGCTTTTTACTCATAATTTAGTTCCTGTATAAGACCAAAGCGCTAAATCAGAATAGGATAAAACCTTTACATGCCTATTAAAAGTTGTATTTGAGTGAATTTTACAAGGTTTCAGCTTGAAATAAAATGATAATAAAGAAATAGTTCGGTAGCAAGTACCGCACGAGCAACTTATTTTGAGATAATAAGTAAGCAATAAGTTATATTATTGCTTCATTAAAAAAAAATAGTTTCAGAAAAACAAACCGCTGGACCGATATTCCTCACATTCTTTACAGATCTAAGTCATGACATGGCGTATCGATTGATATGATCACAAGCATTTTGGTACAATGGTTCTTGAGATATCGAGGGGCAAATAAAGCCATACATAGGAGGAACGGTCAAAAAGTTTTCGGTATTCGATATTTGTAATTGTTATTTGACGTTCATTTATTTTTTATGTCATTTGGACTGTCTTTGGTAGTCGTCATCGGAAAGTGTAACAATGCAATTCGTCTAATCGTCGTTCTAAGCCAAAAATGGAAAAATCTGAAATACACGCCCTGACAAAATACTTCGTACTGAAAAAAATGTCTACCAAAGATATTTTTAATGAAATTTCAAACATGTACTTAAGAAGAAAATGCTCCATCATATTCCATGGTTCAATTTTTGGTTTGCTGGTGAAAGAACAAGCTGCAAAGATGAAGATCGTAGTGGAAGACGGTCCACATCTGATAACGTAGAAAATGTTAAAAAAGTCGAGGAGTTAGTACTTAACGATAAACGTTTAACCATTCGTTACATAGCTGAGAGTCTAAAGATTTCTTTTGGGAGTGTTCAGTTAATACCTACTTTCTGACTACTTAAACTTCAATAAGGTCTCCGCGCGGTGGGTTCCACGAATGTTGACGGAAGTGCAGAAGGAAAAGCTAGTAGAGAGTTCCAAAAAAAATCTAGCTATCAAGAATGCAGGGTTTTAATTGATGGAACACCCACCATATTCACCAGACCTCGCTCCTAGCGATGTCTACTTAATGCCTAAGTTAAAAGAACAGATACGAGGCACCAAATTCAAGAACAATGGTGAGGTCATTACTGCGGTGGAGGTGTTTTTTGAGACTCCAGGAACAAATTTTTTTTTAGCCGGAATACGACTACTTGAAAAGAGTTATTCCAAATTTATTAAAGTAGAAGGAGATTATGTTAACAATTTGTATATTTCTTGTGGGTTTATATAACATTACTGAAAACATTTTGATCGCTTCTCATACATACATCTGTGCATTACTTACAATTTTTTATGAATTTTCAAATTTATAAATGTCTATATTTAGTCATATTTAATTACTACAATATATTAAGTAATTAAATGAAATGAAATATAAATATAACTTAAATGGAAAAGACAGTAGCTTCCTGTAATTATATTTCATGTCATATTTCAGAAATACGTGTTAAGAAAAGTAACCATTTTAAGATTCTTAAATGTGTTAAGAGATTGCGCACGTTTAATATCTAAAGGTGAAGCATTCCATAAATTTATTGCTTTTACACTGAAGCAGTCGTTTTACTTCTGTCAGCTGTAAGATGGGCATTTACGAGTAAGTACATATTGACTGATATTATTTGTGCCTAAATTATAGTCTTTTTGACTTTGAGGTTAGACAAAGTAAGTGAAGCAAAAGACATTTTGATTTTTTGTTTACTTATACTGCGCATGATTTGTTAAGGTTCGATGAACACAGTGTAATGTATTTTTTACTTACCTATTTATGTAATATTCATATAAAAACACAAGTAAAATATGGTCAACCGTTTGGGGAAATTTGTAATCAATTAAGTTTTCTAAATTTAAAAAAAAATGGGTTTATTAATTTTCGTAGTTAATAGTTGAATTTCTAAAGACTTAGATTACGCCAGTAGGTTAACGTAATATTTACATAATGAATGAGTTAGATAATTGTAATGTTTTTAACGCGCCATAAATAATTCATGCTACGTAACGAATGCTACTCCGTGACGTCACAGTGTACATACTTGAAATTTGTAACAACATACAATAATATTTTATGTCTTTATAAAACTTGAATCCAATGTATGAAGATTGAATACTTAGTTACAGTCAGTAACCTATATACCTACCCTAAAACTAGTTTCTCTAAAGCTGCGCGTTCTATATAGCCTCACAAAATTAACAATAATTTAGAAAGAGACAAAGCTAACCTGCGGTCTCTTTTCATTTTCTATCAACTTCTGCCATTTTTTTTGTTTATGTGTATTAAAAAAACAAGTTAGAAAGAGGCTAGATGCCGCAGGTTCGCATCGTCTCTGTCACACTTTTGAAATCTATCTGTTTTCCTACCTTAATAAATTAACTATACCAAATTTTACTTCTTTTTCGCCTTTCAAGGGGTTGCAGGGGTTGTGTTTAGTGATGAATTTACAAACATACTATAAAGTTTAGTATATAGGTACCTACATAAATAATAGTTTTAGCGATTCAAAATTATAATGAAAAACCTTCTTGAATAAATGTAGTATATCTTTGACTTTACTTGATATCAAAGTAGTTCATAAGCCCCATTAGTTTTAATCTTAGAGTTATAAGAGTATTTCACGAGACTAATGTAACCGTATAATGGTAATAATAAGTCTCAATTGAATCCCAAAAGGTTTTATTTTGTTTTGTATTTTGACTCGTGCCTACGTTATAAGGTGATAGTTACTCGTGTGAGCAAAATAGTAGCTGTCCTTGATGTAACATTCAAATAGTTAGTGTTAATTTGGCTATGTAAATGTGTTACGGCACGCCAACTGGTCATAGGAATATGAATCACGATTAATTTAACGAGCTGTCACTAATTTAATTCTCATTAAAGATAAGTCGTAGACTTATTTAAAGATTTGTTTGTATATTTATATATGTGTCGCGTGATGTCATTATTTTCATTCCGTTATTTTTACTTAATATCTAATACCTTTAAACGAGCAATTTTTGTATAAATATATAAACATTTACTTTGATGTGTAAATATATGTGTGTATAAACGGCTTCCACGAATTTCATGAAATTTCGTATGCAGCGGGTTTTGGGAGCGATAAATCGATCTGGCTAGGTTTCATTTTTAGAAAACGTAGTTTTATCCGTGTTTTTTGGCAATGATAAATTGAAAAATATGTCTCTTTCTGACATCTATTGGCGAGTAGTAATACAATTATTTTTACCAACACAGCAGCACTTAAGCTACGTGACAATAGTTATTAAAAAAAAAACGAGTAAAGCTCGGTCCTCCAGGTACTGTTTATATATGTGTCGCGTGTTGTTATTGCTTTCATTCAATTATTTCTATTAATTTTATCATAACATACATTTCCAGAGTTTTTCTAATGGTCTCACACGTTAATCATTATTATTTAAGCATAATAATAAGAAATTGACAGTTAAATTATTTTTTAAACTCCTAAAACTAATAAAAATCTGATATCTACACAAATTTGGTTGTCTACTTATGACTACCGTATCTAATTACTACCAATATTTTTGACCTTTATAACCATTTAGCACTGACAGACCTACTATATGTTTCAACCTTACATATTTTGTATATATTTGAAGAAACACCAATATCAAGAAGCGCAAGAAACAACTGAGCAATCAAAGCATTGGGCATAGTGGAACAAGAGGGGCTCGCGTGTTCAAGCTGCTGGCTCTGACTGATAATCACCGCGCGTCGTTTCATTTCGCTGCCGGGGGGTGACCGGTATAGTGTGGGTGGTAGGATCTTTAGACCCACGAGGGGCGGCTTAATTGAACATTTTAAAAATTGGAGCCGACCAACGTTTCTCACACAAACTAAAAATATTTTGCTACTCAAAACGTTCTATTAATTATAATACAGCGTACAAATTTATCAAAGTCTCAAAACGCATATTAATCCTTAAAATACATGTGAATTATTAATTAGCCAAATTTTTTATGGGATAAATTAAATGCATGACATTTATAAAAAAATGATTATTTAATAATCCACTGGCAATTCATGAATGAATATGATCTTTGCGATTAAGATAAAAATAATATATGACAAAAAAACCGGCCAAGTCTGTCTTGCGCACCGAGGTTTCTGTATTTTGGTCATATTTTTTATTGCATTGACTTGGAAGCTTGACCGTAGATCTTAGTATTTGATATTAATTTCAACTGAGTCTGATACCTTCACGCGTTCCTGAGAAAAAGGGTCTTAAAGACAGACAGACGGACAAAAAAGTTTTTTTCCTTTTAAGGTACGGAACCCTAAAAAAGTATCTAAGGTATTTTATTTAATGTTGTAGAATATTTATTTATTTAGTGTGTGCAATGAAGGTTGTGTGGAAAAAATGTGATTCGGATTCAGCTTAAGTGTTCTCATATTGACTATCTATGAAGTACAAAAAATGTATTCATAAGGTGGCTATCAAAAGGCTTCAAAAGTTGTAATAAATCTTATCCAAGTGTTCGCTGTTTTCCTATCTATGAAGTTTCATAAGTATTCAAGCTTCGCCGTGAACAGTTTTATGGAAGATAAGTTCGAATATTGACTTAGGTAGAAAAAAAAATATACTAAAAAGTTGATGATTACAATCGAGACATGGCAATATAACTATAATATAAGTAAATAATCAAAATTGTTTAGGATTTAAAAGTTGTAGTAATAAATCTTATTCGCCGTTTTCCTATCTATTAAGTTTCATAAGTATTCAAGCTTTGTCCTAGACATGTTTATGAAATAATAATTGAATATAAATAAATATTTTTTCGGACATTAAACACAGCGCTGTCTGGCCCCAAAGTAAGCAAAGCTGAGAGCTGTAAGCAAATGGATACCAGACAACGGATACCCATAAATTTTTTAAATACATACATATCATACATCTACACTATACACCTAGACTCAAGACAACCACAAATGTTTGTTCAGTGCGGAAATCGAACCCACTCTACCTGGGCTAAGTAGGCTGCCAGGGAGTTTGTATGCAATCGAGACATGGGCATATCACGACAAGTAGGTACTAAAAGTCATGGCAGGCCTTAAAAGTATTAGTGATAACTCCTATTCTTCGACAAATAGTTTTCTGTTTTCCTTATAACATAAGTATTCAAGCTTTGTTCTGGATATTTTTATGTAAGATAAGTTATATATTGACTATAATTATAAAGAGCACAAGAATATATTTAAAAGGTGACTATCAAAATGACTACAATCCAGATATGGCGGCAGTATCACGATAAGTAGATTATGAAAGTTATCTAGGCTTTAAAAGTTGTTGTAATAAATCTTATTTTTCACGCTGCTTTCCTGTCTATTAAGTTTCATAAGAATTCAAGCTTTGTCCTGTACATTTTCATGAAAGAAAAGTTACTATATTGACTACATATTTTTCTTTTTGAAGCCGGTTGTTTTTTTTTGTTAAAATTTTTTTTATTTTTTTTAAAAACTATACTCGTAACAAAGTTTTATACAATCCTCAACATAAAAGGCGTTTCACCAGTTCCAAATTAACATTAATATTTTTTTTTTCTCCAAATGTTTTAGTTTTAAATTCATTATAATAATATAGGACCACCTGGAAAGTATAAACTTTTAAATAAAAAAAGAATTTCTCAAATCTGTCCAGGCGTCTTCGAGAAATCGGGTAACATACATAAAAAAAAAAGTCTTTGACAAATTGAGAACCTCCTCCTTTTTTGAAGTCGGTGAAAAAGGTGACTATCAATATCAAAATAACAATAATAATGACATGGCATTCAAACGATAAGTAGATAATGATAGTTGTTTAGGATTTTTAGGGTGGAGTAATAAATCTTATTCTATGGCATGTGTTCGCTGTTTTCCTATCTATTAAGTTTCATATGTATTCAAGCTTCGTTCTGGATATGTTTATGGAAGATAAAATAATATAGGATATTAGTTTGCTCTTGTTTCTAATTAAAAGTTACTTTGCAACTTCAGGCGACGCTATATCTTGCACATGCGCGATTTATGCAGTAAATTCTTTGCATACAAAATACATGAAGTTAGTTACTTACTTTTGAAGTAAAGTATAAGGAACGCTAAAGGTGTAATTGGTTTGGTGACTTTAATGGATCCTTTACACTTCTGCCGAATCGCTTGTCCGAATGTTTTACCAAGCGGAAATAAGCGCCCCGGCCAAATTGGGCGAGTCGCAAAAAGTGACCCATTTACACTCTTCCGCTTGGGGTCGCTTGCGGACGCTTGTCAAGAGTGTAAATGGTCCGTTATGTTTATGGTAGCCGGCTAACTTAAAGTGACAGTTATTTCAAATCATTTCATAGGCAGAATCGCGGTCGAATGCTTGTTGTGAATATCGTATTTGTATCAGTATATTCTAACCAACTTCAAAAAAAAGGAAGTTAATATTTCGACGACATGATATTAGGGTTCCGTACCGCAAAAGGAACAAGAAACCCGTATAATATTACTTTGTTATCCGTCTGTCTGTCTGTCAAGACCCTTTTACTTAAGAACGCGTGGAGTTATCAAGTTGATATTAATATTAAATACAAAGGTCTACGGTCCCTTATAGCTGTAAAAAAAAATACGGTCATTTTTATCGCATATTCTGAAACAAATAAATCAAAACCTATGGGGTAGGTACTTCCGGTTGAACTAGGGAACTTGATCTCATGATGGAAGAGCTTTCTTAATATAATAAGTTTGTACGGAACCCTCGGTGCGCAAGCCAGACTCGCACTTGGCCGGTTTTTTAGTTTATTTTATTTATAGTTCCGCATAACGTGTGTAAACCGATTTTGAAGATTTACATATAAAGAAAGGGCTACTCCCAGAATGGTCCCATTTAAATTTAGTGAGGATCCGACCAGGAATACCAGAGTGAGGCTAGAAAATGTTTTGAATTCCATCCTAGCATAGTACAGTACCTACTGACTTTTGCAGTTTGCATTAAAAAATTAAATATTAACAAAAAAATTAAACCAACTTCACAGGACTGAAAAAAACCACGTAGTCCAATTTTCTGTCATAATGTCATCTTTATGGCCTTATTTTTTTTTCAAGTCATTTTTTTTTTTTTTAAATTCATTAAATTTTTTGTTAACATTTTACTTTAGATAATAATATCCAATACAGAATTTGTCTCAGGTGTGTGACGTTATCGAAGTCACAACAATGACTCAACAGTAGTCAAGTGACGCTACGATTACCTACTACACTATTTAAGCGTGTTTTACAGTAGTGAAGTGTTGTGTTATTTAATTCCATCACTGTCACGTTTTTACTTGCCGATGTTAACGTTTGTAAAAAATTGTTAATTCATTCAAGTATTTACTACGTTTCTACATTTTTAAATACCTATATGTGTGTATATGTACACAAAGTGCAAAGTGGCGGCAACGCGCGATTATTGCGTCTAGTATTGCAAGTGTCAATAGGCTAACGCTTGATGAGCGCTTAGCTTTTCCTAGTTCTTAAGCTTATTTGCCACCTTGATGATATAAAAATAAAGGTGATTTTGTCAATCTGTTCATTGATTGAGTCTCTTACAAAACAGTTTTTTTAGTTGTTTAGAAAAGCCGGAAAGGATAGACAGTATATGATACTTTTATTCGTAAATCGCTGCGACATCTATATTAAGTCTAGTATAAATTAAAAAAAAATGAATGAAGATTAAAGTTAAATACTACTGAGAAGACAGCTGAGGATCGTTATTGGTGAAATGCCAACTGTGAATAAAAGTCTAAATCAGCGTTGCTAGTTTTTTTTTTATGCCAAGTCGGGATTTAGAAACTTTTTGAGGGAAGAAAGCGGGATTCTTTCGTCGAAAGCGGGACATAGTAAAAAAACGTATAGAACCAAAAGTTTTTGAATATTTATCTTTTAATTTGAGTTAAAATTACGTTTACGTGACAATATATAGGTACCTAGTAAAAATATCCATAGAAAATGAATTTAAAAAAAAATATGATATTTTAAATTAGATTTAGGTACCCTATATTTGAGTCAGTACGCTGCACGCGCGGTCGAGTTATTCCCGAAAAGCGGCATTGAGCCTGTCCCGCGCGGGACATTTAATTTTGATTTAAAAATCGGGACGTCTGGCAACGTTGGTCTAAATATACGATCAGTATCATGCGTAACAAATTATATAATCTTCGTTATATTATGAAATTATATATTTTTTCTTTAGTCGTTCTTGATATTGCATACAATGTAAATAGAATGGTAATGATCAAAACACTTCCTCGAGATGAAGGAAAAAGCCTCGCAGTCCGTGTGATGGGTCACTGTGACCTCGTTGCGTGCCGCGTATGACCTCCCCGGAGGAACAAAGACAGAGCGTGCCTCGCATAACGCATGAGATTTTTTCCCCGTCGAGTTAAATTCCTCGCAAATTTATTACGTAACCAATATATGGCCGAGGGATATAACTGTGAGTTATGCTTTTCCCTATATCACCTTATGAAAATTTTATTGTTATGTGTTGTAAAATATACCTACATATATAATCCTTATTATCTATCAGTTTCAATTATTTCGGATTTTTAGGATCGAAATCTTTGAAAATATCTTGAACAGTAATAATATATATATAACTGATTTGGTTAAAAAGATCAATATCTATTTTTATTATTAATAAAAATAGTTTTGGACTGTGCCAACGAAGATATTTTCCTTAGAATATGTCCCTTTTTTTGGTTTCTTATTGTAGATAGATGCAAATTCTACAACTTTACACCAACTTCACTGGGAGCAAAGGGAATTCTGATGGACGACCCGCAAATTTTGCATCTAAAGTATTTTTAGTTTAAAAAAAACCCTAAACAGCCGTGAGACTTACAGACGAAAACCTAAAAAGGCATGTATATTTGTAAGTTTCTAGTAGAAGCGGAAACGACGTTTACCGATTGTAATAATCGCATTGGCCTTGCGAAGTGATTGTTGCTTCTCGTAGTCAAATTAAGGCAATGGCACAGGCACGACTTTAAAATGAATCTCGACTCCGCCGCCGCATCCATTCTGATTCCTTTGTTCATTTGTTATGACAATGTTTGACATCTGTCTTTGACTTCGCCTTGAAACGAAAATAAACCTATTTTTGGCAATCTTGACTTGTTTATTTCCATTTTATCGATTAAAAATATTTTTTTTTAACCCTTTATTTCATAATTACTTACAGAAATAGTCTTCCATTCTCGTACAAGCAGGATTACAAAAAGTATGTCCTTTTTGTAATGGAGATGTCTGACATCTTAAACTTTGCCTGTAACGATGATTAAGCTTATGTTTATTTCATTTTTGTCTTATTTATTTGCAGTTTCTGAAATCCTTATTTAAAACGTATTTTTTGAGCAAACCAGTACCATTATTAGCATGGTGAACTGTTAAATATGATTAATAAAACCATTTTTTATAATTTCCGGAGTTGAATTAAAAATATGAATGATTCAATTACAAAAACAGCATTTATAATAAAATAACAAAGTGCGACAAATTGAAACAGTAAGTCGCGTAATTAGCAAAACGCGTCGGAGTATGCGCGGGCGCAGCGCACGTGTCAACGGCCGCAGGTGCTCGCGTGCCATTGTGCAACGAAGCCGCCATTGTTCTTGCCCTCCTCTCCCCCCTCTTCCTTCTTCTCTCTGTTGAGTAGTGAGTACTGAAAGAAAACACACATACCTTATCGGACCACCTTCAAGCTTCTGGATGGCTGATTGTTTCTTTAAGGTGAAACCGTTTTAGATTTTTTTCATGAAAACTTTATTGCACGAAATGTCTAACTCCAAAGTTTTTGATTGCCGTAAAAAATTCATGTTATGATTACGGCTTATCAACGTTAAACGTATTATTATAACGCGTAAAGTTGCTAATGATAATAGTAATTGAGAGATTCACACCACATTTAGTGCGTTAGTTACGAGTCTAATTATTGTTTATTCCATGGTCTAAGCTAACCCGACAGAAGCTGATGGATTCCTGGCTCGCCTTATGGTAAATACTACTATAATTATCATAATTTATGACACAACAATTATAAATCAAAAACATCACAAATTACATAAATAATAAATACTTTTGGACGTTACACACAGGGCCGTCTGGCCCTAAAGTAAGCAAAACTTTTGTTAGGGATGCCAGACAACGCATATAAATACATATTACTTTTTTTTGTAAATAAATACATATCATATATAAATACATCCAGACGCAAGACAAACACAAATGTTTATGACATATGTTTTTCACTACCAACTAGGCTGTGAGGAAGTCACTAGGGATCTCTTATAAACAACCTTTAGGAACATAAATTAGTCTGTATGTGCTGGTTGATAAATAAATACATAAATATAACATACAGTTAATGGAATAAATATAACATGCAGTGTTCAGCTCACCACGTCATGCCGCCGGTGGACCCAAGTAGTTGGTAAAAACAGGGTGTCCCATATAATGTGGTTATTGTATCTAGTTCACCCTTGTTTTTGATTAAACCGTAAAATTATACATTCATAAATGTATATACCAATTGGTAACTTCTGACCTGAAGGCAAATACTTGAGGTCTTTTTTTAATTCCTTAATGAAGATTAAATCTTTATTATATTTGCGGCGACGTGACATTTAAAAAAAAATATAAAAAAAAAATGTAAAACGAGACTTGCGAAAATAATGTAAATAAAAATACCATATATGTATATCTGTGAACAAAATAATATGGTACCTCCTTCTTACTCTCTCGAGAAGCGATTAAAAACTTTTCATTATTTGATTTGATAAGAATCTAAGCAAGTATTTGGCACAGTGGAAAATCCATTCTAACTTTCTACTACATTGGTTGTTGTTTCTTCACAAAGAACATTCTCGCAGAAACATTAGTTTTGGTAGCTCATTGTTTTTCATGTTTACTTGTTTATAACTTTAAAGTTAGTCAATGTTATGACTGTATCAATTCTGTTATCTAAAAATTTGAGATCTGATCTGAATTTTGATCGTTATTAGAAAATGACACAGATATTACCTACGTGAGCCTGAAATTAAACCTCTTTCGAAATGATCGTTGAGACGTTAAAGAAAGATTTACGATCATCTGCTAGACTTACACACAAAAGATTATTTGAAGTCTCAGACCTTTCACGGATTGATAGAAAATAGATAAATGCTTAACTTAGATTAGATCGCATTTTGTATGAGATTGGAATTACATTTTTTAGTACTTTAGTATTAGATTATTTTAATGTTACTTAGTTATTTTTATAAACATAAATTTAATTATCTAATATATACTAAGACGGTAAGGTTAAGATTTTGATTTCCTTTAATTTGTCTCTTGCTCGAACAGCCCTCTTCTGTTGCACAAAATTGATTGAATATCAGCTGCGTGTCCCCATTGTAAAATACCGTAGGACATCGCACTATGAAAGTGGCTGAAGTATACTCTCCGGGCAGTATCTTCGTCCGTAAGTTGACGAATCATCTTAACCGCGAATGCTGCAGAACTAAGCATATTCGCCAATCTAGCTATATGTTGGCCCCACTGAAGCTTTGGGTCTGAGGTTCTCTGGCTATTTAGGAGTTAATTATTCATACTGAACCAGTGGCCAACTTTAGACAGAAATAAATATATATTAATACTATAGTGTTGTGATTTCCTGATCATAATTTCATGTTGGACGCAATCGAATGCCTTAGATAGAAAACAGAAATCACTCAAGGCATCCATCGAGTCTGTCCAAGGATCAAATATGTGCTGGATAAATTCAACTCCAGCATCGGTTGTTGTCATTTTTCAACATTTCTAAATGGCTTTTGGATTTAGGTCTAACAATATTTTTTCCTTAGCCTTGTCCTTAGTTAATATTTGAATTTGAACTAACTGCCACTGCGGTTAGAAGCAAGCTTATTTATAATACACTTATATGTGACTGTTATACAGAAATCTGCAAAAATTTTATCTATACATGTTGCCGTTTTGGCTGTTATTCTAGTTGGCTCTAGAAATATATTTTGGTAGTTAAATGACAAGAACAAAGTTTTCAATTTAATGAATAAGGAGGAGTTTTCCGGTAACAAATCAATATTAAAATCTCCACAAATGAGTATTATTTTATATTTATTGCAAATCATTGATGAAGCCCTTATATTTTCAAATATGTCATAGCCGCTGAAGGCGGTCTGTATACACTAAGAACTAGGAGTCGCTTCATCGCCACACAGGCTATCTCAATAGTTCGTTCAACCTAGACTCACTATATCACTCCGTTCCTTATGTTTTAATTTTGTTATTTACTAGATTTAAACTGCCACCGTGTATAGCAGGTTCCCGGCTGAACGTACTACTAATCCCATGACTACTAAAGTTGAATATGATCTGGTGTGATTTTAACCAGTGTTTTGTAATGCAAAGAATATCTATGTGATAGCAGTTCTTGAATAACTCTATTTACAAGTCTTTCCCTAGCATACCTTAAATATTTTGATAAACTATGTTTAAACTTTCTACATGTTTTTTTATTAACATTTTTGGCAGAAAATTACGGTAAATTATATTTAAAAATGAGAGTTGAGCCAAAGGGGCATTCTGTTGTACAAAATTACTAAAAAAAACATTTGGAAGAGTTTCCAAAGTCTTAATACTATTTATCCTGACCAAAAGAGGCAATTTAATAAGAATTTCTTGGAACATTTTCCAAAGTCGGTATATTAAAACTAATATTTTGCCCAAAAGTAGGCAGTCTGTTTAATAGCCAAGTTCTTGTAAAAGTTATTTATATAATTAATGACAGTGAACATACAATCTGTCTTTTATAAAAAGAGATGCAGTTTTTTGTTTGCCTACATAAAAGTTGTTATATATATAATTATAAATGTCAATTACATGTAAAGTACTATATTCTTGTGACATTATGTGCATTGACAAGTTTAATTTATAGATCAAGAGTTTATTATTGTAATGCAAGTGCTTACTATAAGGACAAAATATACCAAATATTTAACTATAATTATGATTTTTATAATTATTTTAATTTACAGCTTTTTAGTTTTATATTTTAGTTTGAAAAATTACAAAATATTCTTTTTTACCGTGATAGTTAGACAGTTGATATTTTATATTTATTAATAATGTATTTCTGTTGCCGCTATAACAACGAATACTAAAAAACCGAATAAAATAAATATTTAAGGGAGCACCCATACAACAAACGTGATTTTTTTTGCTCGTTTTTGCTCGATATTGATAACGGCAATAGGTAGACGCTTGAAATATTCACAGAATATTTAGTAGTATATTCACTTTAAAAACAAATAATTAAAGTGAAATAAAACAAATATTTAAAGGGGGCTCCCATACAACAAACGCGATTTTTTTTGCCGTTTTTATAGATAATGGTACGGGACCTCGCCAGGTTTTTTCAAATGTAATTTAAACTTTTCACAGCCCTATTTAGTAAAAACTATTTAAAGCTTAACAAAATATTGCATACAAACGGAACCCTCGATGTTCGAATCTTACCTACGTGAGTTGCGAGGTTGACGGTATTTATTTACGAAACACTTATAATAAAATAAATTTTATTTATAAGACAGAATTATTCAAGCGGTTGTGTGTGGATCACTACGCAATCTAGGCATCGTAACTCGGACTCCTTTGTTCCGATCGCAATCTTCATAAACCAGCTAAACACCTCGCCGAGATTCCCCTCATGGAGGTCCCTCGGGAGGCAAGGGAGATTCCGGGAGATCGCCTCGCCGCCTTCTTTAGTTATACGAGAGTTAAACTACCTTATGATTTCGCAACTTGGTACACCCACAGCTAAGGCGATCACCTTTTATTAATCCATAAAAAGTGTACCTGCCCTGTAAAGCTTTGATGATAGAGAGGTACCGCATTAACCTTTCTCCGCACTTCCGGAGTGTGGCCCCAACGAATGAGCCGTAAAAACTTTACTGTACCGTGTGAATTTCATTATCAAACTCCGCCAATTTATAAAATATTTTACAAATTCTAATAAGGTAATAAAGCGAATGAATAAAGACGTCGATTAAAGTTTTAGTTTTCTTTTTAAAGGGAATCCTAAATGCGTTATAATCAAATTCCGGCCTATCTTTCTCTATAGAAAACAAACATTTTAATTGATGTTTTATATAATGAAATAAAACAAATATAACCTAACTTTTGAGCATAATGCAGGTGCGCGATGGATGCAGTTAGAGGTGCACTTAGAAATATTAATACAGTATAAGTCCAGAAAAAAAAAAATTTAATGTATATTTGTTAAGAAAAACCGACCTTAATTGTAAATTTGCTTAATTTCAATAAATGTTTATGTGAAATAAGAGAACTAACATAATTATTTCCTTTTAAAAACTTTCTATAGCGTTTTTTTTAGAATATATTTAAATATTTTATACGTTTTTTTTTTCTGCAGGTCCTCCATCCCGCCGCGAAAGCGAGTTCAAAAAGCCTTCACACGCACCTCAACTAAATGGTCGAGTATACCATCGACCCTCCGTTCACAAAGTAAGTTAGCATATCCGACCTACATTAAGCGTAATATTTTGATAACTTCTCTGTTACATTCTTGGCGATTCACTTGTCCTGATGTTTGCTAAAAGGAGACAAGCGCCGGCAAAGTTATTTCAGTCGTCAAAAGCCACAAGTGACCCATTTACACTACTGCGCTTGAAGTCGCTTGCGGACGCTTGACAAGAGTGTAAATGGTCCATTACACTGTTATTGCCATACGCGAATGTGTTTGATTAAGCGAAGTAAAACATACTAATGAACCTATGTTTATATAGACGTGTATAGTCTGCAATAAATAAATTAAATAAAGTTTATATATTTATTACGTATCGTGTGGTTTTTTTTAATTACACATAATGCTCTGGGCGTGCGCACATTCGATCGTTCTGTTAATAAAAAATCATTGCGCTATAACGTCACTTCCGGACCGCATTCAACGCATTGGTGATTGAGATTGAGCTCGGGAGATAGTGCAGTTGATGTGCTGTCAAAATAGTGAACGGCCATATTGTTTGTTAACATTTAGTACACAGAACGATTTCAATGCCTATGCGATGTCATAGCTCTCAATGTCAACAAAACGCACCTGTAACTAATGCGACACAGAAAGGCCGAACACAAATGTTATACTTAAAGGCTTCAGTCCAGGCAGACAAAACCCTTAAACAAAACTAGTTTATCAATTTAATTATTCGAATTCTTGAACGCGGTTAAATTTTAACATTACGTTACGCTTCACATGAGCGGTAAGCATTGTCTAACAAACCTTTTGCTATGGAAATCACTTTGGTATCGCTAAATATACTTAAGCGAGCCAGTGGTGCGGAAATCCTTGTAAAAGTTTGCATTTAAACATTTTAGCGAATGATTTATACGAAGCTTACAAACTTGGTGCTAATTGTTTTTTGCTCTGGTATTATTTTAAAGTTTCTGCAAGTATAGTAACATCCTGGCCACAGCACACAAATGTCGCGTTATTTGTGGCTACTATAAACTAAACAAATAAATTTAGTGCACTTCGCGCAAATGTGTGTGTGTGTTCTAAAAGTTAAAAGGCGACAGAATCCATAGTAGATCCATACTCCTCAGCGCATATGATTTTGCTAGTAGGTAGATGGTATGATAAAAGTTATTTTACTTATATAACATTATACTTTGCTTTGGGTAGAAATAAGTGTCTAGTTGTTTAGTTTATTTGTTATGCTGCGGCTAATGCCATCTATTGATTAGGCAAACTCGCAAGCTTATTTGTAACTGATTGCATTTTTGGGATCGCACTTTTATGATTTTTCCGCGGGAACTACAAATCTAATTGAAATTAAACATATTGTAGATAATAGCCGAAAAGCTTATATTGGTTACTTTATATTGAAAGTGTCATCATGATTTGCTTGTAGTTGTAGTGTGAACAGCCCACAAAATACGTACTTTAACTATCTAATATTAATAAAATGAAATGGAAAATGGAAATAAAAACTAAATTAATGTGACTAGTTCTTTACCGCGGCTTTGCCCGCGCTTAATTTGGATATCGCCGTGGGATTTCTAAGAATGACCTATGACCGCCCTAAAGGTTCATTCTAAATATTGATAAAATAATTTTTGAAATCAGATAAATAAATTTGAAGAGTACCACCTACATCAAAATTAAAAAAGTTTGCCTCTTTATACGAAAAATAAAATAAAATAATTATAATGTATTTATATAGTATTTATAGTGTTCATTTTATAAAAATAACTTAGCTAATTATATTAATTATATCGTTGTAACTAGGTTCTAAACTTCACGTTAACATGCGTTCGGAGCATGTTATATGTGTAGTAGTTTGTTATTGCATGAAATCATTATTGATAAACTGTTAATTGTAGCATGCCGTAAACCGCGACTGTTTAAAATACTGTTTGTGTAGTAAATATGTTTAGTACATAGTAGCTTTATCCCTTGTGTTTATTTTTACACACACTCTATTTCATTACTTATGTTTTACTTTAATGTGACGTTTTGTTTTTTCTTCCACCATTTTTTTTTTATTGCAATGCCTTTGTAATTGTAATTAAAACACATTTTATTATGTCGAAACTAAACAAAGCGGTTATATTATGAAAAAAATCTTTTAATATTTATATATATTATTTTGAAAGTTTTATTAGTTTTAACCTTATAACTATGTTTATGTTTTTTTATGCCTTAATTAAAACATATATTATGAATACGTAAAATCACATAATTTTTGGCGTAAAACACTAGAAGCTGTGCTTTTAGGATATCTTTATCCACGGATATTTGTACTATTAGATTAAGATATAAATTAGGACTCGTGTCAAGTGTTTTATTTTGTTGTCAGACCGACGTCTCTGGCTCGGCGAGTGTTACGCACAAGCCGCCGCCGCTACGCATACCCAATGGTGTACAAACGCAGGTAAATAAAAATAATGTATAATTTTTCATATAGCGCCATCTTTTATTTAAATTCCATAAACTTTTTAGAATATGCAAAAATGTATCGCCATCTCTTTTTTAAATCCCATAAACTTTTTGCGAATCTGCAAACGTAGTATAGAAGTAGTAACTTAGTAGTTAGTAACGTAATAGAAGTAGTATTGTCACAAACGTCAGACAACGTCGACGTTTAAGATTAAGATTACCTGTTTCCTAAAAGAATCCTGAAACGGAGACCTTACATGTATGTCAGCAATTTAAATCCCACGTTTTATAAGACTCACCTACCGGTTTTATTATAGTCCTAGGTGTACGCAAAAAAAAAAAACAGTAAATCGATGTAGAGTTTAGCCATTTGGCAAAATTATTGTTTTGCCCTAAAGTACGTGTGCCAAACGGTTAAATTCTAAATCGATTTGCGGTTTTCGAGCGAAATTGCCGTTGTACACCTGCGACTATTATTATTAATCATAGCTAGGAGAAGAGCTCTTTTCGATTTTTAATCAGTTTGTTTTAACCTAAATGTCAAATATCGCCATTTTGTGAATCGATTAACAGTTTGTTATGGAAAACAAAGGCCTCAAAATTACTTAAGCGTCTGAACCGTAACAGATTTTAGTTTCATAATTGGCCACCGAGTTAAAAAAATCTATTTACAGAGTTCCTACCAGGGTGTTTGATATTTTATTGCTTTAAGATTAAGTATTTAGACTAGAACGAATTATCTATTTGTCCTCTATTAAAAAAAATTGCGCTCTATGGTCATTGAAGATGACTGTCTTGTATCATTAAATCCTCAGGCTTTTATAAGCAGTCGTTTTTAATGTCCATATTGAATCTTGTTATTATATAATTATAGCTATAATATTAGTTGTAGGAAAATAGTGATGGAGTAAGGAGACGATCAACTTTTCTTTAAAAATAACTAAGTAAATAGTTATTTTCGTAATTTTCTCGGATAGCACAAAATAGTGTGTTAATTAAAGTGCGATATTCGTTGAACTGTCAAATTACCAACTACTACAAAAACAGACAATATCGTTTATTTACATAGAGATTAAAGTAAACGGAATACAAATTAGAGGCACAAGCTTAGTTACGTTTTTAATTAAGTATTAAAACAATGTAATATCTTTTGTGAAAATGCCCGGAGGCGTGAAGAGGCCATAAATCTTCAACATCGACCTATTGTACACTTTGACGATCGACAATTTACACTCCAAGCTTTGTCAAGCCCTTCTTTACTGAAACAAATGTTTTTAATATCACCGGTACATAACAAACTATTGTTCAAAGGTATTTTCTGATTAAAATAATGTAACAAAAGAAGAAATTTTCTCACGAACACTGCACACTAGCGCCACTACAAGATATTGTTTGTTTCTTTTGCGTAAAAAGCGTATTCGAAAAATTGTAGAGTGTGTGAAGATACAAATACTATCCAGTTGCGGCGCTAGTGTGCAGTATATGGCGCCTTAAGACGCCTGTGTTTTTGTATTCATCAGACTATAGTCTACCTACACAATACTTTTATGGCCGTAAAGTCGTAAATCATAGAGAATTTACTGTCATAAACGGCCCCTAAACTTAATCGCAAAAGCGTAATGTAGTCTCGTAAAAGTAGTTGTTAGTCTGTGCAAATTTGTTCGAGGCTTTTTACGAGTCGGTAACGCTGTTTGTCTTGCGCCATGCTTACTTTGTTAGGGCGCCGACAAAGGAAAAACTAAATATAATAAGTTGGCTCTCGGGGTATGATATAACTTTTGTCGTTTCACGATTTAACCTAGGAAAATAAACGACATTGGAACAATTTAATATCAAATAAATGTGGTTGTAAATATAAACCTGATCGCGTAAATATGTAGTTTTTGTGCTAATTCTATGGCAAAACTAAAAATGTATGTTTATTTTTTATTTTATTTTGTGCTATAAAGAAGAAAAAAGATAATAGATTTAATTTTAAAGCGTATATTCCATTCTGTTAATTTTGATTATAATAAAAATCAGTAAAATAACAGATAATTTTTAAAAAACCTAAGAACTAGATTGGTATCTTAAACGGCAATTATAAGAAATATTGTCTCGTTAGTTTTCATGGATGACTGGATCCGTCACTGGCCTTTTTTAATTTTGGAACGGTAGTAGCTTATAGTTCAACGACTAAAAAATAACAAATTTCCTATGTGAAAAAAAAATTCTTTGTAGTTTTATTTAATACGTTTGCAAGTTGCCGTGGATCCACTACCTGACGCCTACGTTGTAGCACGTAGAAATAATTAATTGTCTTTGATAGTAGGTAGTATTTACAGCACTAGTATTCAAACGACAAATTTCATGTCTCATTTCATCACATACACTGCTTTTTATGCTAAACTTAAACATTTATATAATTTAATCTCTTTAAGCAAGCAACACTCAAGCAAATTACGCGAGAATCTATTTATCAGAAAGCGCCATCTAGCGAAAGCGTGTCGCACCATCTCATTTTTAGTACGATTAACTAGTTTTTAGGGTTGCGTACCTCAAAAGGAAAAAACGGAACCCTTATAGTATCACTTTGTTGTCCGTCCGTCAGTCCGCCTGTCAAGACCCTTTTCCTCAGGAACGCGTGGAGGTATTTATAATTTATATCAAATACTCAGGTCTACTGTCCCTTAGAGCTGTGAAAAAATCAAATTACTAAGCCAACGCAATCAAAAGATACAGTCGTTTATGCCGCAAATTTTTGAAACTCGCAAAGCAATGGTTGGTTGGTGACGGTAACCATTGAAACTCAGAGTTAAAACAGTAAGAGAGCTACATACTATTTTTTATTACAAAATTAAACCAAATTTGATAAATAGGTAAGGTTATATACTGACAACTACACGTTATATACCACCAGTGAAAATTGGTGATACGATTGTTTTTTTTTGACATTTATAATATCTCTGGCCAACCCCTTTGGGGATGGTATATTGCGCTATAAATCTTACCTACAACTGTTTTTTTTCTGTTACAGCATGCCATCGAAAGCTCTAGTAGTCAGCCGCCCATAGAAAGTATATTAAAGGTACTTTTTTTTTATATAGATAATATGTCTCTATTAATATACGATTAGGCATGATATTAAATTACTATAAAATGTATAAATAAATGTTATATTAATAAACAAATCACAAAATATGTACCGTACATACCGAAGATAGATACAACCTAAAACAAAATATCTTAAGGTGGTGGCATACCCCAACAAGTTAAGTTTGCAAGAATTTGATTAATTTTATTACAGTCAGTGAGTACACTTTTTGGCGTGAAAAAAATATATGTTATAGTTTAAACCTTTATTAAGTCGATTTGTTAATATTCTAATAATTTGGCCATTAAACCAGTTAGAAAAAAATAATTCTGACACTCTATTTTTGGGCTTTAATTCTTTTAATTACGGAATTTGCAGTTCTAAATAAATATTAGAATTTGATACTGACAAAAATTTTCAACGTACGGTCACGTGCTAGCGCCTATCGTACTTGGAACTGTGTCTCTTTGTATGCTTCAATAGTGTAATATGTCTTTGTATACTGGTCGAAACAGCACGCTTTTGTTAGGGTATGCCATAGCATTAAGTGGAAATATCAGACCCAAGCGTATGCACACACGTATTTGGAAGTTTAATTCGGGTCGTGCTACGACCCGGGCTGAAACACCGATGTGCGCTAGAGACAACTACATCTCGGGCTAAGAATACCCAAATACAAAATCGGTATTTTGTATTCCCCACTTTTCTTCTTCAAATCTCAACCGAATTGTATAGAAATAACTTATCCTGGAAGGTATTCTATGTCAGTATGTTTTGTTTTCTTAAAAATTAGTTTTTATATTCGTACAGAGCATGTCTGAAAATTTCCAAAAAAAAAAGTATTTGTTTTGGACTTTTGCAAGGCTGTAGTTATTTATACGAATGGCACTTAAAAAAGAAGCAAAACAAATAGATATAGTGACTGTTTATACATCTTATATATAAAAAAAAAATAAGTCTAATGCCAAAATTCAGAGAGGAAACAGGGGAATACGTTTGTATGGAGAAAAGAAGCCCCATATTTCATCTTAAACTAATTTTTACTAATATAAAGAGGGGGTAAGCAAATTTTGTAAGATTGGTTATAAATATGTGGATGATAATCTACGGAACCTTTGCATCTGTTTGAAAAAATCTTAGACTATTTAAAAAAACAAACAACACAATTCCAGATGGACATAGACTATTTAATATGTATTTAAGAGAGTGGGACTATAGCGAAACAACGGTCGCCGGGTGAGCCAGTAACTTAATATATAAGTAGGTACGTCAAAGTTTGTCAAATGGATACCTCAATTCCTCATCACTCGTGCATGACAAAACGGTATTATGAGACGAAATTGCGGTCAAACATGAGCCCTTTCGTACATAAAAAATATAACTTATTCCGCACTTTCATGTGCGACCCTTATTTACTGCGGTTTATTAAACATAGGTATTATTTTTTTCTGTCTATTGGAATTATGTTTACTGGTAACGTGGCGTACTGGTAATAAACTTTGCTGAGATATTGCTTAGATGTTGAAAATAGGATAAGAAGGTTATATATTAGAGTAGTTTACAATAAAGATATTAAATTTAAGGTGTAATTCATACCTATATATTACTTTTCGGTTAAAATATGAAAAAAATTACTTGAATTTTTTTTTTTCTTAATCGATTGAGGTTTTTTCTATTGTTTTTTTTTTGCATCAAATATTTATAAATATTTCGCCACTCAAAATGCCTAATTATTAGCTATTATTGGTTGGGGTGAAGAAAAGGGGGCGCTGAGAAAATTTTTCGCGACGAAGCAATCGTTTTTCCCTTGCGCCCCCTTTTAGTTACTCTGACCCTATTATTAAGCACGTATAAAAAGCTTAAAAATTATTAAATATTAAAATTATTTTAATGTTAGTGAATTATTGAATAACTAAAGTTTTTGTTGTGTTGAATTGATACATGAATAAAATTTAATTAAAACTTAGGTTATTTATTATTTTATTTTGAATTTTTTTATTTGATTTTATGTATGAAAATATTTTTTGCGAGTGTTGTTAATAACGATATATGATAGAAATATGTTTTGAGTAGCAATGTGCTAATGTTTATAGTTAAATAAATTTAATATAGCACGGTAGTTTGTATAAAAAAATAAATTAAGTCGTATTTACCATAATAGGCGATTCCAGTAAATCGAATAAAATTGTAGTAAAAAACTTTAGACAAACAATCAATTTAAGTAATAATACTTAAATCATATCCCACCCAGAGTGGAGGGTAGTTGACAAAAACTGTACCTTAAACATACAAGCTTCAAACCTTGAGTGACTATTGTGTAAACTCTAAAGTAAAACGACTAATAAAAACCGGTCTTTTAGTCTAACACTTTGTAGGTTAAACACGTTTTGGATTAAAAGGGCCGTAGTGTCTATTAATCCATTATTAATTTTCTTTTTCTCGTAGGAAATGAAGTCTCTTCCAACGGCATTGTCCGCGATAGCAGCGACACCACGCAAGGAGATGGAAAACAAGTTCATTTTCAACGATCACACCAACAGAGTAAGTTGTTAATACTCGTTTTTTTCTGCCCTTCTAACGGTTGTTCAAGTATCTTGAGATACAGCGTTTTCTTTTTCAAAATGACAATTATTCAAGGATTTTTTTTGCAAATGTATCGGTTACAGACATCAGTCAATAGATAGATGAAATTTGTTATTTGTAAGGTTTTTTTTTCCTACACCGAAAAGCCAGTGGTGTGAATATTTAATGTACTTGAGAAATTAAGAAAAGGCTCATTGGCCCTAATTGCCCTTGGTAAGGGTAAGTCGTGACCCATCAGTGATACGTCATATGAGGCTGATGATAAGGAAGAAGACGTTTTTAGCAAATGATCTTTAAGGATACTGTTCTACCGCAATTCTTACTAATTATGAAGTGTTCGAATCAAACCGAACCTATTGTTTTGTGAGTTATATACAAAGGTAATTTGAAATGAGGTACCGATATTCGCATTAAACTGAAAATTCCGGTTTAAAGCTGCTCCTGATACAAAATAATACAATAAGCTGGTGATTTTGCACAATCGAAAATAGCAAACAATATCGCGTATGGTAGCGTTCAAAATCTTAGAACAAATGCTATCCAGGTTTATGACTCAGATCAAAATTGTATATATGTCGCAGCCATCTGGTTAAATTAGCCAGTTAATAGAACACTTAGGCAGATCGTCAAGTATGGAAAAGAAAGGAACATAAATCGCACTTTTTAAGTCATGTATGTTCGGTTAGTTTCAGTTTCTCGTGTGATAACGTAGATTTCAGTCAAGTTGCATATGACATCTGTTCAGTTATATGATAATTTCTTTTCCATACTTAACGCTCTGCCTAAGCGCCCAATAAACTGGCTAATTTAACCAGATGGCTGCGACATATACATATCTATAACAAGGTGAGTTAGGTACAAAATTAATTCACAACGACTTGAAGTAAAACTTAGCTTGATTAGCTTATTTTGTTTCTTAGGTACAAGAAGTTCCACAGATTAACAACACCAACAATCTCAAAAGCCCTCTACCAAAACCCGGTAAGTGCCTATTTTAATAAATATTGTTTTATTGTCTCTGGTCGTTCAACAATTAAGTTGTTAAGTTTGTATCTAAAATAAAAAAAAAACGATACTAGAACTGGTAGCGTACTACTACTATTCTACGAAATTGTCAACTGTTCGAAATTCTTACTTTCCAAAATTTTGTTCATTTTTTTTTTTAATTTTACTATGTAGGTACGCAACTTTAGTCAACATAAGTTTTCGATTGGATTTATTTTGTAAAAAAAACACACGCGTTGCAGAACTTTAAGAGTGACACACATATTAAGACGTAGCATTGAAAAAAGGGTACTTTTCGTTTAAGAATACAAATTAACAAAATCAGCTTCGGATCTGAAACCAAGCGTTATGTATTTTCAGACCTTCTTCTTGAGTTTCTTAGCTCAAAAACATGGTTAGATGGTTTTGGCTCGGTAGTTGTTTCTTTCGAAATCGCCTCTTCAAAATCATTAAAATTGAGATTATTTTTTTATCGCAATGGCATAACCTTCAAAATGGTTGAATGAAACTTCAACCGATAAAAACAATGTAACCGTTTTTTTTTCATTAAATTAAATATATAAATTTTTCGCCTTTTTTTAAGCTACTTCGTACGCAACGAATTTTCAACCTTGCGTCAAAAGCAGTAAAGATGATAATTGCACTTTACCCTACAATATTCATCAATGCCTCGCCTTAATTTGATGTAAGCGTAACCACGCAAAGCCATATGAAAAGTTTTTCTTAATACACAGTGGTTCTATCAGCTGTTGAATTTGTAGTAATAAAAAACAAAAAACTATATCGCGAACTGGGTTCGAAGTTGTAGAACAAAAGTTGTTCAGTTTTATGATTACGCTCATAAAATTGTGGCTATAGTTTCTGATTAAACTTAAATAGGTAAGCCAGGTGCAAAATTAGGTTTTGCTGTAATAAAAAAATGAACATAGTTACTTTAAGTTCATAAGAAACAATTTACAATATTTTTTGTTATTAGAAATATTTGTAATGAATAACGGACAATTTGGACCTAAAAATATAATTGACCTTAAATTAAATAACAGAAAATAGATTAATAAAAACGACAGAAACTCAAACCTGAACAATAGATGGCTTAAAATATTAATAAAAAAAAATTAAAACCGAATAAATCGATAGGTACATCTAACTTTTTAAAAAAAGTTATTTGAACCTCAAAACATAAAAATCCCACACACATTTTATAGTAAGCATTGGCAATTACATACAATTGTAACTTAAAAAATATTTATTTATTTCAAAATTTTTCTTTAATTTAATTAGAATCCTTCCTTTAGAAATAAATGCGTTGTCTCCGGTTAGAACGACGCGCGGCGTATGCCAAAAATCTCGCCAGTCCGCGCGGCGAGACCGCTAACATGGTTTATTAATGGAAGCGATCAGATAATTGGCTCTTTCTTTACCAACTAAATAATACTGTTTAACATACCAAAGACGTATCACTTTTTCCCTGAAAGGGAGGCAACATTAACTTTATTGTATCCTGCACAGAAAAAAAGTTAATTATAATTCAACAAAATATATGTTAAATTAACAACATAATTGTTAGGTCTAGTCAATTCTGGTGATGTGGTTACTATATTTAACTGTAGAATTTAAATTAAAAGATGTTACGAATTCATGAACGGCGATAGACTTGACGGAAAATACTATCGACGATTGTTTTACACGAATAATTGACGTTGGTAATATCTCTGTCAACCGAAGGGGCATAGGTGAACTAATGTTATTTCTTTCAATTACTGCTTTCGACGAATTAATGGTAGTAACATCAAAAACTTAACGTTGATGGCAACCAAAGACTTTGAGTTCTGTGATCTGTCCTATTGACTGCAATAGCCTTGCAAAATTAACCATCTATAGTCAGAGACGAGGGAACTCGGTTTCGCTTATCTCTGTCACTCTTTTGCGACCCTTTTTTTTACATCTGGTTAAGGAATGCGCTTTCCAGTTCTCTACGCCTATATGATGGCTACGTAGTAGCTGTACGACTTAATTTTTTTTAATGAAAAACGAATCCTAATTAATTTTCCGATACACAAAACGGCCAATGGAAGCCCAGTTTAAAATGACGCAGTCATTTGAATTGCATTCATAATTATTTTTCCCGTGTGTTACGTACGGTTGACTGCGCGTTGTATGCAACAAGACGTTAAGAGGAGTTTTCAACTGTACTGATATTTCAGTCCGATTATGTTTTTCTTGTTAATAGTTCTAGGTATTGCTTATATTTCATTTAAACGAAATGAAACGGTAATTTGTGGTTTTGACAACACGCTTGATAATTTCGTTAAAAAAATAAAAAATTTCAACAGTAAAAATAATGCATAACCCGTATGTTTATTGTATACACATGGGACTGCTTAAGATAGGACAAGTGGGGGGCCGCCGCCCCACTTACACCCTGCTAATTGTTTGTTAGCTGTGTTTTTGTAAGTTTGTTGTTGTTTGTTAAGTATTTGCATCGTATAATTTTGACATATAGTATTTCTATCAGATATATTCATTGTAATCATAAAAGCTGGCACAACTTGTGTAATATATGTACTCGTTATGCTAGTACTATCATAATTATGTTTCGGACTAAGTATATTTAACTTAATAAATTTACTAGTAATGAATCTATGCTCATGATTTATATCAAATATACATTTATTTTAATTTTATTAATAATATTCCATAGTGCTGTAAAAATCTGCGTAGAGCTTGAAGTAATTATGACACTGGGCTTAAGGTGTATCCAAACATCAATTTTCATGCCAACTGTGTTACTCCTAATATCTTTAACTATAAACATTTCACTACCCACAATGTGTTATTATCATAAAGCGCTATTTATCATAGTCGTAAAACGCATAGTCATCCATAAAATGCATGTGCATTAGCTTTGTTAATTAACAAAGTTTTATCGAATTAATAAATTTATATACAAAAATGATGTTCGATTACACCTCAAGCCAATAGTGTCATAATAACTTCAAGCTTTACGCAGATTTTTACAGCACTATGGTTTATTATAAATCAAAAAAAAAATTAGTTATTACATTCTTCATTGGAATTTCATGATTAGATAAGCTTTTTGTGATAATGATAATAAGTAATTTATGATAATAACGTATTTTAAACAATGTTTATAGTTTTCGACATTTAGTGCATCGGTCTAGTTTTTATGGACAAAAATCTTTTTCGGATTCGCCTTAATTGCGATACCCGCCTTAACTAACAGGCAGTTTCAAACATACCGAGCATAGATCGTCGAGTAGCGCCACCTGGTGGTGACAAGAGACGTATAAATTGTGGAAAAACGTACGAAATAAAGTGACATAAACTGCACGCTGCAGCCCGTGCTATAAACCGTCGCCTTCCGATGTTTGCTCTCGCTAACTGAATAATAATGAGTATAAACCGAACCGGACGTTATAACCGGAATCGTTTTATGACCGTGTTATTTGAGGTTCCATTTGTGCATAAAAGACACGAGTCATTGTATCTTTTTAAATCATTAATTAAATGTGTATACTTGTGTAAAGAGTTAGAGATCCTTTTTTGTAAGTGTTCGATTTTTTTTGTTAATAGTATTTTGTTAACTATATACTTTACATGTAATAAAATTGTAAATGGCCGATGTCTGTTCAAAGGAGATTTTTAAGATTATGAAGAGCAATAGTAGCTAAAGCAATTATCTTCTAGATAAATAAAAATCAACGGAGCATCATTTAAGAACTGCTCGACCGATTTGGATGATTTCTGTTTTCTTGTGTTCATAAAGTTGTCAGGACAAGGTTTGTATAACAGAAAATAAACTGGTCAAGTGCGAGCCGGACTCGTAAAACGATTTAAACGATTTAAAGGTAAACGTTTTATCCGATTGAAATGAAATTTTGGTAAATTGTTGTGCACACGCTGGTGAAGGTTTCTGGATTAGTACAGCCCTTTGACAATAGGTATAGTAGTTAAGCCGGGTATGGGTAATAAAACCGAGAGGTACCAGGTAGTAAAATACAAGTATATACTTGTAAATAGTAAACCATTAGTAGATCGTATGTGTTGCTTTAGCCGTTGTTTGCTTAATAGGACATAATATCCACTCCTTAGAAACTACTGACTTCACTTCACACCTTTTTTTTTATTTACATACACGTAAGTTTTATATTCATTTAAATTAAAACTATTTTTTGTTTATCTGCTAGATAATTCTTAATAAGGAAATGGGTTATTACAACAAAGTTTAAATAATTGTTTATAAATATATTTTTAAGATTTCTTCTACCAAGTGCTTATTTGTCTGAAAGAAATCGTTTAGTAGCTATAAAACAGCCTAAATTAAATTATTGTCTATGAATAATTTTTCGTAATTTTTGCACAATAAAAAAAAGGTCGTGTTTTATAGGATTCATGCGTTACAACACTTTTTTCATGTAAATTAAAATAGGGAGCCGATTTTATATTGCTGCGTTTTTAAAACGCGTCGTTCTTAGCGAAAGCTCACAATGTGATTTCAAACTGTCAAAATCATTGCTATTGATACAAACGTACCTCTGTACGGTTTGGTCATATCATGAATCACTTTAAAGTTCTTGATATTAAATTTTTTACTAAAAAAAATTGCGTGTTCATTTATCGATAAAAAAATGCACGTTTTTAAAACGTGAATTTACTGATTCGCCCCCAGCCAGACTAAGGAGTAGAAAGCAAGCAGCACGATCCGCAGAAATAAAAATAAAAGTGCGCAGAGTGCAGATTAAAATCGTATGGTTTACGAACGTACCACGGTTGGTGCACTTTTGAATGACGGGATCATCTCTTTGAAGGAACTGCACTTTGGTACCTCATCTTTCAAGAAATGTTGCAGGAACTTTTTTATTTTTGTGTTTCTCTTTAAAGATAGTAGAAATGTTTAAGTATTTTTAACTGCGGTTTATGAAAAATATGTATTTTTCTAAATTTTGATTTTGTTAGATGATGAAATCAGATATGTCAACAAATTCACTGTAATTATTATGTATGTATGTGTTTAACGGTCGCGGTTTTTATCTCCAGATGGAGGTACAACCTCTTTTCATCATCGAATTTAGTCCTGCGTGATGGGATGAGCATATCACCTCAACACAGCGTCTGTATGAGTGTGGATTCTAGGCTAAGGTAGCTTTATAAATGACCCACACGTCCTAAATAACAGAAGTAGTAATAGGCGGTAAAATAAAAGACCAGGTACACAATAATTTCTTCTTCAGGATTGGGCAGCAAAGGTAAAAAAAATTAAATTAAATGACTATGGTTATCCCTCTTCTACGATATGAAGGAAATTCAGTTAGCCCATTTTGCACTTTCGCAAAGAAAATCGTCGCGAAAAAAATGTATTCGCGTGTGAGCTCTCGATCGACAATAAAGTATTTTAGTTCCTTCTCAGTCCTTTTAGCTATTTTATATACCAAAAATCTAGTTAGTTTAATGTTTATTTGCACCGTTAAGAAACGTTTAGAATAACAAAGTTGATATTCGCTTATAAACATGGCATCTTAGCTTATTGCGTTTAAATTAAGCCATTCGTATTTTTGTTCAATGGCATAAGCTATGTATGATAATAATATCATAGAGACAGCAGGTGCGTTACGGACCTAGCACGTGCATGTGACTGACGTAGGCGGGCGGGCCAGAGCGGTTTGATTTGTTTACCCTCTCTCGCAAAACGGCCGCCCATTTTATTTGCTCATCCCAATATTCGCAATATTGAATGTTGGAAAAGTTTGATGAAAGGAAATTGTATTTTCAGAACCGCAAGTTTGACATTTTTTCTGTTGTGCAAGTCTTTTATAATCGCTTTGGTCCATTAACGACTTGATAGTATTTTTTATTAATTTAATACGCCAATATTTATTTTGTTGTGAATGATTTAAGTGATTTTGCAGTACCTATATTGTTATTAAGGAGATAACGTGAAATACTTATTGATTTAAAACGAAATTATATGGTGAATAACTAGTGAGGTTATCATGTCCCCATTAATCGATGATTACTCCTTTTAATTGTTCCTACAAATGCGTATTATAATTTGATGTCAAGCAAGATTAATATCCGATTAAAAAAAAACTATTAATGATTAAGGATTTCGTTTTCATGGTTTTTTGCTGACCACATTATAGGTGTATAATCGATAATTGTTAATCGACACAAATAAAAATTCGGAAACTCCTTTAAACAAAGAGATAATAAATAAAAGTCAAAATAATTTCCTGTTCTGTAGTTGTCAAATCGTGTTTAGTTTTGGGTCGCCTCCCCCCTCTGTCCCCTGTCACCCCATATGAGTTATGTGTAAGGTTCGATACTACCACCTAAATCACTATGCAAACATGAACCTAGTTTGGCATATTGCTTTCGGTTATGTCTATCGATCTTTTGTCGTTGTTTGTTATTCATTCAATAATATTTGAAATATGAAAATTTTATATTTTAATAATTTAATTTAAAACCATAATCAGTTAACACTAACAACAAATAGGACTAAAAAAATTTAAGTAACAGAACAAAATGTTTAAAACATGTACTTATTATTTATTAATAATCATTATTACCTTTTTAATATTTTGATTTTATAAATAACTAGCTTTTGCCCGTGGTCCCACTCGCCCTAAATTCTGTGTAGGATTTCAACGGCAACTCTTCAATTATAGAAAAAAAAACAGACTCACACTTGACGTTTTTAAGTAGCATATGTGCATATGTCTTACCCCGGGACTCAAACTATCTCCATGCTAAATTTCATCTTAATTGGTACAGCGGTTTAAGCGCGAAGAGGTACCAGACAGGCAGAGCTGCTTTCGCATTTATATTATTAGTATGAATATGTATGATTAGTTTTAGTAAGATAGTTTTTTGGTAATAAATAAAAAACTAGTCAAGAGGGTGTCGGGCCATGCTAAGTGCAGGGTTCCGTTGCCGTTACTAAAATGTTTATTTTAGTCCGAAAATAAGCTATACATGGTTAGCTATAATATCGTGTAGTATTTTATTACAGTAAGTCTTGTAAGTTTTAAAAGTAATTTTAGTCTCAATAAAATAGTATTCTGGTTTTTCTTTTATCTCTTTCGTGGCTGACCAAAAACTTATAAAACTGTCAATTTGGTACTTAATAATTAAAAAAACAGTTTTAAATCTAATAATTATTTTTCCTTATAATACAGCGGTCGCGTCGATGGTTCAGAATTTAGCCGTTTTTGCTGTACCCCTGGATTTCCCATTTCTCTTTGTCATTTACTGATTGTAACACTGTAAAATTTAATAGACAAGATCTCAAGCCAAATTATTATGGCTTTGGTTTACCAAAATCCTCAAAACGTTTTTATTAACTTTTAGTATATTTGAGACCACTTGTATGAAATAACAGTATCCTGTCTTTGTTCTTACTTACGACTAACTAACAATTTAATATAATAGAAAACGGCACACTACAAACCTAGGTATTTATTCCTAGAACACGTCTTCAAAATTTTATAAGTTTTTGATTAGGCAGTGTTAAAATAAGTCGTATTCTTTTAAAATAGATTTACATAACAGAACTTTATTACGTTAAACCTGATAAGTTATTCCATGAATAAGAACCAACACGATAACTATACCTATATGCTAAAGGCTTTCAATGTTAGACACTGATCGTTACATGTATCTTTCGTTTTATTTGATATTTTTAGCAATATTGAAACGAAGACTAAGCCATGTAGCGACTCGGGTAGCTTTGCCAATATTTTAGTTCAGCTTAGTTTTATTAAAAGTTTTAAAACCAGCCACTAAGTTAGCTGCTCGACTCAGTTCCGCACTCAACTGTTTGCAGTTTGGAACTTTTATAAAATGTATTAGATTAGGTACCTACCTACATAGTTATACGTAGCTCCTGTGAGATCTACTGACTTCAATTTGTATGGCATATAATCAACTAGGTTTCGCCAATAGTTCGTTTAAGCTCGTTTATAGTTATTCCCACGGGAACTTGAATTTTTCGGCATAAACTATCCTATGTTCTTCCAACTCAAACTCAAACTGTCGCTATGCCAAATTTCATTTAAATTGATTTAGCCGTTTAATTATGAAGAGGTAACAGACAGGCAGACAGTTACTTTCGCATTTATAATATTTGTATGAATTTAATATTAAAATCCTGTCATATAATTAAAATATAAAACTGTCTTTCGCGCGATCATAATTAAATAATAAGCAATTTGAAATCATGTAGGTTGCATCCGGTTATAGCGTTCGCACGGCTACTACGTAATTGACACGAAAAATCTTGCCAGTTTAGCTAGATCACCGATAGGACATGTTTTTAAAGGTGAACAGTCGCATAATGGGTTAGATTTATTAAATAAGAAATAAAAAATTCTATATTTATGTACTTGGATGATTATATTTTTACACTAGCACGTAATTATTGCACGCTACTTCGCAAGCGCAGAGTTCGATCATCGCTGTGTGATTTCTTCGAGAGTAGGAACCCCTTTATTGACTAGGACTAATTTTTCTACATCCATCCAGTTATACCTCTGTCAAATATTATGACACCCGGTCGCAAGAAATAGAGCCTTGCAGTTTTAATCGCGGCAAGATCTATTTTCGTGGGACTTCTCGATCGGGATGAAGATGATTGTTTGTCCTACTTCGACTCTCTAGCTGTTGGTGTGGAGAAAATCAAGTGACTACGTAGTTTTGATGCTGCGTGAGGGAATAGTCCCTAGCGGTTCACCTATCAACTGTTCCTATGTAAACTATCGATCGCTTTGGGATTAATGAAAAATAAATGTACCAGGCTGGATCTAATTGGTGGTGCTGTAGTCGAATTATTCCTAAATTTCGTGTATAGGTATTTGACGTGGGAGGAAGATGAAACTGCAGGGAATCGATAGTTAGTTTCTTGTATTGCAATAAATCTATGAACATTGAGTTGTTATTACGTAATGAAATGTAGCTATACTAAGTACTATAGTACCTTTAGTCACTCGATATACTGCTGGCTCTTAAGTCAAAATGTTACGTCTCTTAGTATTAAGTAACAGTTTTTATCGTATAAGCAAGTCATGATTGAACGACAGCTTCTTATGCTGAAGATCAATTCGTAATTAAGCCTATAGACGATCTATTTATAAACTTTCTTCGATAAAGTTATATGACTGACTGCGTGACTGTTATATATCGTATGGCGCGGCTCTTTTGTGCTATTTTTAGGAAGAAACCAAAGTTATCCTTTTAATGAATGAAAAATAATTCTTGCGTGGGATTGACATATATTTGTCATCTCATGTAGGTGGACAAATATCTTGAATCCGTTCTATCTACCTATACTAATATTATAAATGCGAAAGTTACTCTGTCTGTTTGTTTGTCGGTCTGTTACCTCTTCGCTCTTAAACAGCTGTACCGATTAAAATTAAATTCGGCGTGGAGATAGTTTGAGTACCGGGGAAGTACATAGGCTACTGGAAAACGTCAAGCGTGAGTCGGTTTTTGTTTCTATAACTGAGAAGTTGCCGTTGAAATCTACACCGATAACGGAATTTAGGGCAGGGGGAATCGCGTGCAAAAGCTAGTAAAATATTATTTACATTCTCTAACCTAATTTTGGACGCTGAATAAGTAACCGCTAATGAACTAAATTCGACTTGATTTAACTGGTGACGTCAACGGGTAAACAGCAGACACATTTGAATTTATCTTAGCTTATACATATTATTTGCTCGTTTGACGATTTTCCTTATGCAATTATGTTCATTTATATTAGGAACTAGGTTTTGGTCGCGCCTCAGCCTGTGGTGTTCGGAGTTCGGTTATCAGCCAGAATTCGGTAACACATAGTTATTTCTGTGGGAATTTTTAAATATCCTAAAATACGATACGTACTTAGGTTATCTACAATGTGAAAAGTATCAAACGTGAAAACTTTTTATACCGAAACGAACGAACCCCATTATATATGATAATGTAGTCTATGTCTTAGTTCAGGATATAAGCTATCTCCATTGCGAATTTAAACCAAATCAGTTTAGTGTTGTTGCGTGAAAGAGTATCAAACATACTTACACATTCGCATCTATAATATTAGTGGAATCCATCGTACTAATATTTTATTAAATCGGTTAGGTAATGAATTCTGGGCAGTAAAAAAGGATATGAAAATGTCCAGTTTTGGTAGAATACCGCTATTACAGGAATAGCTATTAAATAAGAATCGCGTTAGTTTCCCGGTTTTATGGTTGTCGAATCGTAAACCGTGTCTCAGTTCTAGTCACTTCCCCCTTTCTGCCCCCTCTCACCCATTGTGAGTTATGTATAAAGTTTGGTTCTGACATATAAATGAGTACAAAAACCTGAAACTATTATGCGATATACGTTTTTAGTTATTATTCGTCTCAAAAAAGCCAAACAAAAATGTAACTATGTCGCTTTTCGTCAAACGTGATTTTGGTTCGTGATATACCAGAGTTTATACTTACTTGTTCAGCCTCTGGTGATCACAATGAAGTTAAAGACTGTGAAGTTTTGAAGATATATATGATATCTTTATTATTTACTACCCCCTGTTTGCCCGCGGTTTCACTTGCCCTAAATGCGGTTATCGGTGTGCAAGGAGATTATTCCACAACCTAAAGGTTTGCGGTAGGTAGTTTCTCACACTGCGATTAGTGATAAGTCCCCTTATTCAAATAAAAAAAAATGATACGGTTCAAAGGTGATTACGATATACATTGCTTATTCGTTTAACATTATGATTAATTGAGTTACAATGTAAAGCAGTAATGTAGGCTATAGTCATCTCGGAGTTGTGCAGATCATAAATTGAAACTTTTTTGGAACTGCTATAATTTCACTGTTTACGGTTTAGTTACGGTGCTTGTTTGCAATTAAAAATTCTTTGTTTGATTGGACATTTTTTACATTAAATGTTTTTAATATTTTGTAAAAATAAGATAAATATCGTTTCGACGCTTATCCTAGCAGGGATTGGTCAAGGATGTTACGAATGTAAACTGCCATGGCGAACCAGTGAGCCGATGGTAAATTGTGTCCTTAACGA
Organism: Apoda limacodes; assembly: GCA_946406115.1. Classification (NCBI taxonomy): domain Eukaryota; kingdom Metazoa; phylum Arthropoda; class Insecta; order Lepidoptera; family Limacodidae; genus Apoda; species Apoda limacodes. The sequence continues at coordinate 14,594,740 of OX291561.1, forward strand.
TATAGGATACCGGTGTTACCAGATAAGATTAGGTTTTTTTTTCGCAAATCTGGGTAGAAAATCAGCTTAGGAAAGAATTCTGGAGTAATGAAATCTATTTAGAAATGATTAGTTGTAGAAAATTATGGAGAATTTTAGAAATTAATCAATCGAGCACAAAAAAAAATTTTTGTTCTTTTAATAAGTTCAATCACTCATTTTTACTGTGGTGGCTTTGGTTGTGCCTATTATTCACATTCGAATTACAACTACACGTTAATAAAACAAAAACTACCGTTTTCTAATAGGTAAATGTAGCCGAAGTTACGTAACCCTATTTCATACATAACATAAGTCACAAAATTGTATCTTGTATAAAATCGTATCGGGTATCGAACCCTTCAACACGATGCGGACAGACGCGCTTAGTGACTAAACAACTTAAGTTATTTTTTAATTTAAAATATTTGTTTGAAATTTAATTTTAGAGGTTAAAAATTATTTTTTATTGTTTTATCGAAATTCTCTTAATTTGTTACAAAAACACTATCAAATAACCAAAACTAAAACATTTTGATATATTTTATGCTTTTAAAATAAGTAATTGTAAAATTAGCAGTGAGTTCGGTATCAAACACGAAAGAAGTTAGAAAATATATCTGTATAAATCGGTGCTCGAATTTTGCGACCGACAACTGGCGGTCAGTTATAATACATTCGAAAACATAATAAACGAATGATATGGACTGCCTTTTAAATCTTGAATAACATAACTTTTAGAACAACATTAGGTATGAGACCATTTTGTTTTATTCGTTCGTGTACCATTTTAGAGCACCCAACTACTCACTAGTGGCATATATGTTGGACACTTACCATATTTCATATATTTAGCATATTATTTATTAATAATAATAATGCATAATAAATAGTTTTGGACATTACACACAGCGCCGTCTAGCCTACTACTTTGGGTAAGCAAAGCTTGTGCTATCGATGCTAGACAACGGATACAAATTCATAAATATTACTTTTTTTTTTGTTAATACATACATAGCATACATCAATACACCCAGACTCAAGACACAAATATTCATATTATGACATAAATTTTTGTCCAGTGCGGCAGTCGAACCTAAACCCTCTGCACAGCAGCTGGCCACACTACTAGCTAGCCTGCAAGGGATTTTTCTTTACTTTTATATAAAATTAGTTTTTAGTAGAAGACATTTGGCGTCGTCAAGTCGTAAATAAAAAAAAATCGAAAATCGCATTCGATTTTAACAGGTAGCTTTTAAAATCGAATGCGATAGAGAATTTCACAACATGTAATATTCAAATATATTTAATGAGGCATTCAGTTAAGAAACTTGAAGGTTTTTTTTTCAATTTTAACTAAAATAAGAACAATAAAAAAGTCCAAAATTAATGTACTGTAAATGCAGTGCTTCCATACTTTGTAATATATCAGCCTCTTTGTTTGAGTCAAGTAAAAATTAGTTATTATAATAATGGTTAGTGTATATAAGTATATTCTTATAGCGTATCTCTATCAAGGTGATTTAAAAATTAATTTTATAATTACGTAACAAAATTAATAATGAACGTAACTTACCAATATGCAGGGTAAATAATATATTTTTAAGTTTCTACTGGCATTACATTTAGCGACAAAACTAAGCTGTGCCAATATTTTTGTTCAACTTAGTTTTATTGTAATTTTGCTCTTAACTGTTCGCTGCACAAAGTTTACCAAAGTTAGAAACTTTTAACTTATGACGATACTCATATGTGTCTGCAACATACTCCTTTACCTTTTAATAGTAGAAATGGTTTAAGGCTAAGAGTTAGTTAATTATATACATATGTGTTTTCGCCTCTATAGTCTGTTGACTACGTAGTCAGTCTTTGTAATTCGGTTCCGTACCCGAAGGGTAATTAGCGGAACCCTATTACTAAGGCTTCGCTGTTCGTCCGTCCATCTGTCACCAGGCTGTATCTCATGAACCGTGATAGTTAGACATTTGAATTTTCCACAGAAGATGTATTTCTGTTGCCGCTATAACAACGAATAATAAAAAAAAAGAATAAAATAAATATTTAAGGGGGCTCCCATACAAAAAACGTGATTTTTTCTTTGTATTGATAACGGCAACAGGTAGACGCTTGAAATATTCACAGAATATTAAGTTATATAGTCACTTTAAAAATAAATAATTAAATTAAAATAAAACAAATACTAAACCACCCCCCATACAACGAACGTGATTTTCTTGCCATTTTTATAGATAATGGTACGGAACCCTTCGTGTGCGAGTGCGACTCGCACTTGGCCGATTTTTTTAATATCTTCTACTTTTTAGTGTCAATTCTTGTCAAACTTTAAAACAAAACGTTTGTCAACGTAACATAAAATTGAAATAGAACCTTCTAAGGAAAACTTATTCATCACAAACACGTATGTCGCGTCAAGTTGAGTAACAACATTCTGTGGCCCTTTGTTGGTTCAGGCGAAATAAATTACCTCGAACCGGAACTTTCCGAGCTTAACAGCCCCTCGGAGAGCTTGGCTTTCATATAAAAGTAGTTACTCCAAATCTGATTTAAATGAATTTTGGATACATTGGTGGGTAATTAGTACGAAATTAGTTAACTAATATGAAATATTAATTATTTGTTTGTTATACGTGCTTACAATTGTAAACTTATTTAAATTGCAAAGTATTTTTATTAAATTGGAATTTGAACTAGCACTTTTAAATTGTCAATTTGACTATTTATTTTCATTTAATTTATAATCATCTACGTTAACACCAGTTTAGAATGATTTCACTACGGAGAAGAGTCGGCAAGAAACTAAGTGCCTACTATTTACATAATCTGCTTTTATTTCTTTATTGATTTCTAATTGAAAATAATGTAATACGTATTTTTTTATTTTATGTTTGTACTTGCCCGTCTCTATGAAACAATTAAAAATGCAAATTCAAAAACTCATTGTCAAAAAAACCTGTCATGTCAAAAAACGTTACAAGAAAACTTTATCTTTAATATAATACAAAAAAGTGCGTTAAAAATAGGCAAAGACATTAGAGTAACATAGACCGCTTAATTAGGCAAAAACATATAAGCCCCCGCTCACCATCTATCGGCGCCCTCGCCGAATGCCAGCCGATGCGGCATTTCTCATTGTATGATAGAAAAATTGTTCAGGACGTTCAAGACACACAAACATAAGTATACTAAAAAAATTGGTAATTCTTTACTTTCGAAGAACGTGAGATTTTTACGCAACGATGGTTTTAACTGATAGAACACCACATTTATGTACACAGGTAAAATTCAAAAACTCGGAGAACACTAGATTTTCACGAAAAAAAACTTAATTGATTTCATACAAAATCCGCCATTCAAATTGTTCTTATTAAGAATTGTTTGGCAGGAGTAGGGGGGGGGGGGGGGCAGGGTAGACACTGGTTTATTGATGTGAGTGACACAGGTACAATTTGCTTCTGGCGCTCGCCGGCTCGGCTTCGCGCGCTAACTTTCATGTGCTTCGCTTGATTTTGCGCAAAAGTTTGTATGTTCCAAAGGGTTGCCGTGACTACACTAAATAAGTACAAGTTGGTTGAAAATATAAAAACTTACGCTCAAAGCCAAGCGAAGCACATGAAGAAGCCGAGCGGAGCGCTAGAACCAATTTCTACCTATTAAGTATAGTCACGGCGACCCACTTTGGAACATGAGAACTTGCGCGCAAAGCCAAGCGGAGCACATGAAAATTAGCGCGCGAAGCCGAGTGGAGCGTGCCGCGGCAGCGGCCGGTGAGCGCCAGAACCAATTTCTACTTATTTAGAATTGTTTGGCAGGAATAGGGAGGGCAGGGTAGACACCGGTTTATTGATCTGATGATAATAAATAAACAATTATGAACAATAAATAATTATGAACAATAATAAAATCGTTAAATAGTTACCGAACATACACAAATGAGCTAAAAATATTACTTATATTAACCATACAATAAAAAAAATTGCGCGTATTTAAAAACAGGTGTTTTTTTTATGTTAAACTCAAGGCTGAGGCATCATATTATACAGCCAAGTTTGATGTTTTATTAAAATAAATGTTTGATAAGTCAGCGTTTCACCTTAGATACATAAGCTATGCATAATACAAATCATCTTATGTGACGTTCGTAATGAGCGTATTTCCAGAGCAAAGATGTAGTTGGGATTTTCATCAGCCGACTTGTGCCTCGATAGCCCAATTGGTAGAACACTTACACGGAATGTAAGTAGTTGCAGGTTTAAGTCCTGGCTCGAGGTTAATTTTTTGACTGCATCTTTGCTATGAAAATATTAATTTAAATTGATGATATTGTTTATCAGATAACTGCCTTTTGAAGTTTAACTTCGATTACAGTTATTAATCGTAGCCGTGAGTTTGAAACTCGACTGAAACTTTCCGTTCGGAAAGTCCCTCCCGTCAAGTCCTACGATTAGCTCTCAGATTCGTTAATATCCCCCTCTCTCTAAAGTTTTAAACGGAAATTGTATTAAATTCAATAATGAAGTCGTATTTTCGTCTCCTCTTTCTTATCTTGGCTAACATGAATTATGGCAAGGTTTATTGTTAATTTATGAAAATCACTAAATTTGAATTGTTCGTAAACGGTTTTTAAAATGGAAAGTTGTGAAGTTTCGCACAATAATTTCTTTAACGTAATGGAGTTAATCTGAAATCATAAAAATACGTATAAATAAATTAATAATAATAATAAAAAATATTTTATGACCTCATAAGTAACGTCAATAATATGCATTCTGGTGATATTTAGGAATACTTATCCGCTTGCGATGACAGGTGAGTTGTTGAGCACAACGCCGGAACGGTATCTGCATTTATACAGCTTTTTTTAATAGGTGGCGAGCTAGTAGTAGCAAATAAGCATATGTTATAAAGTATAGGCCACGGTGACCGCTTACTATCAGGCGGACCGGGTGCTTGTTTGCCACCTTAGTGGTATAAAAAATAAATGTTCAACCCAGTTCGTGCATTTTCGGTTTAGGGGAAAGGGGTGTGCAACGAAGCGTTTCCCGAATTTAGTGAGACATAAATTTTCTGTACTTAAATAGAAATGTTAGGTTGATAGGAAATAAATCGAGGTCGGATGTTATTCTGTTGAGAATTGAGATGTACGAGAAATCTAGGATATCAGCCAAACGTTCGTAGCACTCTTTCTTTTGCTATGATTGCAGTCTTGCGTCCGCCTCGCCATGCGCCACTAGGGCTGTCAAACAAAAACTGTAAATCAGATATAATTTATTATGAATCACTCATATAAAAAAAAAATATTTATCTCGTTCAAATATAGTATCACGAAACTGACAAGACCATTAAAATGTTTTCAGTGATGATTTTACTGTTTATAGAAAATATTTCTCAATTCCATTTCATGTACCCTAAAAAATTAAATGTCCAAGTGTATACATTTAATTCGAAAAACTTTTAAACTAATTTCAGTTCTATCTGTATATCTGCGCCTCCGTTCAAAAGAGAATGGCAGGCTGCGCAGTTTCAAGGTGATGGTAAACGGCGTGAATACCCCTGATATTCTGACATTGAATGTGGATGGAGTAGCCGCTGTTAAAACTCTTTAGTTCTTTTGCTCATTTTTTAAGAAAGTTAGTTAGACTAAAGATGAGGATTCACTGCACAGATAGCTTAGAGGATAAAATGTGCGGTACTAGGACTTCCGAAGCTCGGCACAGATAATGTGGTTGCTGGCACGGCGGGCGGAAGGGCCACTGATCGCCCTCTGTTATAGTAGCCGGGTCCACCCAGGTCTCCTTCTCCGGCACGAATTCTATTTCAGGGACTTTACACAGCTTGGCGGTTCAGCCTCCCAGGGCGGAGATTAAGTAATCCCTGGGTTCGGGAACCTGTTCAACCTTTTGGCGGTCAGCGGTCAGCCGTTTCGTCAGGCAACCTCACGCATCGCCAGGAACACAACACTACTCAATGTTAGCGTTATTATGGCCGCGGTTTTCTGTTAGGCGTAGGTTCTTCACTAGTTCGGTCTGCTTCTTCGAGCGAGTACTCCCTGTGCCCTACCTCTCTAAATGTGGAAACGTAGATGACGTAACTTTAAGGATTCCGTGTTCGTCATTTGGCTACGCACCCTAAAAATGATCAAGTAGCTTATTACAAATAATTTCTATTATCCAAAACTGGTATTGCGTAAAACAATTTTTTTGTAGAATTGATCTATATTGGTAAGGAGAAACTGATTTCTTCGTAGAGTTTTAAACATTTTAGACAATTCATAAACAGTTTAAGTATACTGAAATATATTTTGGTATGAAATGGCACGTAGCTATGTTAATGATTCTCATTATGTCAATAATTTAATGTTTATCCAAAAGGCAGTTTCAATTAAAGTCAAAAGGGATTATTTACTTTCTAGACTTAATACGTTACATTAAATTAAAATATGGAGTGAGACAACCCTAATTTACTGAGAGTTGTAGACTGGAAATTGAAGGATTCACTATCTTACCATCACGAACAAGATTCTGTTTAACGTTTTCGCTGATACTGTCTTAGTATTTACGGTGTAATAAACCCAAGAAGATTGCTTTAGTCCTTATGTATTTGCTAATTTAAATTATCTCGCTAAGTTCGGTGAAGTTTCATTATGTTAAACGACATGTATGTCTGTTGAAACTCATTCGACACGATTTTAATCTTAATAATTAACGATAAGAGGACTAAGAAAAAGAAAAGCAAATTTACATTAATATATTTAACTAGCTTTTACCTGCGGGTCCACTCTTCGTAAATTCGGTTATCGGTGTAGGATTTCAACGGAAAATCCTCAATTATAGAAAAAAACCCACTTACACTTGGCCTTTTTAAGTAGCCTATGTACTTTCCCGGGAATCAAACCATGTCCATGCCAAATTTCATCTTAATCGGTACAGCGGTTTAAGCATGAAGAGGTATTTATAATATTTATATGGATAGGTTAGGTGACAAACAAGCATACTTACAAATTTCAAATTACCACACTTAACACACATAGTAATGGAACTGTCTCTTAGGAACTATTTAAGCATATATTTCTAACCATTTATGTTTTATCATATCTTCTTCTTTACTGAATTACGTTATTTGTATTGCACACACCTATATAATTAATTTTCAAGGTTATCTCTTAAGACTACAGTATGGGGTTCTTCAAGAAAGAAGTTATTAGATTTTTGAAGGGTCAGCAACGTGCCAGTGATGCCCCTGGTGTTGCAAGCGTCCATAGGCTACGGTGATCGCTTACCATCAGACAGACCGTAGGCTTGTTTGCCACCTAAGTGGTATAAAAAAAATCGGCTAAGTGCGAGTCGGACTCACGCACGAAGGGTTCCGTATCATTATCTATAAAAACGGCAAAAAACGTTTTTTGTATTGGATAAATTAATAATTAAATATTTGTTTTAATTTAATTATTTATTTTTAAAGTGACTATAAAACTAAATATTCTGTGAATATTTTAAGCGTCTACCTGTTGCGGTTTAGCAAAAAAATCTAGTTTGTTGTATGGGAGTTATAACAGCAACAGAAATACATTTGTGAAAATTTCAACTGTCTAACTGTCACGGTGTATGAAATACAGCCTGGTGACAGACGGACGGACGGACGGACAGCGGAGTCTTAGTAATAGGGTTCCGCTTATTACCCTTTGGCTACGGAACCCTAAAAAACGATCTAACAAGAACAAGGAACCCACCGTGAAACAGTTTTAACAAGTTCAGGGTTAAAGTAAATCCAGCTTTTAAGTTATACTTAAATATTTCGACAGGCAAGTACCGGTTTAAGTTTTTACTGTAACCTAGACTTATCTTTAAGTTAATTGTACTAAAATATAAGTTATTTGTAATTAATAATTGGATAAAATAACTAAATCCTTTCATGTAACTCTAAGACCATAACTCCCCTCTGAAAATCTTATCTCATTAAACAACCCTTTTTTCTAAATATTCAGATATCTTTGAATACTTATTATGAAAAAATTGTGTTGAAAAAATAACAACAAACCAATTATTAAACACAAAAAGCAATCACCAAAGACATCATTATAATAAACAACTAAATATTGTACAATATTTCCGCGTCGGTCAAGAGGGACGGTGGAAATTTTCGTCTTCCGTGACTAAAGGCTGCGTTAATGAAGATCTGTTGGTTCGGGTTACTGAAAGAGCCGGGGCTCTCACAAGTTGGGCAAACAACAAGGTCGTTAGTGAAGGTTGTTTAGTGTTATTTCTGCATTAATTAATTATCGAAGCTCGGTTACTAATCGGAATTGTGCTTTTAAGCTTTAAGTAATGGTAAGGATTTTGCTGTCGTTTCTACCCAACGAACACATAAGCTTTGGAGTACTGACAATTATAAACATTGCTTTTGCCGGAGTAAAATTTAAGATCGTCTGAATCTTAATTTTAGTGTTATTTAGATAAAAAAAAAAAAGATAATAACTTAACGAAACAAAGCCATCGGATTATATCCCTATCAGTCTCATACGTCTCCACTTGTTGAAGCACGGCCTATCCCCAACGACGGCGATAGGGACATAGTCCACACACGGGCCTATTGTGGGAACTTCACACTCGTCTTTTTTTTGGCGTATGCAGCATTCCTTACGATATGTTTTTCTTCACCGAATAATTCAATGTACTTAAAATTAAGAAAAAGACTCATTGGAACACGCCGGGCTCGAACCTCCACCACTTAGGACGCAAGGTAAAATCGAAACCCCTCAGCCACCACAATTTCTGTTTGACTTAAGATGACGTCCTTTCAGGTGAAATATATTAAATATTTATTATCTGCCTTTAAAAAAAGAAAAAAAATGTCTCAGGTCTCAAAAAAAATCCATATAAGTAATAAATACTTACCTATATATTAACTATAACTCAATATAGCTAATATAAATAAAACGACCGATCTAAGTAGTTTTTTTTTATTTAAACATTTATTTGGTGACAGCATTTGTCAACGTACAAAAAATGCGTTTTCTATTAGAAATTCATTTTTCATCTTTGTATGGAAATTTTAATCGCCTGGCGCCATCTATCGACCCATGCCGGCACCATGGGCGGGCGGGAGGCGGCCCCTGTACGTCCGCCGCCCGCCCGCCGCGCTGTGACGCCCGTACTACGTCGCCACTACGTAATACGTAAACGTAGCTACAAGGTACTTCTATTTCGAGAGCTGACGGCACTACAAACTACTATATTGATGTGCACCGAATTAGAATTTCGTGATGTTTTTTGCTTGCACACATTTTTTGTTCTGATGTTTTTTATTATGACATTCCATTTTGAATGTTTGAGCTTTTTTTATTTTTCTATTTCCGTTTAACGTTCAATTTTTATTAAGTGTTCTAATTTTTTAAAAATATTTAGGCAACAATTTATTTTCTATTTTTAAATTAGTCAAATTGTTGCATAGAGAACTCAAGCAAAACGTATGCAGGTAGTCAACTGTTTTTTCCTTTCCTATTTGTTTAAGTGTTTACCCAAAAACTATCATATTTTTGTTTTACTTATAGTATTAATTTAGTATTTTATATCAAACATTTAAGCAACGATTTATATAATGAGTTGTAAATTAGTCAATTTTCGTCTAAAGAAGTCAAGCAAAATCTTAAGTATCTATGCATGTAGTCGATAAAAAGCGGTTTTAACGATGTTATGTTAAGAAACCTCACCTATAGTTAATGAAGAACGTACCTATTAATTTTTGTAATATTATGATCTTAGATTTATCAATTTGATTATAAACTATATACTTACTGAAATAATCTTTCCATTTTATGTGCATACTTACATACATATTTAAATTTATCTACATTTCTTTCTTTAAGAAGAGATATTTAATTTCAAACTACTGTAAAATTATGAGGCAGTGACATTTTCAACCAATAAATGAGTAAAATCATATTTTGTTTGTCTAACTGTAAATAAAAATGATTATCAGCAATTACTACATAATACTCAACATAGTAAGAACAACAGTTACTACAAATAGTAAACATAGTAAGTACAAATAATACCCCAATTATCTGGAAATTCAATGTCACAGTGAACGCCGTGTGGCGCGTAAACAACATGATTTTCCAACTGTCTCGTGGAAATGAAAGAAATATGTTTTTCGAGTAAAATGCGCAGTAGATTGATTGCGAGATTTGCTTAAGCGATTTGTTAAGGAAGTGGGGTCGTTGGGTTACTTGGTTTGGACGCAAATGAACTGTTATAAATTAATTAGCTATTATTTAAAATGAATATTGAGAGATTCTTTTGCGGTTGATTCTTTTTTGTGTGAATAGTGTGAAAACTTTTGCACGTATGTTTGTTTACCTACCTGTTTTGTAAAGTACAATTTTAGTATTTCTTTCTAGAGACTTTAGAGGGGTTAACTGGAAGAAATCTCAATTTAGAGATAAGCGTACCTCTGTACTTGTATGTTTACTACAATTTTTACAATTGTTTTACACAAAATTAATATAAAAATTATATACTTACCTCAGGGGTTAGATAAAGGCAAGATCGCGTTAATATTAATTCGTATCGTAAAAGTATATCTTTTTAAGAGTAAAAATAATATACGTTACAATGCTTTTCAAAAGTCATAAGAATTCGTTGCTATCTTGTGGATTACCAAAAAATATACTCTTAGTAGAAAAAAAACAAAACATGAGACTACACAGAAAGTAAGGAACAAAGCAAAATCACGTCGTAATTTTGTATAAAGGTGAAATGTTTTTTTTTGTCAATTGTCAAAACTCGTCGGTAAACAATGTGAGTTGTTTTTTTTTTTTAATTTAATGTGACAGGAGTGTTACCATACCACTTATTACCGTCCACCTACGCGGGGGAAAACTCGACACGGGAGCTAACTAAATTATGCTCATTTAAGTATCTCCTTACCTTCTGAAATTGTTGATACGGGGAAAGGTTTCGTTTATTTGATTCGTTTCATTTAAAAGCGGTCTTATTAATAAAGTTTTTTTTTTTTAATTTATATCAATAACAAACTCTGCCTTGCGATTACTCCCGCTGCAAAATCCTGTGTTTACTTGTAAAAGTTTCTTACTTATTGGTACATGGTATTTTTGCGGCAGTAAGTAAAAACTATTAAATTATATATTTAGCTGAATGCTCTTTTGTTTTAAAGAGTATCTACTCAATGTCTTACTTGTTCTTATCCGAAAACAGACAAAATTTTGAACTTAGTAAAATAATTAATATCATTTATGACGAAAAAGAATTGCAAATAAGATATTTGAATTGACTTTAGCTTTGAATTTAAGCATTTTTCTCTTTGCCAAACTCGCTATTTACATGAAAGTATAGAATATATTAATTTTGGTAAAGCAATATTACGAAATAGCTTACAGTATGGCAATACGTAGTAAATAGGAAACATATTTGTGAACTACGCAACTATACGTACAGTTGCCCCTATATAGTAGACGAAGCGCGACCGTAACGTAACCAGTATATATATATGATGACATATTATGTTATGACCGTGGCTTTTGATCATCGTGTATAAGGCTTGTACTATGGGTAGTGGGTCTATTTAAAGTGGGTGCCTCGGTGAGGGGTCATTAGAATGCAGGCCACGCGTGCCCTGCGATGCCCCTACGTGTGACCGAACCCACACACTTCCTCTGAGAAGGGTCTCGGAGATCACACATTGTATTGCTCAATATAATATGTAGGTATATAGGTTGGTTATTACTATAGCCAATCAGTTACTTAAACATTTAAAGGAGTTTTGACATGAATTCTATGTAGGTATTTATAGATGTTTTTTTTTAAACCTTTTTTAAAGGTGCGAAAGGTTTCTTTTTAAATCACATTATTTTTTTTCAAGGAATTTAAGTATAATACGTTTATAATATCTTGGAACATCCTAAAAAACAACAAAATGTTCACAAATATGTTTATTAGTAACAAAGAGTGAAACTATAATTGTGTATGTGTTTATATGAAACACACAAAAGTTTATTTACACTACATAGTCTGATGAAGTACGCAGTAGGTGTGCCAAGATAGTCAGTCGATACCACAGTCTATAGACAGGATCCTACTTTTATAAACATTGAAACTAATTACAATCACATCCATTACTACAAAGAAATGTACAAATTCAGTATATTAACTCGGTCTTAAAAGAAAGTAGTTATCTTTATATAAGTAAACGTCCTTTTGTTCAATATTTTAAGCCTTAAATACTGAAGCGGGCAGCTTCCGAAAAGACTCAATACATACTTCCATTTCACTTCCCACGGCTGAAAAACGACACAAAGCATATAAAAGTCCATAAAGTAATATGCACTTTACTTCTTTAAAACAAAACAGATATTGCAATCATCACTGGTGATCGTATAAATTTAAAAAGACATTAATGCATGTAAAGGTGTTTTCAAAAATTTACTTTATTCAACATAGGATAAAGTATTTTTTCGCAAGGAAGCGTCAGCTTGCGTTGTGCGATACTTCTACGATTAATATCGGATGAAATAACGGTGTCTGAAAGCTGAAGGAGCAGCGTCTAGCTTTCCGCTTCCGTTTGAACGCTTTTTTTTTCTTCGGCCGAGTTTGTCTCAAGCTTTTGCTCAAATATTTTCAGTGACGGATTTTTACTAGCGCTCTATTCGTTTTATTAGTCACATTTTGACTTAAAATGGGATTTTCGCTTTGAAATATTATGACATCTAGTATTATAATTATGTCAAATAAACAGTTATTGTTATTTGTATAACACTTTTGTAAAAGTCACGTTGATTTTTCGTTTGCATATTTTAAAAAACTGGTTGCCTGTAAAGTCGGTATACGGGCGAAAGTTTTACGTGACAATGATTTTATGTCTGTCTCTCTCGCTCTTAGGCGGGCGCGTGCCTCTCACTCGCTCTCATTGTGAGCGCATAACGTGAGCGGAGCGTAACGCAGTTTCTTGAAGTGTCACCCGGCAAACCAATTTATAACACGTTGTCACGTCAAAAAACCCCTTTTTGTGAGCTTTTAGACGTAATATACGGTGGATTGTAAGCCCCATAGGGATAAGCGGGAATCCGTTTAGTGGACGTTAAAGTGATTTATTGTAGATCTAAGGGATTCAGGAGTACGTATCTCTTAACAAATGTGTTTTCAGAAGGTACATTTAATGAAATTTTTGTTTGAAACGATGTCTTTGAAGCTTGACTCACAAACTTTTCTAGTAACTATGTTTACTGAATTTATAAGCCATCCTTCAAGTTGAACAGAATCGATTTTTTAACTCTGTGTACCCTTTTCTCACGCTTTGAGCCCCTCGGCAACGGTATTATAAAGCTGTACTGTTGTAAATATTTCTATACTTTGGATAGCTGCGTTTGTATATTGACCTTGTTTAGTCCCCTTCTAAACACAGGGAGGGGAAGCAAGGTGAATCTCAGTAGCGCTACGCAATAAAATTCAATTTCAAACACAATGTTCGATAGTAGCGGTCAATCGACTTGATGTTTAAATTATATCTGATCAGTTTCTATATTCAGTTTCTTGTACCGTATCTAAAGCATTAGTATAGCTTTTAAATTTTGTCGAGATATACAAGGGTGACAATGCGACTGAATTAAATACGCGTGTGAATTGGGATTATACTTATGTGGAAGTAGTACGTTTAATTTTGTTGTGTGATATTGAATTTAGGGTGTGATGTGTGTGTGTGACTAAGCAGGCCCCTTTCTTATTGTTGATTAGCGATGGTGTAGTATGGACCTGTTCTTTCATTCCATTTTTAAAGCTTGTCACATTGTTAGTCCGTCTGTTTGCGTTAAATTTTAAAAATAATTTTGACCGTTTCTTGTTATCGCATCGTGTTGCAACCTTGCATGCACTTAAGGGGGTTTATTACGAAAAGTCTCGAATATGTCAGGTTCGGAAGTAAAATGTATGCAAGTGCTTTAATACTGTTGCTATAGGTAAGATCTTCTTGCCTAAATTTTTCTCTCAAATTCCTGAATCTGGAATGCTTGAGACTTTTCGCAATAAGCTCCTTTTTATCTGTATGCGTAAAATGTGTACAGCCAATTTAATTAAATATAAAAACTTTGTTTTAATTTATCCTTTTGGATGTAAAGTTTTTTTTAAGTACATTATAAATGTATTAATCTTGATACTTTGTTCTGTTTTCTTATACTTAAATTTTTACGCTTTTAGGTGTTTATTTCCATAGACTTCGAGTTCTGTACTCTGTCCTATAGACTGCGCAATAGCCTCTCAAAATTAACCACTCTGTAAAAAGAGACAAAGATAATCTGAGCTCTCTTCCCCTTTTTTGTAAAAAAAAATTGTAGAAAGAGATAATTATATTCGCCGCACGTTCCCTTCGTCTCTGTCACACTTATGTGACCGTCTTTACTTTGCAATAGGAAATGCGCTCTCCATGCAGTATCTATGCCTGTGAGTAGGTAAGTGTTTACAGAATTAGGTACCTGAATAAAAAAAATCGTTGATACAAATATTTATACTATATTATGTGTATCAACAATGCTACTTTTGTTTCAATTCCATCCTAAATAGCGTTATATTATAAGTGGTTTTGACAGAGAATTGTTTCAATAAATGGCGTAAAATCATTCTTTACGCCATTTTATCATTCATTACGCTACCAAGATAAGGTGTGACTAAAAATGGCGCGTAAAATTATAATATTATTGTTATAAAAGCTGTGACGTAAATCGGTCACCGATATTGTTGTGTTGAAGTGCTTGTTACAATTTATTACAGAGGTACTTACAATAACAATTTAGTTAGAAAACACAATTGTTTTTAATTAATTAGGGTCGCAATATCACCTGTGGCCGTTGCAGCCCCTAAAAAACGTTTTCTAAATACAAATTTTAAAAGATTATACGACTACAAACAATTGTAGTGTTAACAAAAACTGTTAAATCTCATCGCCCTTCATTCTTTTTGGTCAACTTGCTGGTACAGACTCTTATTGGACCGGTTCTTAATTTATAAAACAGCTTATAAAACACTTGTGCGTTTTACTTTAAATTACCACACTTGTGTGAAAATGAAGGTATACTTTTTTTAATCTTTGCGAAACACAGGTTGCTGTCGGCTTGGCTGACCGCTGCGCGTGAAAACACTAGTTGGCACGCCATTTTGTTTTCAAATATTAGTCTCAATATGTGTATTGCATGGTTTTTTAGGGTTCCGTACCCAAAGGGTAAAAAACGGGACCCTATTACTAAGACTCCGCTGTCCATCCGTCCGTCTGTCACCAGGTTGTATCTCATAAACCGTGATAGTTACAGTTGAAATTTTCACAGAAGATCTATTTCTGTTGCCGCTATAACAACAAATACTAAAAAACAGAATCAAATAAATATTTAAGGGGGCTCCCATACAACAAACGTGAATATCTGGCTCATTTTTGCTTGATATTGATAACGACATCAGGTAGACGCTTGAAATATTCACAGAATATTTAGTTTTATATTAATTTTAAAAATAAATAATTAAATTAAAATAAAACAAATATTTAAGGGGGGCTCTTATACAACAAACGTGATTTTTTTTTCCGTTTTTATAGATAATGATACGGAAACCTTCGTGCGCGAGTCCGACTCGCACATGGCCGATTTTAGTGTTTTCCTGTGCGAGTGTCATCGTATGACACACATAAGCATTGGTCATTCATCAAACACCACCATTACGCCCTTCATTTTGGCGCGGTCTTAATAAATAAATAATGATAACCAAATAAGCTCACATTTATTGTACCATACATAATGTACTATTACCGCATTGGATTATAATATATTAGAAATCGTGAGTTAAAGATAATTTGTTATTGTTGAGTAAACATGCTTAATTAATTAATTTATTTATTAATTAACGTAGTCAACACCATACTAAGCTGCTTCAAATTAAATTCGTCTACGTGAACCGCCGTACAAAGGTATTCATCACAGTATATAATTTCGCTCTAATTATTTTTTTATATTGGCAGTATTGATAAAAACCTTATGTACTTACGTACATCTCTTTTACTAATACGTGTCTGACTTACTAGTCACCAAGTAAAATAAATTACTGTTTATTTTTTTTAGGCGTATTTTGAATTATTTTTCCTTTTTATATAAGACACCTTGACTATGTGCGAATAAGACAAAATTTAGTTTACACTAGCTTTCTCAAATTCGGTTATCGGCGTGGGATTCCTGTGGCAACTCCTTAGTAAAACGGCTTCTAGGCGGGTGTATCAAGATGAAACATGCATCAGATTTTAAGTTAGAACTTCAGCAACACAAAAGTGAAAAACTGCATTTAATTTGAGTGAGTAAATCAAGTCCAAATAAATATAAAACAACATACAAAAACAATATAGATACTACATTATAATTCCTATGTCTAATATTAGCAAAAACACGATGCTATAAAATTTCCTCGATAGGAAAACATCACAAAGTTACATCTGATTTTGGCCATTTTTTGATATATTTTTATTACGGTACTTACTCAAATTTTATTATAATATTTGCTAATTACAAAAACTAGCGCTGTTATAAACAAACTTTTAATTTAAAAAAAATTATCGTCGAGTTATTATTACTTAATGCTGTTTGCCCATACTACGATCATATTCCTTGTTTTTATGTCCCTCTTAAATACCTAAAATGTACAGACCTCGGCCAGTTGCAATTTACAAACAAGAACCTATTTTTGTATCTATATTTTCCGTATAAAATCACTTATTTTAGAAGATAAACAACAATTTTTATAATTTACCGTATTTTGTTTCTATTACTTCATATTTGTGTTTTACAATTGGTTCATTCGTGCCACTTTTCCCCTATTGCAGCAGGCGAGGCAACAATAATGTTGCCTGATTTTTAACAACGCGATGGTGTTTATACATGTTTAGTTTTCTCACCCATAAATTTACATTTTTTCTACTCAGTCTATTATATGAGATATCGGTGCTAAAATTCAGATAAATTTTGCGTTTCAAGAACGCAACACACACAGGAAAAGCGTTTACATGTTTTTTTGTAAAAAAATAAACATTAAAATGAGAGTATATAAGACATTAGCTTTTGCCAGCGGCTCCGTCCGCCCTACATGTGGGTATCGGCTTCGTGGGATTCCTACGCCAACTCCTTGTTATACTTAAATACACTTAGTTTGCTATACCCATAGCTATAGGTCGTTCAAATAGAATTCGGTTTTATTAATTCCTGTGGAATGTCCTTCCGCGTCTGTTTACCAAATTTTAGCTCAAGTTGACGCTCCGTTGCGGGTTGATTAAACAGACAAACAAAGTTGTGCATTTTTCCGGAATAAAAAAGGAGCCTATAAGCTATTCCACAATATAATCTATGTGCTAAATTTCAAACAACAGATCCGTTTAGCCGTTCTGTTATGATTCATTAACAAACATCCATTTAAACTTTTACATTTAGGTATAATTTGTATGGATGTAAGAATAAAGCATAGCAGGTGTCTTACTTGCTACCTTTCTTTATCGACTTGAAAACCGCTAACAAAAAAGGAAGAATAAATACTTACCGTAACAACTTTTAAGGTTTTTGTTTTATATTTCAATAAAATAAGCTGTTAAGAATGTTTCAAAACCACAGAAGATTTACAATTTTTGTTTACGCGATGTTTCTCAACGGGGGAATTATTAAACGGCGAGTAGGCAGGCGGGTATCATTTATTATATTTCGTTAACCCAATACATTGGCGTGTCGACCACGTGAAAGCTTTTCTAAAAAGCGCTCTGAAAAGGGCACCCCTTTTGACCTTTACCTTTGCGTCGATTCTACAAAAAAGAATGAGATAATTAGGTGTATTCAATGTTTAATATGCATTCATTAAGTTACAAACTTAATGTAAATGTAAAATGTAAAGGTAACCTAATGAATTAATTGCACTAATCGTTTTTTTTTTACTTTAATTATTTAGGTAGGTGGTACCATAGTTTCTTTTGATCGTAGTTATTTAACATCGATTTCTTCTTTCGATTAGTCAATGAAAATGCTAACTTATATTTTCCTTAAGTATTAAGGTGAATTGCTCTTTTTAAAATCGAAGTTGATTCGATTATTATACATATACGATAATATTTTGATATTGTTCATTTTCGATTTATTCTTACAAGGTTACAAATAATATAGCGGAAATTTTATAATTATATCTATTAATTAATTCAAAACCCAGGCCTGTTGTAAGCAAATTTTTAATGCAATATTTTTAAGCAATTTTTTGCCTATACGACGTTCATGTTTCGTCCGACGTTGAAACAGAAATTCTGTTTAAATACGTCTGGCTTTATGCCTGCTCTTAAGGTGAACCCTACGCATTTTTTTACATATAAACTGGTGGTTAATGTGCTATATAAGCTATAGCTTCAGTTCATCCACGTGGAATTCTGTTACAGTTAATTTTGCTGAAACTTTTAAAAGCATTTTCTTTTCCATCTCTTTAAACCTTTCTATGCCAAATTTCAGCTCAATTGGATGCTCTGTCACAAATAATGAACATGTAAACTCCCTTTAGCATTTATAATACTAGTATGGATTTAGTATTTGACGTTTAAACATACCAATTAACTGTCTCCTCCAGCATAACATTAGCAGCTAATTGTAACACCGATATGAGAATGGCAATGCAATGTATGAATTAAATATATCAAAGCAAAGTTGGTAACAGTGGGAAATTGGTGGTATGCGTTTAGCTGTCCGTAACGGAAATAGAAGGGCTATACGGTGGTGTTCGAAGAAATTGATGTTGCACCAACTAGCTGCTCTGTCTGTCTCGATGGTTTGACGACTATTTATGGACAATTTGTCGGGAGATGATATCTTACGGATACGCTGACAAGTTTGGCAGATGGACACAACGTTTTTCGTGTACATATTCTAAAGAAACCTGTTGTCAAAATATCTGACAGTTTCACGTGGGCACTGAAGATGGAAAGTTAATACCTGGTGATAATGTTTGTTCTAAAAAAATCAAAAAAATTTAAGAATTGACGATATCCTTATTAGAACTTAAAAATAAATATGTTTGTTTTTGTCCTTTATTTTTAGGTCTGTAGTATGTGTCGCATTCTATTTAAACTTTAAGGGGACAAAGTTTGTACTTTGAAAGTTGGGTTTTAAACTGCCAGTCGATTATGAAACAACTACAAAATTAAAAGGAAAACTGCTTTTTTGTATATACCTAATCGGATCATGAGAAAATCGCTTGACGAATATAATTGCAGTTTTTATAAGATAATTTATTTATATAATAGTAATTTGATAGCTGGAAGTTGAGTAACTAGAGGCAGTGACGTATTCTCTTAAGGGCGTAGGGACTAGGGAGCAATTTGTTAACGCCTGGGGCGGCGGCGGGGCGTGCTAGGTCTAAAGTGCTTAGGTTTAGCGCGCGTACGGTACGTCTTTCTGTGACCTTTATAAGAGGGTAGCAATGTTCAGCGACTTTGTCCCTTAATCTTATTAACCCAAAACCTTATTACTAGGTAAATTTAAACTATATTAAAATTACCAAAGTACATCTAACTAGCTATCTTTACTAGCTCTACTTTTACTTTTTTAATTCTTCTAGAAGTTAATGAGATAAAAGAGTTAAAATTCACAAACTCTTCCAGTTTTCTATACCAAAAGGTATAAATAAGTCCAAAACTAAGAGCCAGTCAAGTCCGCAACTAGTGCTTAAAACATTTTTGTTTGTCTAGTTTAAAATACGGATAATTAGATGTTAATAGTCCGTATCCTCACTAATCTAACCCGGTGCATAATAGTGCATCCAAGAGACGCATGCGAAAGGCGCTCGGTCAGTACACTCGCGTGCGTCGACGCGTTACGACGTTCCCGGCATCGCCTAAGCGCCTAAATTCGTTCCTGACTATACCCACGTGCTTTAAACAAAACACTTTCTTACGTCTATGCTATGCGTTAAAACAATTTAAAAAAAAAAACTCGCATATAATCAAACTGTACCAAGTAAAGTGAATATTGCTTATGTGCACTGTAGGTAGATGTTTACTAAAGTTCTATTATTTAAAATACAAAGCCAGACAGTGACATTGACCGTCTACGTAAACAATGTATTAAAGTTTTTATTAATTTCTCGCAAAGTGCAGCGTCCTGACGCGTCATTTAGTCAAAAGAAATCGATGAAAATGCAAACATGTTGATTTACGAATAATGAAACCCCAATTCAACCCCCCTGTTCTGTAGAAGTAATAATAGCGGCGGGTGCAGCGTGCTCCGACTCACGTACGAACTACGAACTATGTACTCATGTGTCCACATGTTTATTAATCAGTCGCGCGACTAGTCGGGCAACGTATCCGATAACTAGAGGGGAAGTAGGGGCTTATTGTCACCACCTGTCTTTTGTAATAGGTTACGGAAGACGTAACGTAAGGAAGGCAGTCTTAATCGAGCCATGGTATGAACGCATCTGTCCCCGCTTCCCGCCAAAACGGAACATGTGTTTTAAAGTTCGTTATAGACAAAGAATTGGTGTTTAGTGATTTTTTTAGTATTTCGATGTGATGCTGTGATAATAATGTTGGGGTTATTGACGTCAGACTTCGGTTATCAGAACCGATTGACGTTGTTGCAGCAGCTTATTGAATGCGGCGACGTCTTACTGGGTCAGGAATACGTATGTGGTATGTATGTCGTACTATTGAGATAATTATTCGTAAATATTATAAAGTTATTAACTTACATAATCTGTATCTTTAATTGGTAAAAAAACTAATTACGGCTATATGTTTTTGAATATGTTACCTATGTTACATACAGTACAACACGCCAGTTTTCCCAAGAGGTAATCAGAGACCAAAGACTTCTACTTGCTACGATCTTGCCACACTTATAAATATATATATACTAAGTTTTTTTCTTTTTATACCACTGAGGTGGCAAACAAGCTTACGGCCCGCCTGCTGGTAAGCGGTCACTGTAGCCTATGGACGCTTGAAACACCAGGGGTATCACTCGCGCGTTGCCGACCCTTCAGATATTATAACTTCTACTATATAACTTCTTTCTTGAAGAACCCCATACTGTAGTAAATAGATTACTTGTGTGTTGTTGTAAATAGATTTAGAAAAACTTAAAAAAAAAGCGGTAAACGAGATGTTGCTGGCTGAAATCATTAATAATACGTTGTTCTATAATATCTGCATAATAAATTAATTATTTTACCTGTACATGTTACGCTCATAAAGAAACTCCTGTGCAAAGGTAAAATTCTCAACAGTTTCTGTAACTCATTCTTAGACGTATTTGCTTTTTATTTATTTTTATTTTGTAATTTGGGTGACCAACATGAAAAATACTAATTCATTGATCGAAATTCTAGCGCAAAGATTACAATTTGAGGGTGTCCATAATAAAAAGTTACCACAGCATGCAATGTGTGACAATCCTGTATTATAATTATAAAATTTTATTAAATTATATATTTCATTATATATTGTATGTAGTCTTATGTTTTAGACTTTTATTATAGTTTGTATAGTATGTAGCCTGTATTATAAACTAAAATAATAGTTAGGGAGCATCCATTCATTACGTGTGGTATTTTTTTTAAATATTTGGACTCACTCCTTCTTCCCCTTGGAGAGAGGTGGTAGACCTCTACCCCTGTACCCCACTTATTATTGCTTCACGAAAAGAAAAAAACTATAAGTACACCATTAGGCTGCACTATAATAAATTTATTCATACTGGCATACCAATTTCCCTGGCTCGACGAAGCTGACGTAAAGTTTTTAGTGACAGATTAAGATTAGATTTGGTGAGATTTTGCTAGACCCTTCCCCATTTTTCTCACAAGTAATTAAAAGATGCCCCTTAGTACCTTCATACCCTACCCAGTGTATCACTGTGGCCTCACCTCCCACAATAACCAGTTGAAAATATTATTAATTACTAACTATTCATGAAGCAATAATTTTCTTGAATCACATTGAAATAAAAAACCGTCCATTCAATAAACAGCTTTCGATTAATTGATAATTGGGAGGTAACAGCAAAAAGAGAACTTTAATGTAAGGCATGTGCGCACGATGATCTTATCGGCCATGATTTATCGACACATTGTCTCCTACCATTATAAATATACCATTTAATTAGAGATGCCATTATGTCACAAAACGTTTGAATGGGAATAAGTTTAAATGGTTCATGCAACCATTAATATTTAATTTTACATTTACTCTGTTCGTTTTTATGAATTTCATTTTGAAAGCATACCTAACGTTTTTGAATTCATAAATTTAATTAATAATTGGCGGGCATTTTATGAATGTAAATGCTTTTTCGACAATGATTAAGAGCAATATATATAAATAACCCGTTCAGAATTGCGAAATGTTTAAAGTTAAAGATACTAAATGTAACGCAGTTTTCACGGGAACTATCTGAATCGATTTTACCTTAAGAGGTGAAGACGTCAGTAGGATAATGACTTTTGTCAGTAGTTGACCCATCTAATTTTCATTAATTTTTATGTCTACAGTGTTGCCAAAAAACAACGACATGTCGCCTTGTTAGGAGAAATTTATAATTTATATCATTTTTGGGTACAATTATATTGATATTAAATTATTAATTTATGGTTTCAGCCAAAGTTTATATAGTTAAAGTGTCCCTACTGTATAGCTGGTACTATATATACTACTTATGTATTAGACAAAGCCATTTTAGTCCAGATACAATATACCAGAACGGGCTCATCTGTCACGCAGGACTTTACTTTGTATATCAGATTGGGTCATCTGCCACGCAGGACTACTATATACATCAGAATGGGTTATCTGTCACGCACGACTACTATGTACATCAGAATAGGTCATCTGCCACGCAGGACTACTATGTACATCAGAATGGGTCATCTGCCACGCAGGACTACTATGTACATCAGAATGGGTCATCTGTCACGCAGGACCACTATGTACATCAGAATGGGTCATCTGTCACGCAGGACCACCATGTACATCAGAATGGGTCATCTGCCACGCAGGACTACTATGTACATCAGAATGGGTCATCTGTCACGCAGGACCACTATGTACATCAGAATGGGTCATCTGTCACGCAGCACCACTTTGTACATCAGAATGGGTCATCTCTCATGCAGGACCGCTATGTACATCAGAATTGGTCATCTGTCACACAGGACTATACTATGTACATCAGAATGGGTCATCTGTCACGCAGGACCACCATGTATATCAGAATGGGTCATCTGTCACGCAGGACCACTTTGTGCATCAGAATGGGTCATCTGTCACGCAGGACCACTTTGTACATCAGAATGGGTCATCTCTCATGCAGGACTGCTATGTATATCAGAATTGGTCATCTGTCACGCAGGACTATACTATGTACATCAGAATGGGTCATCTGTCACACAGGACCACTATGTACATCAGAATTGGTCATCTGTCACGCAGGACTATACTATGTATATCAGAATGGGTCAACTGTCACGCCAGACCACTATGTACATCACAATCGGTCATCTGTCACGCAGGACCACTTTGTACATCAGAATGGGTCATCTGTCACGCAGGACCACTTTGTACATCAGAATGGGTCATCTGTCACGCAGGACCACTATGTACATCAGAATGGGTCATCTGTCACGCAGGACTACTATGTACATCAGAATTCGTCATCTGTCACGCAGGACCACTATGTACATCAAAATGGGTCATCTGTCACGCAGGACCACTTTGTACATCAGAATGGGTCATCTCTCATGCAGGACTGCTATGTATATCAGAATTGGTCATCTGTCACGCAGGACTATACTATGTTCATCAGAATGGGTCATCTGTCACGCAGGACCACCATGTATATCAGAATGGGTCATCTGTCACGCAGGACTACTATGTACATCGGAATTGGTCATCTGTCACGCACGACTACTATGTACATCAGAATTGGTCATCTGTCACGCAGGACTATACTATGTATATCAGAATGGGTCATCTGTCACGCAGGACTCAAGTGTTAAGTGAAAAGAGGCTGACTCCTACATTATGATGTAAGTGTGTATTCAGCCACTGGTTACCCCTTTTGGGGAATTAAATATTACAATAATATTGTCATCACAATGAAAAGTTTTGAACAAAATAGATGATGAGACACTGGCTGAGAAAACTTTCTCTACTGCGACTGCGACCTTTTCAATTGTTTCGTTGAATGAGTTTGGGTAATTAACATGATTTATTACGGTAAACAAAAAAGGTCTTTTTGTCAAAAAAGATGGTTTGTCAAAAGTGAAAACAAAAGGAGACAACAAAAACAATGCTTTTGCGCAATATTCAGATTTAAAGCCGTTAACTAACTCATGTTTGGATACATTTGTTCGTAGTAAAAACTTCCAAAAGTTGTATAGGCGTGTTAAATAAATTCGTCTAGGGTTGTAAAGGTTATAAAAACTTTCTTAGGCCGTATTGTAGATAAGGGTATGACGTTCTAGATATTTTAAGTTTTAAGTTAAAGTTTATTCTACGTAAATTTTTTAGAACTTATTACATACGTAATTTAATTTATTTATTTATTATTTATGTGAACATTCGGATTCCTGCTGCTCTTACCAGAGTACCTAGTGTAACAAAACAATATATATACACCTACATATTATCTTTATGATTCAGTATCATTACATATTTTATTGCAGGTTTCTGTTTTTTTTTTATGATTTTGTTGTTAGTGACTCATTTGTATATTTAAAATTAATTAATTATTGCTTACAACAAGAACTACGACAAAGTTGAGCCTATTAATGTTCCTATTTTTATAACGTTCTAATATAAGTTGTACTTCAATAAAAATACTAACTTAAAATTGTAGACTGACCAGTGACAACCCTTGATACTCGTACCGCAGTTGGTCATTACATGCAGGTACTGTGAGTACTACCGACATCGTTCGTCATGCGTAAAGCTCTTTGTGCGCAATTCGTTACACCAACACATCTAACTTAATGTTCTTTCTTACATTGAATCAATTCCTATGCAGCGAGGCCGTATTTCCAGTCTGACTTTCGTAAAGTTATGTTGAAGTTATTTCTGATTTAGTAACAAAAAAATAAATAGTAATAAATAGATTCTCTGATTGATTTCTGATTCGGTTTTGGTTATTGACAAGGAAATAATAAAATATTTGAAGGGTACGAACTGATGGAAGTTTTAGTAAAGAACAATTAAAGACATATTATTGATCTATCCGTAAGTTAAGTTACTATACCAATTTGAGCGTAAATTACCCGACACTAATAAATAATTGCAGGCCTATAAAACACATACCTATGAACTTAAGAAAATTAAAATAAAACTTGTAATAAAGATTTTCCTGATAAAGTGATGATGTAACAAAAATATTTTCAATTTAAGGTAAAGGAACAACGCCAGAAAAGATTCAGGACTCTTTGAAAAATTCGCTATTTTTACATTTGTAATTTATAACACAACCCGATACATTTGTATTACAATTACAATTTATAACACAATGGTGTTCAGAATAAGCTGGTGGTCAGCCTCATACGTCCCCACTGTTGGGGCGCGGCCTTTTCTCAACGAGGGTGATTTGGGCCATGGTCCACACGCGGGCCCAGTGCGGATGGTGGACTTCACATACGTCTTTTTTTTATTAGACTTATGCAGGTCTCCACACGATGTTTTCCTTTACCGAAAAGCCAGTGGTGTGAATAATCAATGTACTTACATAAGAAATTAAGAAAAAAAATCATTGGTACACGCCGGGCTGTATACGCAACTCAGGATGCAAGGTGAAATCGACCTGGGCCATTACTAACAAACTACAAATTCTATTTCTTATTAAATATGTAGGTAAGTAGGTGTTGTGTAAGCTTGGGACAGTGTTATGAATATCTCGGAATTAAGCGTCAGCCAATTTTTACTTTATTAACTTCTCTTTGTATTTAAAGTTAATAATAATAATAAACATTTTTGAACATTTAACACAGTGCTGTCTGGTCCTAATGTAAGCAAAGCTTATTTTATGGATACTGAATACCAGACAAATACAAATACATATAAATTACTTTTCAAATATATATATATATATATGTGTATATATATATATATATACGTACATAAATATACACAGAAAACATCCAGTCTAAAAAAAACATATAATAAAGTTTGTCTTGTGCGGGAATCGAACCCACGCCCCTTTATTCGATTCAGCAGTCGGGTCCTTACTCACTGAGCCACGGAGCCGACTAATAAATAAAGTAATTTAAATAGGTTGTTTAAATAGGTTGGTGCGTGAGCTTTTTTGTTATAGGATATTCTGAGAATTTAGTCGATTCGCCTTCTCTTGGGGGTGTGCAACTGAAGTTTTTTTAAGCGATATTGGGCTATTTTGTCTACATAAGTTGTCGATAAAACTAACGGAGCTGAATTAATTATTTTATAAAATTAAGGGGATTTCAAATGGTGTGATTTTTTTATTTAGTTCTTATATTTTTTGATACCGGCTTTCGAGAATGCCCAATTTAAACATTTTTACATATTTAAGGTGCTGATTTGAGCATGACTATCGGAATCTCGGAATATCGAAATCCCGGAATCTCGGACCGTTAAGTCCGATATTATAATTCCGATACTGAGTAGTCCAATATCGGAATTAGTCAAATATTCTGTTTAAATTTTAAAATAAGACGTAAACGGTGCCAGCCTCTGCGCTCCGTTGTGCGGGCGATTTGAAGTTGTCTCAATACCTTCTAAATAGTTACAGAATGCTATTACAGCTTTCGTACTTTCTTCCACTAAGGTCCTACAAACAGACACGTTGCTCAAAAAAAAATCTTAAGGGGGCCCCGAGTCCCCGAAATCATAGTAAAACTATAAAATATTAGGGCTCTGCGCCGCAGACACTAAACATTTGGGGCCACGAGCACCCTCAGGCACCATAGAGTCAGCGCTACTGCTAACGAAGGGCAAGGACGAGAGTATTGAAAGGCAAATCTACACTTCGTACAACATCGCCTCACCTTCCTTTTTAATTCTTAAAGTTTCTATTGGCTTCAAAAGGCGACAAATTTTTCAAGCCATCGAGTAAAAAAATATGTAATGCGTATGCATGTCCTAAACCTCAAATATAATGCAAACCCTGTATGCGCTGGAGCTGTCATAGAAACAAAGTCTATGTTGAGGTAGTTTTATTACTTTCCGATTAAAGTATCTACCCAATATCTGAAATCTGAAAAAATAGGAAGGCCTTGACTGTGGATGCCAATTTTACTTTTTTGAAATTATAATAGCTTATTAACTTGTATGCGACAAAAACGGAAGTAGGGATTAGGGTAAAATGCGTACAGAGCGTTTTTGTTTTACATAAGTTTTACCTTAGTGTTGAAAGTAAGCATGTTTTTCGTCTGCTGGATATTTTTGATACATTGTACGAAGATTGCTTTTGCTGAAACGCATTATGAAGAAAAGAGGTGGTTTTCTGAAAAATAAATAAATAGTACAGGATTAGTAGTTTTATTCTCTTGTTTTTGGATTAAATATTTTAGTGAAGTTATTTCAGAGGGTATTTTTAATTTAGATTTTGTTCATAGGTTGTGCTATTTTTAAATATATTATCAGGATTGATTACAGTTTTATGCTTTTTTTATAGTTTAATCATCACAGAAGTTGTGTAAATTTTTATGTTGATTACAAAAAGAAAATAATTTAAAACATCTTGTATCCAATACAACTTTATGAAAAATATGTTCAATTTCGATATTAAAAGCTAATATCGGAAATCAATATCGTAATTGAAAACCTTACGATATTGCATGCCCTAGTGCTGATTTTTAAATTGACTTAGTTTATATTGAGGTCAGGTCATACTTTTTGTTTTTTTTTGTTGTAATTTTATCGACTTAAAATATTGGAGTTGAATTACCTATTATAAAATGTTTATGATGTAAATGGCTTATTTCAATTTTAATTATTTAAGTCTACCAATAAGTTTACGGACAAGGCAAATCATATGCGGATCAAAACACAGATGAATATGCCAAGGTTCATAACAAACAGGTAATTTATGTACCTAAGTTAAAAAAAAATTGTACAAGTGTTGACACAATAGATATTTTTTTGTGTTGTGCTTAAACAAGCATAACTCACTACAAATATCAAGATATCTATGTACATACAGACGCAGTTCCTTAAGGTGATTTAGACGCATTTTTTTTTCCATAGAAACTGCGTTACACTAAATGTCATTAAATATAGTTATTTCGCTACCCAAAACGCGTTATTATTATTATACATTTGTCATAGACACAAAAAGCATCGGTTTATTTATTCCATATAGAACTTACACAAAAACGACGTGCTTTTACACGTGCTGTCTCGTTCATTAAGGAGGTTTGTTCATACAAACTACTCCGCTACTCAAACCGAGTTATTATTATTATACATTTACCATAGACTTTTTTGAATAATATTAACTTTCGTAATATTATGCATTATTTAATTAGCAAAAACGTCTCATGTCGGATTCTTACGTAAGTTAGCCGTTTTAACTAATTGAATAAATTAGTCATAGTCGCAAAAAGCATCGGTATA
The DNA here is from genome assembly GCA_946406115.1 of Apoda limacodes. Classification (NCBI taxonomy): domain Eukaryota; kingdom Metazoa; phylum Arthropoda; class Insecta; order Lepidoptera; family Limacodidae; genus Apoda; species Apoda limacodes. Next base: position 14,623,408 of record OX291561.1, read on the forward strand.
TTAATCCTTAAAAATGTTAAATAGTTAAAGATATTCAGTGTATAGCAAATTGTATGGCAAACATCTGAATCGAATTCACCTTAACCTCTGAAGCTGTAAAAAAAAGTAAGTAGGTACGTAGTATATAATTATTTTAATAACAGTTCAATTAACTTGCATAACGTTTCTCAAACGAGCACTGTTTATTGTTTTGAGTTTTCAAATGGAAACAAGATTGGACTAATTTTCTGACGAGTCACGTTCGAGAAACACGTGCCACTTGAGCAAAACAAAGCAACATCGCCAACTTGGTACGCCATCGCCGCTTATGAAATTGCAACGGTACTTTTGTGACGTCAACGGAAAAACCGTGTCGGGTTAGAGATCCATGTCGCGTTATCCGGCTTATGGATCGATTTAAAGCCCACTATACACGGTGTTACATATGTATTTATATAAACTTTAGCAAGCCGTATTACGATATATTTTTAATAGTAAACTTTAAATTACCACATACATATAGAGCTACGTGTGGTCCGGGCTTTATAGTTGTATTTTTAATTTACTGTGCCCACTTCAAAAAAATATTGACACTTATTTAATGTATTTAAAATTTTTACAATTATTAAAATAAAATAAGTAATACGGACAAAAGCATGCAGAAAAGAATGAGATTATTTTTTTTTTAAACATGTGTCTCTATTTATTTTAGATATAAATAAAACTAAGATATTCTCAGTAGTTTATAGCAATTATATCTACATTACTCTAAATTACATTACCCTTTTTTAATTTTATTACCAAGCAATTTGTTTTTAATATACATAGGTATATATACATATATACACTAAAGATTATATGTTTTCAAGTCATAGGCTGCAAATAATACAAAAAGAGAGGTAAGAAAGTAAAATGAGACTTCTCACAGATCGGACTTAAGAAAAAAAAACCATAAAAAATTCCATACATAATTATACTTATGTACGTGAAAATAAGGTTTTTTATTTAGGTATAGGTAGAAGAGCTAGGCAAAGAAACAAATCTATATCCATCCACTAAAAATGGTTTTTATTATTAGAAGTACATACCTAATACGCGGAATACAATGGTTCTCAAAGTAGAAACTGCGCTAGGAAAAGCTAACTAATTTTATTTATTTTTTTTATTATTTATAGAACTTATCAGAAAATCACTGCACCTAATATTCAAAAGTTTTTTGATTATAAAATAAATGCAATAGGTATTTAATAAAAATATTTCATATCGGTACGTAAATACCAACCAGAATTGTATAATCAAGTCTCAGGAAACTTTTGAATGAGCTTATCACAATAAACTTTTGGTAAGGTGTGAATGGACGACATTTCATTATGGCTAAAAAGTTTGGTATTACGTTTATTGCATAGTTTCGAAATCAAATGACACAACTATGATAATAATAATAATATTTGGACATCTCACACAGCGTCATCTGGACCCAAACTAAGCAAGGCTTCTTTTACTAGTACTTCTCATCAGGAAGCTACATCATTATGGTATAAGAGGCAAAGCTCTACACCTTTTGACCTCTTACATATGTAACAGAGTACAGAAAATAGATGTCAACGGTGAAAGATCTCCGGGATCAGCAGTCACTATGGGAGGGACTCCCAGGGCTCAATTTTAGGTCCTTTTCTATTTATTATTTACATTAATGATCTCCCATATCATGTAAATAACCATGAAATTGTCTTATTTGCTGACGACACTTTTTTACTTTTTAAAGTTAAGAGACGACAGACATGTTATAATGAATTAAATAATGCCATTTCTAAGATTTTAAATTGGTTTAACGCTAAAAATTTGTTACTAAATTAAAAAAAAATAAGCAAATGTGTTAAATTTACATTACCAAATGTTAGTCAGATGCAGACATGTATTAATATTAATGGCGAGAAATTAGAAATTGGTAATTCAACAGTCTTTCTGGGCATAACGCTGGACTTCAAACTTTAATGGGGTCCTCATATTTATAACCTAGCCAAAAAACTTGGCTCTGCCGTGTATGCGATCAAAGAATAGTATTTCATAACTTTGACGATTCAAAAGTGTTTGTAAAAACCAATTTAAATAAAAAATATGACTGACTACTATGGCCCAGACTGGATACATATGTTTATTATATTTCATCGTTACCGTCTGTTTGTCTACCAAATTCTTATATTTTCTACAATTTTAGACGCTTGAAAATGTAAATTTGTTCATACTCAGTTTATAAATTTTAATTTTAAAAGTCTTATAAATTTTAAAATATTTTAACAGATAAGAAAAGAAGTGTAGAAAGTTCTATTAAAATCATATTTTCTTATTTAGCTAGTATTGGTTAAAAATCTGGCTGAAACTTTCAGTGATGTAAAAGTTTTAGCTGAACCTCGATTCAGGTCACGTTTGCGTGTACTTCACATTTTTATCGAGTTTCCGAAGTATTTGGTATATGGTGAGATTATAGCTTTTGAAACGTGGAAACTGTTATTGGTTTCGGAAATTTATTCAGCCGTAGATTTTACTAGGTTTGACTTTTTCAAATTTTACTTCAAATAAAGTGTTTTCCAGCTACCAGTATTAGATGCACAATGCTTTTGAAACACTTATACAGCTTTTAATCAAATCTAAATATGAACATATTAAAAGGAAAAAAGTTCTTTCCATTTTTAACCACCATTAATTATGAGTTAGATTGGCATTTTATATGGTTACCGGTGGATATCCGTAAAGACGAAGCTGAGACAAAATAACAAAGTATCTATTAGATGCATGAACAACTTTTATTTATTTTAGTAGTATATCAATAATCAAGAAATAAAATTTTTATTTTTACTTTAATTTACTACTAAGTAATTTAAGTTCATTTATTTTAAAAGATTGTACTGTTTTTTATTATATTGTTTTATCTTTTTAACTTTATGCATAAATTATAAATTTCACTTTGTAACACAAAATTCGAATTTCAGGTGAGCTTAAATTATTAATTAAAGCTGATAAAAGACAGAAAGTATTTCAAATATAGAGACAGTTTAAAAATTCAAGAATCACAATGTAGGTAGCTGATCTACAAAAACTGCTTTGTAACTAGGTAGTTATTATAGCTTTGAGTAACTCATAAAAAAATCAAAAAATAACCCTAAAAATATTAAGCTTAGTTAGGACCCCGGACTTCAACTATACAGTATTTAACAAGAGGAATAGATACAAAAGAAGAAATACTAAGCGGTCTATAAAGCAAGGCCGAAATTGTGTTGAATCAAAGATCAATCTTGATAAATAAAAAGGTTGAAAACCACTGCGTCAGTGTTGTATTCCCATGACGGCACTGTGATTTGATCGGAGCGGAACACATTGTTATCGATTTACCTGAGATTCCCATGGTGTAATCACAGGGCAAGGGGTATTCCTCGATGAATGGTGGCCTATTATCAGTACCGGTCAGTGAGTAGTGGCAGTGGGTACTCATTAAATGAATTACACAACGTAAATGTAGCATTAATAAACTGGGAATCGGGATGTCACTGAGAATGAATCAATTTTTTTATTGATTTAGTTTATGTGGTGGTCGAATCGAAACTAGTGTGTATATAGAAACAATCATCCTTCCACTGCTGAGCGTAGGCTTCATCCTTCCAATGATTTTCACTCTTGGTTCTGGAACTGGTTTCGAACAGTAACTTGATACAATCCAGACTTTATTTTCGCTTTATCTGGTGGCGGGTTGATAGCACATTAAAAATTAGGGGGAAAAAAAATTTTGCAGCGATGGTCTTACACCACCTGACACGCTAAGCAAGGGTGGTTGGTGCAACAAGAGTGTCCACCATATTGAGTTGTGGGTGTGTGTGTGTACTCTCTTGTATTCACCCACTTGGTGGTTACCCCTTTTCGGGGGAATACAACGGCAATGACAAACACACATACTTAGACATAATCTTTAATAAAGATTTGCTAAATTTCTTCTGGAATATTTATTAAAATACCTAAATATACTCACATAATTTTAGGCGAAACACAATGTATCTACGACATCGTCATAAAACCTTCTCAGTTGGCAGAGCACACATTATATATGTATTAATGCTACTTAACATAATTATTATATTAAAATTATACTAAGTAGCAGTGAAGACATTTTAAACAAAGACCTTTTAAAAGTGTATTAACCTGCTCAAGATAGAGATACCCGTCTTTTCACAAAACATCTGTGCAATTAAACCATATGGTAATAGTGCTACAGTAGAGTCGGTCCACGTCTGGCGTGGTATTGGGTAGGCTAAGTGTTGCCACCTTCATTATTTATAAGTGCTAAAAATATTAATAGCAAAAAAAATGCTAAAAAGGACTAAACAAAAATGAAGAATTTTATTGGTTATAAAGCTGAGGAAGTTGATGGCTGATGGAGGTTATGTGTATGTACCTTAACTTTATTCTAAATTTAAATCTCATCATTTAATAGCTCAGGCCTATAGGCTCAACCAAGCTTTTGGCCGGGGAAGTTTTGGCCAAAGTCTACACGCGGGCCTAGTACGGATTAGTAACTTCACAGTAGTCTTTATTTTCAACTTTAAAAACTAATAACTCACAACTATGGACCTCAGAGTAAAAGTTACTTAAGAACCCTTAAAAGTATTTAAAAACCTTTCCTATTTGTTTATCATCCCTGAGTTTATTAGACAAATACACTTGATTTTTTTTTTTTTTTTTCTAAACAAGGTGGTTCACATTACGTTCCTTTCTGTAAAATTTCATCTGAATCGACTTAACAGTGCTGGAGATCCGTTTTTGCCATTTGGCTATGCCCTTAAACGATCTTAAACATTTAAAATTCAAAATTTATACTCTAATTACAAAATAATGTACTAGATGTATCTTAAAGTAGGGTGAAATGGTAACACTGGCTAAGCTGGGGCAAACGTGACCCTCGCTGGTCGGTGACCCCAACGCCATTGACAACATACGGTCAAATACTGTCGCCATGTAATTCTACTGAGGTATTCTTTTAGTTGTCATTACACCTGTGGTATTTTTATATCATTATCGTATCTCATTTTAGAATCTGTATTTTATCATTAAAATAACGATAACTATTGATATTCACTCATACAGAAATATGAATTTCAGATAAGGTTTCCGAAAACAATTATTATCTGAAATTACATAATTAGTTTGTTTTGTTTGTTAATCAGTCTACTAGCTTTTCACCGCAACTTCGCCCGAGAAAAGTACAGAAATATGAATTTCAGATAAATGATGTTGAATGATGACGTACTGAAAATAACAATTATCTATTTTAAATGAAATAATTAGATTATTTGTTTATTAATAAGCATTTAGTAGATTTTGATCAAGGCTTCGGCCAAGAAAAATAAAAACCATGACGACACTAATCCCCACATTTTGAAAATAACTTTTATTATCTGAAATAAAATAACTAAATTGTTTTGTTTATTGTTGAGTATTAACTAGTTTTTAACCAAAACTTTGCCGAAGAAAAATACAGATACAGAAATTAACTTTTTAAATTACATAATTAGGTTAATAACCAGCTTTTGATGTTAGTGTGATAGGTACACATCATATATAATACACTTCCCATTTTTAAATTATCAAGTTAGACCAAATTGAACGAGCTGGTTAGCTAGCGCATTACGATGTTCGAAACCCTAAACCTTTAGAAAAATACTCCTCAGCGACGCAAAAATCCCTACCTTACTGCTCAATGGTATACCTAGTCAACTATATTGATTATTGCACCGACATATTACATGTACTTTAACTCATTTTTTTGAATTTATTATTGCACGATAAACTTATACTACCTATATTGTTGTTTGTTTACAAACAACTCCTAGTGACTTAAAGTCCTAGTACATCAATCTTATAAACACACAAAATCTTCATTGAAGTAAGAAATACAATATAAATATTCATACATAGAAATAACTTCTCTTCGTTTATGACTCCGTAAAGGTTAGAGTCTTAGAAGAAAATATATTATACATGCCATATCCATGGCTATAATATTGGTATTTATTTATATTGTTGTTTGGGTGGAATTACTCTTGAAGTTGTAAGTTTACGCTAAGATTTGTTTATAATCAAAATAAAGTTACGAAAGACGAGCCTGGGATTCGAACCCAAAACATACCGTTACAATGCAGCGAGTACACGCGATGTTTGCACTGTACGCCTAAACAAACAAGTGGCCCTTTACCAAGCCGTGTCGGGAACGTAAATTAACTGCTTACTGGTACACCCGTGTACATACGAACATGTTGGTGTTATTTATTATGTATCCATACAAACTTGAGAACCGCCTTGTTACGCCACCGTCTAATATGTGCGTTCAAACGGAAAAGTTGTGTACTTTGAGTATAATTTCCTTGTGGGAAAGACATTTATTCCCCAACTGTACCAATAACATATATTTTTTTTAGGAAAATACTATTTTGATTTCTTTTTTATATTTATTCCTCAACTGTACCAATAGTATATTTTTTCTGGAAAGTTTATGTTTCCAAATTAATTTCGTACTAAACAGTCTTAGATACTTTCCAGAGTGGTGGCAAAAATCAAAGACTGCCACTTACTACGATCCTGGCACACTTTTTTTGCTTCATCTACACTAATCAATGCTTTCACATACGTTCGATGGTTAAGAGTACTCTTGACCTCGGTTTTTCTGAGAACGGACTCCATTGATCGAGAAGCGTTCACCGAGCTCTGCCTCTACCGATCCTTACAGTTACTTTTTTCTCATAAATTTGTTTCATGCATCAATTTTTATTCATCCTCTCAACATGCACCTTAACATACCTTTCTCAATCTGTCACCACACTTAATTTTACTCCACGGAAATCCTACTAATATTATAAATGTGAAAGTTTGTATGTCTGGATGGATGTTTGTTACTCAGTCACGCTCATACACTGGACGAATCGGAGTGAAACTTGGCATACACATAGGTTAGGTCCTGGAATAGCATATAGGTTTCTTTTTATCCCAAAAAATTCAAAAGCTCCCGCGGGAATAACTATAACAGAGTTTAAAGAACAATAGATGTAGCTATAGCTTGCTATAGCAAACTTCATTAGTATAATTAAGGAGTTCAGGGCGGGCGGAGCCACTGAGAAAGGTCTAGTAAACGATACAAATAGGGTTTTTCGGAACTAAAACCCTTAAAATAAAACCTAGCTGTTTAGTCTACTATTAATAAATTAACAACTCGTTGTAACTCATGAAGTCCTAGTATATCAATCTTACAAATACACAAAATCTTCATAGAATTAAGAAATGCAATTTAAATATACATACATAGAAATAATCTCCCTTCGTTTATGACTCCCTGAAGGTTAGAGTATTTGAAGAGGCTACATCATCAATGTTAATAAATATTTTCATAGCAAAGATGCAAGTCAAAAGATAAACCTTGAGCCTGGACTTGGCCTGCATCAATCCTTACATCCTGTATGAGTACTCTTATTTATAAATGAATGCAAAAAAAAATTGACTTTAATAACAATTAAGCGGGTGATTAAACTAATCAAAAATAAATGACCAGAGACAATAAATAAAAAAAAAACGAAAGACAATGGGTTGTAAGTGACATCTTATTAATTTAAATGTTTTTTTTTGTTTCAGGTTTAGACAATCGGATAATTCACTCAAGAACTTCAGTATCTCCGTAAGTATAATCTACATTTAAGTACATAATGGTATATTATAAGCGTCTTCTACAACGTTTCGTACTATTTCAAAATTACATTTGTGAGGTGTAGACAGTGGAGTGCCTAGGTTTTCAGAATAAGGCAAGCCCACAACTTTTATTTCCGCTGTAAATAAAGGTAAATGCAAGCCTTTTTCGCTCTAATATCAAAATTCACTTGCATGTCATAGATAATCCCACCAAAGCACACTAAAGACATACTAGTCTTGTGCTAGATTAAATATAATAAAACATTATAACTAATTTTTGCATTCCATTACTTTTTTAATTACTATTATTTCAAGAAAAAGCCAGACAAAGTAGTAGAAAGATTGGAAATGAGATGCGAACTTCTAAATAATAGTTCAAAAGACGAATCACGAATAGATTACAAGATTTTATGTACCTACTTGATATTTTTGTTAAGGCGAGCTGGGCTAAAAGTGGCCGCTTTTAGTAAAAGTGCTATCTACAACGAACTGATATATATTTTAGTAACAATAAAGCACGCTCAATAATAGCTCATATCTACAAGTATCTTCTATTTCACAAAGCATGGTGCGAAGCATAGTGTTAATAGCATAAATAAATAATATATACCTGGGCGACCCAGTTTTGTTTGGAAATTTTGTTAAGAGTTTTTTTTAAAAAAAAATTGCGTTTTACAAAATATGCAACTATATAGGTGTTCTTTAAAAGCAAAACCCTATCTAAATATTAAATTCTATCCAAATCGTTGAAGCTGTTTATGTGAGATAAATAAATATATATGTATACGTATAAAAATTGTTCGTTTAAATATATAAGATAGTGTTAAATCATAACTTAAAGTATTAACATGAACTTAAATTATACCTAAATCTTTAAAACTACATATTCACTAAATGAAACTAGATAATGGTCTAATTTAAAGACTAATTTAGTGAAAACTCTCCTACCATTATATATTGTCACTATTTAAGTAGAAGAAGAATTTCAAATTTCTCTTTGTACGAAGAGGAAACTGAAAGTATCCATTGGTAGCGTTCTTAATGTTTTAGTAGTACAATTATTGTTTATATACTTTTAGGTGGCAAACGTGCTTGCGGTTCGCATAACGGTAAGCCGTCACTGCAGCCTATGGATGCTTGCACCACTAGGGGCATCACTTGCGCGTTGCCGACCCTTAAAATATCACCAATATCAACTTCTTTCTTGGAGAACCTCATACTGTAGTTCTTAGAGAAAACATTGGCAGAAGCTCATAACGCAACCTAAGAGTTCGCGTTAGGAATTTTCTCTGAATCCGCACTGTACAAATGTTAACTTGGATTTCAGGAACGTGGTGAAAAAGAACATAGTGCTTTCGGACAGCGATGAAGAGGTTCCTCCCACCACTACTACAAGATTAGAACCGTTAGTTGATCTCTGTTTAATAATGTATATACAACAGCGGAATGATAAGGTTTGTCAGACGGCTCCGTGGCTCTGCCCGCGGATCCGAGGGGTGTGGTTTCGATCCCCGCACTAGAGAAAAATTTGTGTTTGTCTTAAGTCTGGGTGTTTTCTATGTATTATATAGTATGTATTTTTTTAAAAAAATGTTCATAATACCAGTGTCAGTATACACATGTTCACCCTCCCTCAATTTTTAAAATTGTACTACAGTTTAACAGTCAATTTTGAATATTCCAGAATCATCTCGCCGCTCGGTTCCGGCAGTCCCAGTTCGGCAAGCGAGTCATCACCGTCTGATTCCGAGTCGGAGTCATCAGAGTCAGAGTCGAGTGGACCGGCGGCTCCTAACCCAGCCCCGACGGCGCCGGCGCCGACACGTTCTTCCTGGAGCCTCTCGAACTTCGCCCCGCCGCCGGCGCACCCGCCGCAGCAGTCCTACGACTCGGGGAAGGAGGTGAGGGATGTGCTGGCTGACGCTAAAGAGAAGCCGGTGAGTTTAATCTAACAAATATATTATGATATCTATGTAAAGACAGCAAAAATAGCTGGCAGGAACAAAGTACTCACAAGAGTGTTGCCGTGGTTTTTTGTAATTGTCAAGCCCTCATGCCTTAGTTCAGCAATTTGCCATTATACAGTAGCAGCCAGGACAAAAGTCAGTACATTTTTTTACAGGTTTCAGAGATTGTGCATCGTTCCTGGGTTATTCTTTTCTGTTCACTATTCACAAGTCGTCATTTTAGTTATTGAGGCTTACAAAGATGAAAAAATTTGTGCTCATTCTTGGATATCCCGACAAAAATCCACAGCTCTAATGTAATCTGAATGCCTTTGGAGTGATCAGGGTTGTCTTAAATGATAATTGTTAGTATTAAACACTCCCAATCTTAGCCACAGTAGAGGTGACGGAGTAGTGACGGTAGCGCAAAAATTTTGTGTAGCTTGTAAATATATCTAAAATTGTTTCCCTTCCTCTTACCAAACTTTCATGTGATCCTACTGATAGAGCCTATTACGCAATACTTTACCTGAATTATATAAATTTTAGGGATTTTTGCTCAAATATTTTAAACGTGTATCTGTTTATTCAGTTAAGTCTAATTTAAGTCAATTAAAAGTAATTCAAGTAAGAATATTTTATTAAATTGGTGAACAATCGAAAGCGTCTAGACAGCTCAATCGCGAGTGCTGTCTAGCCTGGCATATGACTGTCTCGACGTTGTCGGATTTATTATTTGAGATGACTGACTGTATGAATGAAATGAGTAGATCTAGAAAATAAGAATATTATTAGGTAAATAATCTTATGCAACCTGTAGTGCTTGGTTCTAGCCCAGCTAGAGAAAACATAATTTTCATTCAAACGCAGGCTTTGGACACCTTGTACCCACCCTACATTTTTATCGCTATTTTTTTTAAACCTTTGTTGTTTCTCAAATTTATACATTGAAATTGAAAACCATTCACATAAAACAATCATGAACAAACCCATTTTTATATGTAGGTTTCCTTTCCTGATAAGCCGGTATTTCCAAGCTTTGATAGTGCAGAGAGATAAGCCTGGTAATTGTTCCGCACGAAGAATATTAATATAATTAATAGTGTGTACATAAATTTAAGCACTAAGGTAGTTTATTAATAAACTTTAATGGTCACAGGCAAATCCAGTAATATTGTTTTTTCCATTATTGGTCGAAATATATATTTGGAATTTCCACAATTTCTGGCAGAAAGAGTAAAGAATACTTTTATTTCATTATGACTATGTTGTTCAACAAACGATCATTGTTGATCTAGCTAAGTTAAGTTTTCAATAGTAATAATAACAGATGGCGCTACTTTTTCCAGTATAAATCTTAACCCTATATATCAATGCATTTATAAATACGTAATACATTTTGAACTCGCGTATACTGATTAAAATCGTGATAGTCATACCTCGTGGTGTTAATTTTTAACACAACCACATCAAAAAACTTCTAGCTGTTCTCCACAACAAACAATTATTAATTACTTTACGTAAATAAAACTTAAATGTCTTTAAAGCCCAAAAACCTAATGAAAAGTCAATAATCGCTATCTAAATGTACATCGCTATAGTTATGACAATTACCTCACAAGTGCCTTGAACTTTAGTTTTTTACAAACAACTTTGCACATATTAACTTTTTAACAATAATATAAGTATTTACTGCTCTTAAAGTGTGTCACAAGTGCCTTGAACTTTAGTTTTTTACAAACAACTTTGCACATATTAACTTTTTAACAATAATATAAGTATTTACTGCTCTTAAAGTGTGTTGAAAAACAGTCGTATGACACATGAGAGCTTTGCAAAATACACACTCGGCTGGATTGCGCCCTCGCCTTCGGTAATAAGCAGTTTAGCTCACTTGTATCATAATGTACTATTAAAGGTTTTTTCTAGATAATAAATATAATAAAACAGTTGTCATGAAACGCTGTTGTTTCCGTGTTTGGTCGCAAATCGAAACATGATATCTCGTATGTAAGTATTTACAGTATACAACGGTCGACTACAAAACAAGCTTTCCCAAGTCTCGTTTTACTGATGATAAGCAGTTCTCGATACTTATACTCTTAATAAGCATTTAGTCGTGCCACAGTATACAAATGAATGAAGTATTGAAATTTAAATAGAAATAATTTTAGTTACTGCTTACCGTATATTTACTTACGGGATACATTGAAAATACTTTTTAGCTTTGATTACGCTTTGATTTGGAAGTCGTTTTAGTATACCTCTCTTTATCAATAGGTTAGCACTAAGTTATCACTGATATTGCACAGATAAATAAAGATATTAACCTTATGACCCGTACAGTTATGTAGTAAAATTTCGAAAATTGCCTAGAATTTAATTGGTAATGTAAGTTATATATGCTTTTGTATATGTTAATAAAGTGAGTCAACTCAGTGCACGTGGTAAAAGAGACAATTCTGCAAATCTTTTTTTCCCCGCAAAAATCCTTGATCCCTGATAATTTTTATTTTAATGCAATAATTGGTGTGACGATGCCTGCCTATCGTGGGCAAAGAAACATTAAGTTCAAAATTCAAAAATAAATTCGATACTCTTAATGTCACTAGTTTCCAAGACTTCAAAAACACATTTCTTCTGTAACGACATGTTTTCTGCTTTTAATTTTTTGTTTCCTTTAAATTGATTTTATCTTCATGTTTACCTCTCGACGTCTTATCACAGATCATTATTCAAAACACAATTAAAAATTAAAAATCCAAAGATAACGGTGGAAAATAAAAAAATAAACACTGATGAAGCTTATACTTACATATAAACATTTGTGGCAAATTATGACTACTGGCTAATCTTTACACTGTGTCTTTAAATCTATCACAGCAATACGTCCCGTGATCCTATCGGGAGACATGGCGTTTCAATATTAATTCGCACAAATGCCGAACGAAATACTTCTCGGATTGCTCGTCAAACTGCTAAGTCGCATTTCGACTCGTGAAAACGTGGCGTTGAGGCAGATATGGATCAATTTAGTGTTGTTAAGGTGCTGTCTCGCTAATTTCGAGGGTATTTTGAGGAATCTTGTGTTCGATGAGGATTATATCCGGATTATGAGCGAGTTTGACATGCTGAAGGATTCCATGTGGCAGGTTGTTGGAGCGATTTATGGGAATTTGTCTTCCTTGTTGATGGACGTCGAGGTTAGTTTTGATTTTATTTTTAGGTTCAGTCATTTGTGTATTTTGTTGGTGATCTTTGCATGGGCGATGGGGATTGAGCTAGGAACACTATTTTTATAGATGAAAGCATTTTATCGAGTGTTATAATAGAGGTAAAAAGGTAAAAATATTATGGTTATTTAAATTTTCTAAAAAAATATTATTTTAACATTTCTTTCGTTAAGGTGTGTTATCATGGGGTTTTTTTTATTAAGATTGAATTAAGTTAAGCTTCTATAGGTATATAGAACGAAGTAGTTGTTTTATTAAAGTAGGATAGTATGAAACTTTAATTATTATTGCAACTAAGGAAATAGGTCTTTTTAGGGTTCGGTACCCAAAGGGTAAGGGACCCTATTACTAAGACTTCGCTGTGCGTCAATCCGTCCGTGCGTCCGTCCGTCTGTCACCAGGCTGTATTTCATAACCGTGATATTTAGACAGTTAAAATTTTCACAGATGATGTATTTCTGTTGCCAAACAACAAATACTAAAAAAACAGATTAAAACAAATATTTAAGGGGGCTCCCATACAACAAACGTGATTTTTTTGCTAGTTTTTGCTTCATATTGATAACGCCAATTGGCAGGAGCTTGAAATATTCACAGAATATTTAGTTATATATTCACTTTAAAAAATAATAATCAAATTAAAATAAAACAAATATTGGAGGGGGACACTCATGCAACAAACGTGGTTTAGTTTTTTGCCGTTTTTATAGATAATGGTACGGAACCCTTCGTGTGCGAGTCGCACTTGGTCGGTTTTTCTTTATTCTTCACCACAGTCCCATATAAGTAGGCCTTCCTTTACCCCGCTGTTATGGTACGGCCTTTCCACAACTGAGGCGAGGGCGATTTGGGACCCATCGCGGTTTGTCGACTTCTCAATACGTCTTTTTTACGTAATAGTAATAGTATAATTCAAAACTGTGTTCAAAAATTCAAAATTTTTTAATGTTTTAGAGCCCGATATCGGAGTTATCTGAATCGGACACGTCGTCTCCATCACCGGAAGGTCCACGTCGACGTCGGTCAAGCACGAAGCGCATCTCCACCGCTTCTAGTGACGAGGACACGCCCCGTTCGCACAACAACGTGAGTTATACCTTACCACTTTGCCAGCCTTCATAGGTTGAGGCACTGGCCTACCATCATCTTGGGTGATTTCGGCCATAGTCCGTCATGCGGGACCAGTTGGGGTTGTGTACTTTACACAAGTTTTTCTACGTATGCAGGTTTTCATACGATATTTTCCATTTACTGGACTAAACCTACCAGGTCTAGCAGGTCTTCACAGTCAAGAGTAGGGCTGCCGAAGAATAGGGGCTTTTGTTTTTTATATTGTATATTTGTGCCTTTTAAAGTTCTGAATATATAAGGTATTTTAGATTTTGCTTTTGAGTACCATAAGGTAGGTAGTTTGTTTACGTCCGCGCGTACGATTTTTTCCGAGGTACTACGCTCAGACATTACGTGGTTGGATATGAAGTAAAAAGTGAAAGCGAAGCACTATCAGTGGCACCGACAATCGCAATCTGCACTGACTTGTACTAATACAATTATAGTCTAAAAGTCAGGCCATAAAAAGCGTCTAGACAGACCAATCGCGAGGTGTGAGTAACTATAACCGAATTCTACTTGAACGAACGAACGAACTAGCTTGCTAGAACAAACTTTCTTTCTATCTTATAATCTAGGAGTTGCTGTAGAAATCCCACGCCGACAATCAGATTCATGGCAGGTGGAGCCGCTGACAAAAACTAGTTTAAAAATAAACTATTTTATTTTAATTACGTTTCTTCTTAAGTGTATCTATAATTTAGATATTATTTCCCAGAGCTCCCCCCGCATTCCGACATCAGCCCCGGTTCCTACCCCGCCGAAGCGCGGAAGGCCGCCGAAGCAGCGCTCCTCGGACGAGCGTCCCCCCAAGAAGAAGCGGGGGCGTCCCCCCAAGCAGCGTCCTGCGTCGCCGCCTTCCCCCGCACCGGCCTCCCTCCGCGCCGACAGCGACGTGGAGCCTGAGCGTCCGCAGCCCCAAGCTTTGCAGGACACCAAGACCTATATCTTCCGCAAGGTATTAATGTTCACCTACATCGGTTCTTTCATCAGTAATTTGCTTATTAGCAAACTCATTAGCTTTCTAATTAATGTTCATCTACATCGGTTTTTTTACTAACCTCGTGATATTTACTTATCTATAGTAGCTCGTTTTAGCCATCCAAGTGCTAATTAGTAATTACCTATGTTACACCATTCACCCATCTTAAGCTAATTGTATATGATCACCATCACTGCTTCCCTCTTAATTATAGAGCCCCCCTCCCACCTATGTACGTGCATCAGATCCTTCATACATCACACCCGTAGCAATGTTATTTTGAGTAAGAAGGTCTCACTTTATCAACTTTAGTTTTATAATCATTAAATTGGTTATTTTATATAATGCCAATGGTACAAAATGGTGGAAATAGGATATAATAAAAACATTTATGTCATAACGCACATCATTAATTTGGCATTCTCAACAGGAGTCTTTCCTCAGAATTTTAAATTTTCCTTAATTCACCCTATTCACAAAAGTGGAGATCAAGACTGTGTCAACAACTATAGGCCCATCTCTATCCTCCCGACTCTATCAAAAATAATAGAAAAGCTACTTAACTCAAGACTTATCAAATACCTCGAAGTTAACAACTTGTTATCACCATCTCAATTTGGGTTTCGACAAGGTAAGTCAACAAATGACGCTGTACATGAACTAACTGATTTTGTAGTAGATAGTTTGGATAAAAACCTTAAACCCCTTGCTATTTTCTTAGACCTTGCTAAGGCATTTGACACGGTCTCGATCCCATTACTAATTAAAAAACTTGAACATCTTGGAATCAGAGGATTACAACTGAAACTTTTTACTGATTACATATCAAATCGATTCCAGGGCGTCAAGATGAGCAACTGAACTAGTGATGAGCTTCCTGTTCTCTACGGTGTCCCTCAGGGTTCAATACTAGGCCCAACCCTGTTTCTTATTTACATTAACGACCTGTTCAACTGCAAAGTGAAAAATGGAAAGTTAATCTCTTTTGCCGATGATACCGTCCTATTAATTAGTACCCAATCCTGGCAAGATAGTTTCAAATTGGCTCAAAATGAATTTAACAAAGTTACTAAATGCTTATATGATAACTGTCTCACATTGAACGCTGAAAAATCCAAAACCTTAGCCTTTTCATTAGTATATAATACTCAGCCACATACGTCAATCAATTCACTTATCGCTCACTCTTGTACTCTCTTAAATACCAGCAAATGTGCTTGCCCTATCCTGGGAAATGTAAATAACATAAAATACTTGGGAGTTACCCTAGACCATAGCCTAAGCTTTCAGCCACACGTAGATTTACTTTCGGCTAGAGTTCGTAAACTTATTTACATATTTAGCACTCTTCGACGTGTGGTTCAACCCAAAATTGTTAGATCTGTCTATTTTGCGCTATGTCAATCTATACTTATCTATTGTATTACATCCTGGGGCGGTGCATCCAAAACTGCTATGATAAGGTTGGAGCGTGCTCAAAGAGCTATACTGAAAGTAAGCGCCTTCCTACCATTTTATTATCCTACCCACGACCTTTATAAGTCTTACAACTTATTAACAGTACGCCAGTTATTTATACTTTACACCATACTCAAACAACACTCTAATTTAACATTCAACCCTGAGCTACTTATAAATTTACGGCGACGTAAACTCAAAATATGCACTCCTAGAAATTTCCGCAAAAAATTTTGACACAAATTCTTCTGTTTTCTTGGTCCATTTCTTTATAATAAACTAAATTATAACCTAAATATCTACTCATTAACAAAATATGAATGCAAGAAAGCTGTTTCTAAATGGTTGCAAAACGTAAACTATGATGAAACTGAAAAGCTATTACTAATGATATAATAGTGAAATAAATGATTTTAAGAATCCAATTACCTTACAATAACCTGTACCTCATCTTAATTATACACCCTCACACACACCCACACACTCTCTCACACACACACACACACACACAATGTCATATACGTCCATTTGCTCCACCATATTCTCAACTCATACCTACTTTTCAAATATTAAATTTTATTAACTAAATATTTACGTTATATTAAGCTACATCGGTGTATTATTATTATTGTAAATATGTTATTTGAGTTATATTAACTTTGTGTTCTATTGGTGGTGGAGGCCTGGTGATCTGAAATTACAGGTGCAAACCTAGTTCGGACTCCAGAGTCTCACAAAGTAAAATTTTAATTCAGTGTACATGCTATATTGTATTTATTATTTAAAACTTTTTGAGACCAAATAAACGAAATTATTATTATTATTATTATTCACATCAGTTAATAATATCCTAAAGCATCTTAAATCTCGTTTACATTATCCATCTCCATTTCGAAAAAATAAAAACTGTCAACAGTTCTGTTATTTAGCTTTTAATATTAAAACTAAATTGTGTTATATTTTCTCAGGTCTTTACGCCGAAAAAAGGCGACGAAGGTGGTGGTAAGGGCGGAAAAGGCGGCAAAGGAAAGGGTAAGGGTGGAAAAGGGAAGGGGCAGGTGACCATAATAGAAGTGACTGCGCCGGAATCTGGGGCAGATGATGACGAAAGGGAAAGATCGAGTGAAAGACGCGATCAAGAAGCGCTGGCGAGGGTCTCTCCGCCACAAGAGAGGGAGCCGCATGAGCGTCGGAGAGATGAGCGGACTGAGGAAAGTATATCCGACCGAATACCGAAACGGATACCTGAGCGGATACCTGAACGGATACCTGAGCGGATACCGGAGCGAATACCGGAACGAGTCACCGACCACCGAGAAAGAACCCAAGATAGGCCAACAACGGAACGGACTTCCAACGACAGGATACCTTCTGAGAGAACCTCAAACAGCGATCGATCTAACGATCGATTATCCAACGACAGATTAGTTGGAGCCCTATCTTCAGATCGGTTATCTTCAGACAAATCCAGTGATCGGTTATCGGGAGATAAACTGTCACTTTCCGACCAAAGCTCGCACGAACGTTCCTTCGAGCGAATTATGGGCGATAAAATTTCAATCGAGCGATTATCGGCAGAGAAAAAGTCTCTAGATCGATTACTGCCAGATAAAAGTTCGATAGAGACATCAAGCGATAGAATGTCGCACGAACGGTTGTCGAGAGAAAGGACGGCAATCGATCGATTACAGAGTGAAAAAATGTACGAAAAACTGCCAGAGAAATCGTCATTGAAACGGTTACTGCATGAAAAAGTGGATAGGGTGCCTAGTGAAAAAATTGAAAGACTATCGAGTGATAAGTCGCTTGAGCGATTACCGAGCGAAAAGGTGTCGGTTGAGCGATTGGCGAGTAATAAAGTGTCTATGGAGCGAGTGGAGCGCATCGCTCCGGAGCGATACGTCAAGGCGGAAGCGGATGTCGGGTCGGGACTCAAGTCGAGAGGGTCAGAGCGACTGGAGGAAGCGTCGTCTAATGGTGAGATTGTCCTCTACATATGTAATTGTTGTAAGTTTGTAAGATAAACGCTAGGAAAATATTATTAATAGTAATAAATATTTTTGAACGTTACACACAGCGCCATCTGGTCCCAAATAAACAAAACTTGTGCTGTGGATACCAGACAACATGCATACTTTTTTTTGAAAATACATTGTCCTGTGTAAAAAGCGAACCCACGCCCCTCATTACAGCAGGCAGGTTGTACACTGACCTGCATTCCCGTAAATATGTAGGTTTTGTGCAAATTTTATAGCATTTAAGGAATTAAACATATTTGAAATAAGTTTTTACTTTTGGCTTATTGGTAACTTGTATTAATTTGTTGCTTTTTTAAGGGTGAATGTATTAATTTGTAGTGAGAGTTAGTTAAATAAAGGTTGTTTGTTATTTAATAACAAAAATAAAATACCAAAGAATTCAAAAAAGTGATTTAATATGTTTAGTTTGAATATTTCCTAAAAAAAAATTTTTTCTATGTTTTTTAGTTTGTCCCGGTCGAGGTAGACCGCGCTTGTTGGTTCGCGTCCAACTGTCCCGGCTCGGAGCGGAGACGCTGCGAGCGATACAACGGCCCGCGCCGCGACGACCGCCGCCCAAGCGGCATTCCTCACCTACTCCCGAACAGGTATAATATTGCCTAGTTTACAATAGTGTTGCCAGCTCACGACAGTGTTGCCAGCTTATGACAGTTTTGCCAGCTTACGACAGTAAAGATTAGAATTCTTAATTTGAAATTTATGTGTTTAGGAATTGTAACCAATACTAGTTGATGATCCAAATTTTTTGCATCATTTTCTTAACAATATGAGGGCTGTTTATCTTGAACTTAAGGCTGCGTTTCATTACTGGTCGAACTTTTCAAGGGGAAAGTGTGGGGTAGGTAAAAAGTCATGCTATTTCCTAGATATTTGCGGGAAAGGGAAAGACTCTGAAATAAGTAGGATGTGATAAGTAATGCGTTCGTATATAAAGTCGCAACCTTTCCGCAACATTAGATGAAATAGCGTGCAATTTTACCTCGTCACGCCTTTCCTACTGATAAGTTCGACCCTTCAGTAGCTGGTTTCACAAACGCGATAAGTACTACTATAATATTTTACTTCGGACTATGTCACATAAACCTTTGGGTTCACAACATAATTTATGTATGTAATTTGTGTATCTATGTTTAGATGGTGTGCGAGGGTCAAATCGGTGAAGCGACCAACCACGAGCGGACGGCGGGGCGTGGCCAGACACCCATATACTACTCCTACTTCGAAAGGCTTCCGGCCGAAGCGCTCTCTGACGAGGAGAAAGACCACCAGTTAGTGGTTTTTATTATAGCTTATACATAAGAAACAAACCATAACATCACGCCCGTGTCCCGGAGGAATAGACAGAGACCAAGACTTCCATTTGCTACGATTCTGTTACATTTCTTTTGCTTTATACGTTCACGTCAATACTTTTACACAAGTTCGGCGGTTTGCAAAACCTTAGAGTATTCTTAACCTAGCCTATCCTGTGATGGAATTTAATTTGATAGAGGTCTTCCTCTACCGGTCCTTTCATTTACTTCGCCCCATAAATTTGTTTCGTGCATCTTCTTTCATTTATTTGTCTTTCTTAATTTTTGTCCCGTATTATACTATTTTTTATTGTCATATAGGATCACTTCACACATACTTTTCAACACATCAGTGAATGAATGTATCACCAGTAACTTAGTCAGAGATATCACAAACGACATTTGTTGCCGCAAACAGTTAATAATGCTCGTAACTGTAATATTTACGGATTATCGATAGTACAAACGTGATTGATTTTTTTATACTACTAGAGTGGTAAACAAGCTCACGATCGGCTTGGTGTTAAGCGGTCACCGTAGCCTACGGAACCGTAAACTCAAAAACTTTACAAACTGTAACAACCCGACCCGACATGGAAGTCCATTACTCTACCCGTTATACCACTCTGTCTTCTATTAGAAGAATATACAGAAAAATAATCTAAGAGTTCTAGGTTCAAGCCCTGAGTTGAAGTGAAATTTGACTTTTTTTTGTACTCTTATAAAAATAGGTGTTCATATACATAATTGTATTTAATATTACAGATACTATCTATCCGAAGCGAAGCGGCTTCGAACAGAAGCGGAACGCGAGCAAGAGACTTTATCTCGCGTAATGCTCTACCTGGAGTCTGTCCTTTGCTTCGTGCTGACGGGCCGCGTGTTGGAGCTAGATCTCGACACGAAGCAGGCGTTCACCATATACCGGGAGACCATCGAGTACATAAAGTCTATACACTCCATGCCGCAGCGGTTTAGGGCCTCGCCGCATTCCACATTCAGCAAGCTTGATATACTCAGGTAAAAACTCGTATATCGCTTTCGACTTTGATATTTAGAGGGTTGAAATTGTTAATCGGAATCAATATGCGATGCTGGTCGTGGTCAGTCATTGGATGGGTAACCGTCTGAGTCTGTGTGTCCGTGTGGCACATTTTTCTGAGCTTCTCCGTGTTTCGGAGGGCACGGTAATGTGATCGTTAATTGGTAAGACAGTTTATCATAAGATAGCCGTCGTTGAACCAAGACATTGTTCCTATGGGCGTCTTGAAACAGTTGAGTGTACACTGTCTTAAAATTGTTTGCCAATCTGCACTAGGCCAACATGATGGATTAATGGCCTATGGCCATTTATGGAAATGTCTATGCCCCTGCAGTTGGAAAATAGAATGCAACGGCTGAGATACAAAAAGAAATTAAGATACAAGGTAACTTAATTTCGTACACTTTGTGGTGTCTGCAAATAATCCTACCTTTAAGAGACTAAAAGAAAGATTCTTCCGAAAGTTTCATAATCATCAAACCACTGCAGTCCACTACTGGACAAAGGCTTCTCCCAAGGTTCGCCACTTTGCACAGTCCTGCGCCTTACGCATCCAATCTCTCCCATCAATTTTGCGTATATCTTAACTCTATCTGGCTGGAGGACGTTAAGACTAACAAAATATCCAATTGTCTATTTTTTTTTTTCGTGTTTAAGACCCGAAAATATGTAAAAAATAAATACCTATTGTTTATTTTTAGCCTTCGCGTTCAAGCGCTGCTGTACTTGCGTATGTTCAAGATGTATAATCGTGAAGTCAAAGAGTACAACAAGATCGTTCAGGAGTATCAACAAAAGGTTAACAATATTGTTTTATTTTATGACAGTTAGGTATGTATTTTATTGCATATTACAATAATCTATTGTATTTTTAAACTTAGCAGTTTTTGTTTTAACTCAAGTCAAGCATGTAGAGAGTAGTTAAACTACTGAACAATGTGTCTGGCTGGTCCAAGGCTAATGGAACGAGATAGCGCTAGATTCTTCTTTCTCTGTCACACTTACGCACCGCTGTAATTGCTTTCCCCCGCACGGGGTATAGGTACGTTGCAGTGTGTACGGATAGGGCGATCGGGCGTGTGCTTGTGTTGACTAGAAATGGAAACACTTTTATAAAGATATTTTACTGGTTATACTGTGATATTAGTTTTGGCACAGTTTTATGATAAGCAAACAAAAAGTATTTAGTAATATTAACAAACTAAATGTGTCAAATACTTCGAATAGGGTTGCTATTACCCAATAAGCAAGTTAAATTATCTAAACTTTTAAAAGCCAAGCGGTTGATGATATGCAAGTAATCTTTGCCATACATACATTTTCTTTGCTTAAATTTTTACATTTATACATTAGTTTTTTCCGATTTAGTTTTTCGAATACATACATACATTTTTTTCGAGTTAGTATTCTGATCTTATTTACTTGATTGCTAAAATTTTGATTGCTGTTTTAAGCAGTAAACATTGCTCTTTATATATATATATATATAAACACCTTGCTCTAACTTTTTTTTCAGCGACTGTTTTCCCCCTTCGAAGAATTAGGACCGGGATAATAAATATATTTACATCATGCGTTTTGAATAACATTACAATAATCATGTCACATATTGTTACAGCCAGCGGGACCAGAGTCAGTGTCTTCCGTGTCACCGCTTTCACCTACCCCTTCCCCCGCGGGCTCCGTGGGCTCAGTGGGGTCAGCTTCTTCCGGATATTGTTCCCTGGTACACGCCGTCCCGGCAAACGCTCATCACGCGCTATTGCAGCTCACCAAGTATTACACCTTCCTGTACGTAGCTCACGATCTGTGGGAGCAAGCGGATACGCTATGCCGGTCGCGCGCTAATAAAGGTAAAGTCTCAATTCGGTTTTTCTTTATAAATCAAATGACCCATGTTCCATTTATATAAAGAAAGACAATACTCTTAAATTTTACTTTTTAAGTCATTTCAATCTAAGTCTTTATTTCAGATCTGTTTATAGCGGTGGACCGTAAATGCGGACCGCTCACGCTTTCGTCTACGTTCCGACACCTAGTGCAGTACGTCCGATATGCGATATCGCTGCTAAAGAACTTGGCGCGTGAGTGACCGCACGCTGCCTAAACACCCTCCCCCCCACCCCCACGCCTTGAAGCAACAACAGAATTAAACAAGCAAATCTTTTGTGGTGATTATGAAGTCTGCTTTCGATTTTACGCGTATAGTTTTATGGTTGTTGCATTTATGTACATTTCTTTAATGTTTATAAAACATGAGTAAATTTTTTTTTCTAATAAGAATTGTTAACATTCAATTGCCAATATATTTTTTTTATAATCCTAATTATTATTTTTTATTTTATATATAATATGACATATATTAATTATTTAAAGGATACATACATAAGTTTCGTTTGTCTTTACTATGTATTTAAAAATTATCATATTATTAATATATGAAGATCCCTTTTGTGCAATTGAATGTTACTGTTCTAACATTATAATTGGAGGCAGCTCGGTCTTTTTTCGTTTGAGTCGTTGAGCTGTTGATATTTTTAACGACTTTGTGGCTTTTGATTAAAAACTCTACAACTGACAACTGCATACCAATGTGGCATTTAAAAGAAAAATACATGTTGGGATACAGAAACCTATTGATTGTGCCAAAATAAGTTGTTTGTTTTGTAGGTTTTTACTATTTTATAGATTTTTTGATTGAAAAAAGTCCAAATTGTGTTGTTTCATTATTTCCTTTTTTATACTTTTAAATGTTGTTTAAAATAGATAAATGTATTTTTATACAGTAATAAGGCGCCATCTTGACGATTCTTTTGGGAACTTACTCTATTTTAATATCCGATATTACATTATGCTATTGAAAATTTTAAATTAATGTCATAAGAAGGCTGTCCTCAGATTATGCTCTTCCCAAAACGATGACCAAAAAAAATGTTGTAAAAATTGTAAAGAAATGCTGTAAATAAAGGGATAGTTGCGACCTAGTCGCTTTCCATGGACACTGACTTTGTAATTATTAGGTGATAAAGTAACCATATCTTAAGATTTTTTTTTCATTTTAGAAACTTCTGTAAAGTATTTACAGTCGAGAAAATAAAGCGATAGATCATATGTAAGTTTGATCAAAGAGCGATCGGACGATGAACGTGAATTGTGGGCCAATAATTGGAGTATGTACCAGATGGGATCATAAATATAGTTCGCAATAATTTTTACAAATATACTTTTTCGCTTCAGTTTAAACTCGTAAGAGACTTAGGGAAATAATTCGTATTTAAGCAGTTTTTTTTTAAATGAAAATTTTTTGGTGTTATATTAAAATTTTATATGACAAAAAAAATATGTGAGAACAATTTTCGTGGATTTTTTATTGTAGTTTCAGAACAATGGTGAGCAAATCTCATTTTTGGTTTAATTTTTTTTTATAATGATAATGAAATCTTTTTGTATACATATCAAGTACATTTGGTAAGAAATTTTGTAGGTTCCTGTTTGATATAGAGGGCAGTTTAGCAAATTTAACGTGATAGTGAAACTTCTTAATATTTTTTTATTACTTTATTCCAAATTAGTATTTTGATCTCGAAATAATCAATATAATTAAAAACATTGACAATAACGCCCTATATGGATACTAAATTCATTATAATACAAATTCAATCAAAACTAAACATACAAAAAGTTAAAAAAAAAAAATGAAAAACCGGCGGTTTTGCAACGAAAACTTTTTGGATCGTTGTGATTAGATTTTGTTTAACTTTTCATTGAAAATAGATTGGTACTTAATTGTTTTTTTTTAATCTATTAAAGAGAACCACAATTTTTAAATGTCATAATGCTGAACAAATTGATTGGCTTAAGTGGAACGGTGCAAATATTATTTAAATTATATCAGTTTAGAGTACAATATAACTTTAACTGTGTCTAAATACATATTGAGAATGGCTTGTATAAGTTTTCTTTTGAATGGATGCCGTAACACCAATATTTGTATTTCTCTCGGTTGTTTATAACATTTATGTTGTGATTGTATAATATACATAAAATGATTATACATTTTGTAATTAATATACATGTTAGTGCCAGATAGGTTTTTGTATGGGAGTTTATAGTGTTACGCATAGATTAGGCACTCACGGAGTGTCAATGCGCATACAAGAATGTTGCAGGCACGTAAACACGTGTATATGCAGTTATATTCACGTGCACACGTAAATGCATGTACATACATGAGTTTACGCACAAACATCGACATGCAGGTGTGACAGAAGTGAACTTGCAATTTGGTTTAAATATATACAAAATTACATGTACACATAGTACTGTGTTGATTAATAACGTAGTTATGTGTACATGTAGTTACATAATTGTGTGTACACGTGTGCAATTGCGCATATATGTGCACACAGAGTCGTGAACGCAAACAAAATGTCGTGGACAAAAATAATCGTTGCAATGTTGTTATTGAGACGCTACGAGATGCCTTGTACATATTGATAAATGTAAGAAATGTGTAGTTTTCAACCTACGTTTTAATTTATAATGTAAACTATATTTGTAGCTAAGCGGACAAGGAGAAAACTAACATAATAATGATTTAAGTAAGGCGTGTTTGTTTGTGTGCGTGCGTGTGTTACAGTGACGAGGCCTGACGGTGTGAGTGAGTGAATGGGTTCACGGGATCCTGTTTATTATTTTTTAAATAAGACAATTTGTATATTTTTAAAATAAAGTGGATATTGTAAAGTGTTTAGTAGAGGGAGCTTGCAGCGTTCATTTTTCTTAGTATATACCTAGTTATAATAAAGGTTAGGCCGTGAGCGACGGAAAACATTACCCTACGCTAGTTACCTGCTATGTTAGAGCACGCGAAGCCAGCGCGTGCAGGGCGACAAATATAATTTTGCGGTTGCAAAAACGGTTGATAACACACTCTTAAATCTCATTTGTGTAGGAGCTGTCGATCATGTTACGTTTGTCGCACTGTACTTTATGAGATGAATTTTTTTTTGGAGTCACTGCTCTCTGACACTGTTTATGTCACACATAATAGTTTCTAATATTTAAAAGGCGAAATTTTACATATTTAACGATTGTCTGATTCCTGACGACAAAGTAATTTGAGTTGCAACGATGAGGTGGGGTTCATTTGGTGCGCATATCACGTGTACGTGGTATATGTGAGGTTCAAACTGATGTACAATGTTAACACTACATGCATGCACTGTTTAAAATTTTATCCAAGACCTTTAAGTCCATTTACAATGTAACAAATTTATTTTTCATTCTGTATTATTGAATAACCTTTTCACTAAACAATCTTTGAAAACCAGATGGACTGGAATGATTCATATCTAGAAATATGAGCTCACATCGCGAATAGTGCATTATTGCAAAATTGTGTTATGCTGTCACTTACAAAACACACTTTTGTCACGCGCGAGAGTAAAAAAGCGCCTATACAAATTAAACCGTAGCTTGACTGTCCCCTTAACACGAATGTATCGTAATTCGACAATGATTTTCGACTTACAAATTCTATGCAATAACTTTTTATTAGAAGTAGGTCCTTCTATACTTAAGTTAGATTTAACTACAAATTGAAAATCGAGTTCGAACATCGAGTCATTCGTGTCTAAAGGGACTAAGTCACATACTTTGAGCTAAATTTTAAATTTGCGTGACCTTATAAGGTTAGCGTTCACTACAACTGTTCCGTATAGCATGGCAACCTACTACAACAAAATCATTTTATTAGGACTGTCGCACATTGCTACGTAGGTGTGGAATTTTGCCAGTGCGCTTGTTGGGATACGAACTCACATTATGTGTGTTTGCCTTACAAGAACAGTGGCGACATTAACAGTGTCTGAGTAATACATGAAACAATTGTCATGTGACCATTCTGCTAATATAAAATATGAAATCGGTACTTATTTTATGCACAAAAAATATTTATTTGTTTTAGTTCGTTATTTATTTATTGATTGATTAAATAATAATGGTAATTGTTTAATTTAATTTTTTGACATTGTATTTATAATTATTTTTTTTTTGTTGCCAAAATGAAACCTTGTTTACTTAATTGTGAAATAATTTCAATTGCTATTTTTAGTAGGTTTAATGTATAAATTTATGATTTTTAAAATAATGAATTGTCTATATAAATTACTTATGTGCCTTTTGTTGCTAATGGCTTAATTTTCGTTTATATTTGATTAATTTCGGCCTAGTATGAACATTCATTTATTTATTATTATCAAAAATGTATCTCGTCTGGAAACTCGCATCTATGTACTTGATTTATTCCTTTTTTGTTATCGTTTTTGTTCTTAACTCATATTCATATGTTACTTTTGTATTTTTTCCAATTAAATTTTGAGTTACTTTTTCGTTTGATTACAACGACGGGGTTTGATAATGTATACCTAGAAAATTATTAATGTGGCGTTGACGTAAATATTTTATAAAAAAATTACAATTCAATTTTTAATTGATCTGAATTGTCTGTTACCGCCGAAAGTTAAAATAAAAATCTTTTTTAAAAAATATATTTAAAATAATAAAAAAAATTAAAATACATAAAAAATACATATGATTCAACCATCTTCATTTTTAATTTTATCTGTAAATTTAAATGTTTATTTTGAATGTAAAACTAAAAATAAATTATGTCAACGGTTACATTCAGCATTTTGCAGCAATATTGATATTATGTCAGATAAAAAATGTATTTATTTATACATTTTGTACTGCGGACAGTATGCGTTGAATCACAATGATCAAAATGAACCCTAAAATTGAAGCCAAATTTTTGACAATTTTATATATTTTAGTTATAAATTGATAAACAGATGTGAGCGCTGGTTTATAAAGCGTTTGGCATTGTGTTAGGAAATTGTAAAATACTGTTTTCTTTTTTTAGTAGTATCTTGTGTTAATAGCATGTATAATTTGTTTTTTTTTATATTCGCGTTTAAGAATATGTATAAAATTGTTTTCTCTTAATTTTATTATTTGTGTAACTACATCTTATGTTATTGATGATAGAATACATTTAATTTTTATGTATGTTTTTTGTTTTTTTTTCTTTACATTTAATTTTTATGTAGTTTTTTTCTTTTTTTTTTAAATAGTGTTACAGAGACTGAACAGCATATTTCCTAGCCAGCAGTGTAGGAAAAAACGGTCGCGAAGGTTTGACACAGAAAAAGATGTTTTTTTATCATCTATAGCTTTTACTATTGAGGAAAGTCTCGAATCGCTGTTGGAAAAAATATCGCTTCGTAGACAGCGCGAGTTGAAACCTAACTACATAGGTTTTCGTTAAGAGGCAAAATGCGAAATCCTTTAAAGGAAATCAAGCAAGCCTACCGGATTTTGAGACACTGTTTTCTGTATCGAATACGCCACCGAGACGGATAAGTAAAAAAACTTATAGGTACTAGGCTAATAATTACTCGAATCGCCTGCTTTTTGGAATATACAGTTGTTATTCCAATTCGGAATCAGTCCATACTGCCTTATAGCAAGTGTCTTCATCGCGTACTTGATTCAATTTATATTTACATGCTGTCCGTGTGCGTGTGCCTCGAAATAAAATAAACGTTAAAGTAGTTGTATAGAAATTAACAAGATACACATAGTTCTGTGGAGTTTGACTTAGGGTAAAAATTATGCCTGTCTTACATCTGACAAATAATTGGATTATCGCGAATCAAAGTATTCTACAGTTCGAACCACGGATCTTGAGGTTTCAAGGTCATTTTCGCAGATTGCAGTCTCGTGTTCACCTATTGGTCTTTCACCGCGCATGCGTTTGCTCGCGTTCACCAATTCGAACTGCGAACCAGGATTGGTTAATTGGCGAATTTCTAAGTACACTTTTACTAAAATTGTAATAATCAATATAGATATGAACTATATTTTAAACACTTATGTAACTCAGTGTAACTACATGCGCATCATATGATCTTGGAACCCCAAGATCCGTAGTCCCATACGTTACGTATATTATTTCTGCCGTTGGCACTTGAAATAATAGTGCTTTACGGTATTTAAAAAAGGGTCAATTGGCTGCACTCTTGCTACTTGCGAAGTTAATAAAACAGACTTTGGCATTTATATGTAGGTATATGTATTTCTATGATTTATTCTCAAAATATGAAAAAGACAAAAAGCAAAATCAAATGAACTATATTTAATCGATTGATTTTATCATTTGAGCCTAATCATAGTTTTCTTGATTATTTTTAAGTTTACAAAATAGTTCGAGTTAGAGAAAACAGTGTATACGTGAACTGAATTACACGTAATTTTCTTGGTTTTTTTTTTTAATAATATTATTAGGTTATCATTACTTGTCAGGTGGAGTATATTAAAATAAATTGTAACAAAAGCATCGAGTATGCAAGCAATATACATAAATTTACATCAAGTTAACAAACACCAAAACGCTTAATCAATTAACAGTGCTTTAGAATTACCTCGTCAATGTCGTGCTAGATGTCGTGTAGATCGCTGCAAGCTCGTTATAAGTAGGTTTATAGGTACGGTATACATATAAATACGGCTTCTTCGGGCTGAATCATTTTTAAAACTATTCATAGGAATATTTTGGCTTTAATAGCGTGTGAATTCACTTTAATTTACACTAAAATGTCTACACATGCTGATACTTAGGAAGCCAATGTTTCACATAGCTCTGACAAATAATCGATTATTATAAATTACTGAGAATTCGGAAAAATAAATGCTTATGCCAGATTTTGGCCCCGGAAGAATGGCGGCACATGGAATATTATGTACAATGTTGGTTGTAGACACCTATTGTAATTTGCACTTTAAGTACGTAAGGATGAACTTCGTCTAATAATCTAACTAGCAACGTGACATTACAGATGCTGGTTATAAACAGTGTTGGAATCAGTTAATTCACTTCATCCAATCGCTCTCATTTATCAAAAAGTAAAGAGAGTAAAAGAGAGAGTCAGATGATATTTCTGGGGCCTAGTGAAAAAGGATATACAGTAGAAACTCGATTAACCGGACTAATTGTTGTTGTGAGGCATTCGGATCGAAAATCCGGATAATCAAATGTATGCAGAAAAGCTGGTTTTGTGCAAGTAGTACCTACATAATGTTATATGTTTATTAAAAACCACAAATGCATATCAACGAAAATCAATGTTTATTAAGAAATTATTAAGAGATACATTTTCCAACATGTATGTTGTGTTACATACCTACATATGTAATACATACTAAAATACTGCAGCCTTAGTCATTTTATTAAATATTTAGGTATATACGTATGTACGAATAATTTTTTTACAATAGGAATGTATTTGGTAATTTGCAATTGGTAATGATGAAATAAAATTATGTTCTTAATATTACTTATCGTGGATGTACCTATACTTTTTAGG
The DNA here is from genome assembly GCA_946406115.1 of Apoda limacodes. Lineage (NCBI taxonomy): Eukaryota > Metazoa > Arthropoda > Insecta > Lepidoptera > Limacodidae > Apoda > Apoda limacodes. The sequence continues at coordinate 14,653,639 of OX291561.1, forward strand.
GTTCCATACCTGAAAGGTAATTAGGAACCCTATTACTAAGGCTTCGCTGTCCGTCCGTCTGTCTGTCACCAGGCTGTATCTCATGAACCGTTATAGCTAGACAGTTGAAATTTTCACAGAAGATGTATTTCTGTGCTGTAAAAAACAGAAAAAAAAAATATTTAAGGGGGCTCCCATACAACATACGTGATTTTTTTGCTCGTTTTTGTAAATAATGGTACGGAACCCTTCGTGCGCGAGTCCGAGTCGCACTTGGCCGATTTTTTGATTATTCTATAATTTATTTTGTCTTTAAGCGATAACACCACTCTCACGCTTTGACATTTTTAAATAAATGTACTAGATATGACACGCACGTCAGTGCCGGAGTAACAATTGCTAACTAACTATAGCTATAACAATAACGAAACGCGCAGCGCAGCAATTTCACGGGGCGCAGGCGGGATATGCCAGTTCCGACACGTTCATGCTTACATAATTTCGACTCTTGTAGGTGCACATATAATTGGTCTCGTTTGTTAGTCCGGATAGTTGCGAATCCGTATAACTGAGGGTCGGATAATCGAGTTTCTACTGTAAGTCGAAAATATTTGATTTTGAGTTTTTAGTTTTAATGAGAAAAACAAAAATGCAGACATTGATGTTAAAGAAAATACGTTTTCACACTACCAATTTTTGTGTTTATGGAAAAAAAAAACATATATCTTTTAACCGACTTCAAAAGAGGAGGAGAAGGTTCTCAATTTGCTTGATTTTTAACCGAGTGCGAAAGTGAAGGTAATTTTTTTCGCGCGTATGTTTCATACATTCTTTGTTCTCAAAAAATTAGGACTCAAAGTTATTGATCCCCCGAGTGTCATAGCGCACATAAAAATAATATGGCGGCAGTATTGCACAACACTCAATTTTGCCTCGCAGCCTAGTTAGTGTAGCCTTCTGCTGTGCAGAGAGTGTGGGTTCTATTCCCGCACTGGACAAACATTTGTGTTTGTCGTGAGTCTGGGCGTATTTATGTATATGTATGCATTTCCCAAAAAAAAAGCAATTTATATGTATTTTTTATCCCTTGTCTGGTACCCATAACACAAGCTTTGCTTACTTTGAGGCCAGACAGCGCTGTGTGTAATGTCAAAAAATATTTCTTTATATTTTTTATTTTGCTCCAACCGTATCATGTTTGGTATTAAAATAAAAGATATAAAACACTTATAGTACAAAAGTCAAGCACGAGTCGGAAATAGAAAAAAAATTTAAAATACTCCAATTAAAGATAGGTATATCAACCGTATTTCGTATCAAAAAAAGGTTAGATTATATAACACTTATTTTTTGTTATATAAATATATTGTGATTTCATGATATCCAAATTTCTAACTAGTTATAAGCAGGTGGAACTTATTTAAATGCAAATTTAATAGGAAATAGTACAGATATCTGACACTTGTCAATACCTTATAGCGAGTGTATGCTATCGTTACTACAAGTAACTACTGTACTACTATTTGAACTTGCACTAAAATGAGTCCTAGTTTACCTATAATTAAATATTTGGCTAAGTACTATATTATCATGAAGTCTGACGAATATATTTTAATTCATAGAAAATATCATTAAACGATATTGTGACCGTGACTTAACAGGAATAGAAGTAAATATGTTTTAGATTCACTTGTTGACTGCTTTGCTTTTTAGTTCTTAATGTTTTTGCAGTCGAGTTTTAATTTTTTTAGTTAAATTTTTTATTTTGTAGTTTTTGTTGCCTCAGTACACCGTTATATAAATTTTGATTTTTTAAATGACCGTCTATCGGACTCCTACCGGTCTACCACTTGAACGGCCATGTTATGTAAGTTTCTGTTTCGGCCTCCACCAGGCACCGCTCAGTGACATTAACAAACCAATATTTGATAGAATTATCGCTCCGCATTTTAACACGTGCAAAGTTAAATGATTAACATTCTAGATGACACCTTAACATTCTAAGGTTGGTTGCAATGCGGTGCGTTTTTGAAATTGTAACGCATCAGATTTTGTACGCGCTTTGAATTTGAATTAAAAAGATTTAAGCTAAACCTAAGAACACTAAGATATGTAAAAATGTTCTCTCAATACTTAAGTCTGCGTTACTTTTGCGTACGTCTGCGTTTTTGTTCAAAAAGCGATTATTATATTAAAGAATGCAGATTTTTTTCTCAAAAATCACAATATTTCGACAAAAACCCTTTTTCACTTGGACTCCAGATTTTTGTTGCACATCTCGACTAAATGATCTTAATAACACCATACCATATTTTACCAAAATTATTTATAAGGTCTTAACCGTGTTTAAACCGTCTACAGCACAGAGAATATTATCACTACATTTAGGTTTACAGTGTACACCAAGTTAGAATAGAGTTCATAATGTTAAATTGAAGTCGAAAATAACAAAATGCAGTTTACTTCTATGAAATGACATGTGCAGATGTGTTCGAATTAGAATGGCTACACTTATTTGAATAATCACGCGCAATAAGTTTTGTAGATCTTAAGATGATTGCCACTCAGTTTTTATTTATACAAACTCCATTAACATAAATAACTGTAACTATATCAGTTGAAGTACTACTACGTCTGTATAACAATACATTTCGCTACTCAATACGCGTTTTTATAATTATCATAGCTATTTATACAAAGCGCAAAAAACAAAGCCGCTACATTCATATAATGCCAGTGAATAAACAGTTTTTACTAAATTCATATCTATATTTTTATTTCCATCGATATAAACAACCATATATGTATGCCCACGGCCGAAATTTTGTGTTACTACCTTATTATACATTGCTCTCTTTCTAACTTACGTTGCATTGTAGTACTTTACGTCACTGGTTTGAAATGAGTCCTTCTAGCTTATTTCGATGTGACAACGTTTCGGTGAGGCGACAGTATGGAACGAAGATATCTTGCGGTTTATAACGATGTCTAATTCATTTAAAAACATCTTGTAAGATTTACTATAAATATCTAGTAAAATTAAACTACTGTCACTTAACGAATGAATATGCTTTTTGGTTATGGTAGTTAAGTTTTAGGTAACGATACGTAAGTTAGTTAGTTACAGTTATTTATGATAATAAAATTTGTGTAGAAAAATCTGTATGGCATTTACACCGACTGCAAGTTACTGCCTACCTCATCTTGTAGCTTTCTAAGTGGTATGCATACTGATAACTTTGGACATTTTAAGGAGAAAGTAGGTTATCGATATTGAATGTCTTTCAATGCTTATGTGAAAATTATTATTACTAAGTATGTTTTGTATTATTGCAATGTCCTAGATATCTTTATATTTCTATTCAGCTCGAAGACACCTTAGCTTTTAGGAATTTTGTGAAATCGTGCAATCGAATTAAAATTTCTAACGCGATGTGCTTTTGTATACGATGTAGTTAGATTGTAGAAGCATTAATTAAGTATAATCCGTTTTTAATAGGAAATCATAAATGATAATTATATCAGAACAATAACAATAACCTATAAACAGTTACTCGAACCAACTACTTTTATAAGCAAGTAACAAGGACACAAATTTTGATTAGGGAGACATATACGTAGGTCCGTACTTTTAATGGGAGCAGCAATCGAATGAGGTTTGGTGAAGGATTTCGTAATACATCAGGCAAATAATATTAAAGGCAGGCAACCCCAATTTCAAGGACGAAAAAATAAATATAGTTTTGCGCTTGTTAGACACTTCCGGACTTTGAATTCTGACTGGTGCAGTTTCGTGCTGTCTCTTTCTGTCCTGCAGAAAAATGTATGTGCTATCTTGCTGTCATTACTATCTGTGTAAGCCTGCGCTGAGTTTCCGGCCACGGACCAAAGGTTGTTTTAGAATATAGGGGCGGCATTAAGAGCTATGATATCGCATAGGCAAAATCGTTCTGTTCACCAAATATAAACAACCAATATGGCCGTTCACTATTTTGACAGCGCATCCACTGCTCTACCTCCCGAGCATGTGCAGCCAATGCGTTGAATGCGGTCCGGAAGTGACGTCATAGCGCATTCAGTCTAGGTTACCACAACGGTCGAATATGTGCGCATTCAATGCGTATAATGCTTGTTAACAAAACGCCATGTAAGTAATGCTGTTATCAGAATGTTAAACAAGTTGTGGGTTGTTTCTAAAAAGTAAATGTATTAAATGAAAACCTTCAGTCCCGTGCTGTCAATAATATGGTTGGAAAAAAAAAATGTTAGTTTTAATGAGAACCGCAAAAGACCAACGCGCCAAAACTAATTAGTGTTCAATTAAGTTTATTAAGTATGTTCAAACAATATTTTTATAATTAACGTCTAAATTGTGCAATTTTTGGTGCAGCTGGACTTAACGCGTCGCATGTAGCGGTTTTTGTGCCTCAAAATATTATAAAATGCAGTAACTTATTTAAATGTAGATTACTTAAAGCTAATAGAAACACAATAGAAATATTCTAAACAATGTAATTCATATTCTAATTTGTGTACAACATGCTCCAATAATATTCTAATCTATGTACAACATGCTCCAATGTGTTTGTTCAATGTTTACGCTTATAATTGCGCATACATTTTGTGTTAGATATCGATACTTAGCATAAAGCGTTATAAAATATTCGGAAACCTCATTTTTTTTTCAAAACGTGTATTGAACACGAAGTGGAATTGATATCGGTTATTTTAGTTTAGTGTTAAAATAAAGTTCAAAATCTTCAAAACGAATTGTGCCTTAGAAGTCGTTTAGCCTACAAATTTCGTTTGATTGAATAAGTAGATCGCTTAATCTAATGCTGTAATATAAATAAATACTTCATTACATGTCAACACCACGATCAGTATTTCACGTATTCGCGCACTGTACACTAAATGCACATAAATTGTACAAATAAATATTAGTATACATATTGTTTTAATATTGAGAACCCCTTTCTGAGTTCATGTGTTATATTTAAATTAATGCAATAATATTTAACAATATTTTGTTCTATTTGATGTTGTAATTGATTATATTTACATTATATACAACTTATACGAATATATAATTAGAATCAGTATGTTATATGTCTTAGCAATAACTTGAGTGTGGCAATAAAGTCTAGTGCATTTGCTTTTATAAAATTGAATAAGTAAATCTATCTCGTTCATAACAGTTGACCTGACGCTGTAAACTGCTTTTTAAATAATGTACGTACTCTAAGTTCAAATTCTCAACATTTAAAAAAATATATTTTGATATTAGATTACTTGCACGCGAGAGTAATGGTAGTTTGACTATGTGTACGTAGGTAAATGTTGTGTCGTTACATGAATAAAAACTGGTTTACTTTGTACTTTTACATTTAAATAAAATAAGTGACTTTTATGAATTTTCAGATTTCTTTTTATTTGGGAACATTAATTTTTTGATTTATATGGCAGTAAAAAAACACAACTTAACTTCTTATTTCTATAAGTTATGTGTTCATATTTTTAGTCACACTGCTAAACTGATGTATGATTTATTGAGTATACACCAGAAATAGATATTAGGGTAAGACTAAGTGCCAAGAGTCGCGAAATCTTTCCTAAGTGCAATTCCTTCTCAATTACTGTATCTACTTATTAATGGTGTATTTATAGCGTTGATCTGTAGGGTCTCGCTTAGCCAAAACACAAATGTTCGTAAGCCTTCGTCATCACTCGTAACAAAGAACACAGTTCGAATATCTGACTTTGTAATTATAGTTAAGTTACATAGTGAAATTGACAACATTAACATTTTTGTGGTAACAATCTTTGTCACGAGAACAAATTAAACGTTGTTATTACAGCAAAGTTACCTAGTTAGATCGACATTGTTGTATCAGTAAAGTTAAATGTAAGAATAAGAACGTTGTCATTGTAACTATGCTAAGCTTCACAATAACAAAATGTTTTTGTCAATTTGTCAATTTTTTATATGGTTGTATTTACTAATATTATAATATAATATAAGTAGGTACAACATTCATTAATTTACTGGCTTTGCCTATTTCAAATATAGGTAGTATATTCATAACAATAACGTAAGAGTTCATTTTTTAGAATTTTGTTTTTCTTTTGTATATACTTACTGTGTTCTTTGCTATCATGGCAAAATTAATTCAGGATACTTTAAATCAACCAACGTAACCTAAATATTTAATGTTACAACAAATCTGCTTAACATCTTTTTGATTTTTTGAGAAAAATATTTTTAATTATGATTCTGTTCTGAATACATATTCGGGATAAATAAAGTAAAAAGTAAACATTTATTAAATAAATTAAACACATAGCACACGTAAGTGCTAAAAGTGACATTAAAAAGTATCCTGACATAAAAAAGTGAGAAAAATGTAATAAACGAAAATAATTTTAAATACAACTAGATGTTAATGTTAAAATTTATGTTTTGTAGTAAATGTTTTATTATGTGTAGCTGTAGTAGAGTGGTAAAATATATATAATGGTAGATGAAATGTAATTGTTGTAATTCAGTTGACTGTAAAATGTAATTTTGTTACAAAGACTGTCTCAGTTGATTTGTTAACAATATTACTTTTAACCACTTGTTCTACAATTCAGATCATAGCGTCATTATATCATAGTTGATTACATATGAACATTTTATAATTACTAAGGTTTAGTTATTATATCCATATCTTGATAACCATATTGAAATGATTGCATACAGTAAAGAATACGTCGGGCCTACCACTTTAACACGCTTAGAGGCACCGGTAATTATTAAGTCTGCCAAAGAATAGGATCATTACATGCCTCATTTTCAACTATCAATTGTGAAAAAGAGGCAAAATAGCATCCATTCGATTTGGAACGGAATTGTAAATTTTTTGTAATATGTAGAAAAAACTAAGAGACAAAAAATTTATAGTGTGAAATTGTTTACCAAACGTCGTCTGTGGCGTTAGACGAAAATATTATTTTTCTTAGAGCATTATATTGTAATTAAAATGGTAATATATAGAAATATGGGCGTTTATGGTAGTTTCCTCTGCAGTGTGGCTGTGCGCTGACGGAGGGGATAAAAAAATGTTATTTTTTTACAAGCGCCGCGACCTGACAATGAGGTTAGGGAAACTCCCATGCCTTCTCATATTTGTTACGTTTAAGAAGAATTATCTATTATCTATTTCAAGGGGTGAATAACTACCAACACTTTTTTATATTATAATAATTATAGAAATTATTATTGAATGATTTGTTTTATTTAAAACTTTTTTATATACAACTAAGGTGGCACACAAGCTATCGGACCGCCTGATGTCCTTCCAACATTAGGGGCATTACTTGAAACCAGAACTAAAGTAAATTTCTAGCTACGACCGTGCAAAGTATATATAATTTTAAAAAGACAAGAAACTTATTAAATAAAGTTTATTTACACTTGATTTCTTACATGTTTTTTCTTTTTCTTCTTTTTGTTAGAGTGAGCTTCTATGAGGTCATCGATTTCTTTGCTGTCATCACCGAGTCGTTTCTCTCCACTGGAAACAGTAAAATAATAAACAATCTTAACACCAATTTAAAGAGTCTACAGCCATGCGCAAAATCGTGCTATTTGTAAAAATACTCCTACCGTATGCGTGCGTCATGTGCGTCAAAACGCAGATCGGAATATTTGCACATTAATTTTTTTTCTTGTGTGAGGGTGCCGAATGTGAGAAAACGGCTTTTCAAAATATGACTCTAACTGTCAAGTAGTTTAGGTCAAGTTATAGTAGCCTCAACTTTACAGGACTTTAGTGGCTGAAAAAATTCTACTTACCTTTTGACCGAGACAAGGTGTTTCTGCTTCGACGTGGCCAGTGCTTGATTCCATTCGAGGTCACTGCCCTTGATTTTGTACTGAGTGAGGTCCTCGCCCATCAGACGGGATAACTCTTTACGCTGCTTCCGCTCTAATTCCTGGATGAGTATTGAAAAAAAAAAAAATCATACCACCATACTACGGTATGCTTCCAATTAAATATAAATATTAAATATATATTTTTTTTATATATATATTACACAGCGCCGTCTGGCCCCAAAGTAAGCTAAGCTTGTGTTATGGATACCAGACAACGGATACAAATACATAAATATTACTTTTTTGTTGTAAATACATACATATCATGCATAAATACACCCAGACTTAAGACAAACACAAATGTTTATATTATGACAAAAATTTTCGTTCATGGCGAGAACCCACACCCTCTGCACAGCAGCTGGCCACTCTACCAACTAGGCTGCGAGGGGGGTCAATTACATCTGTTATATTTTTTCATAAAATTTGGCAGTTGGAGTAAGCTTTAGAATTAGGGGAAATTGTTTTAATTGATCTCAACATCTTTAAGAGATAAATTACCCCTGCGCCACTTTAGTCTAATATCCGAACAAAATATTTTTAATGATTTCGTAGTATTTTATCTTTCTTTTTTAGCTCGTCAAGAACTGACCAGGGAGTTATATATGTACCGTACGACATATGGTAAATAACCACCTTAGTCCAAAAACACTATATTATAAGCGGCGATGGGCTCACCCTCTGTCACGTAGGAGTATAGTGAAAGGTGTAAATTCTCTTTTCATCCACATCTTTCCGCTTTACGATGAGGGTGTGTATCCAGCTAATGGTAACCCCTTTCGAGATTCAAAACCGTAAAGACGTACGTACATACGATGCATACTTAAAGAACAGATTTGTATAGAATACATCTGTAAGTATACATACAATGATGAAGTACATACTCTCTACTTGAAAGGTCGCTGTTACATACACTGGCTGGAAAATATCATCATTTATGTCACTTTATGGTTATTATTTCTTTCCCTATCACATTCTGGTATTTATTGTACAATTATATACTTAGCCAACCCATCTTCCTTAAAACATTTTAATAAAGGAGGATGAGCAAAAAATGTATGACTGTCGGTCTATCTACTCAATAGTAATGAAATATACGTCATTAGACGCAAAGGTGTAGGCAGTGGGGTTTGAGACATTTTGTCAAAAACAAGAAACAATGGTTGTCCTAAATCTGGCGAGAGATGCGTAAAACAACGATCACACACTCACTACACATAAATCTCGACTTTTCTCTCACTTTAATTTTGCCAAATCGTTCGCTCTTATAACATGAAGTAGGTACAAGTCAGTTCTGACGGTCGCTGCCGGCATGTCCAATTAAAATACAATTACAATAAAATAAACCCTTACCCAATAAGATTTTAAAATAATCTTCCAAAAAATCATAAAAAAGGGAAGGAACCCCTTTCCAGGGCGGGGGTTGGCTCTAATTTTTGAACCCTATTTCTCACATCATATCGTCCATATAATAAAGTACTAACATTTAGATTTTCAACAGTGTAAACCAACTTGCCCAGTCTCCTTTTGACTTCAATGTTGTTTAATGTGCGTCTTACTTTATTTGGTTTTAAATTACTATTATAACATTATTGAGTAAATAATTTCAGACCCATGTTAGAAGCACGTACTATTTTGACGAAATCTTTTTTCTCGGGTTTCATGAAGCATTTTGACATCTATTTCAACTTATTTGAAATTCTGCTGAACCGAGGGGCGTGGGTACGATCTATACACTGGGCAAACATTTGTGTTTGTATTGAGTCTGGGTGTTTTCTTGTACAATACATGTGGTTTTTTTTTTTAAAAAAAAATATTAGTATCCGTTGTCTCTTACCCATAGTACAATCCTTTCTTAGTTTGGAACCAGATGGCGCTGCGTGACTTGTCCAAAAAAGATAATATGTGTAAAATATTATTATAATTGAATTCTAAAAGTTTTTTTTTTTATTTTAATGGTGTTAGGCACAAATGGGAATATGAGGTAGTCTAAATTTTGCCTTTGTATTATCTCTTAAAAAACACAAAATTTGGGCTTATTAGGTTTAAGATTAATTTTTGCTGAGTTAATTCACAAAAAGATCATACTATGAGTTTTTAAGTGAAAAAATTAGACAAACTTCTATTAATAAAACCAGCGTCTTTAAAATCAAAACTACACAACTTAAACAAAAATATTTATTTATTTCTGAATTTCGAAAATAAAATACAAACAAAAACAAAAATAAAACTACCAAAAGTTACCTTAGCCGCTTTCGACAGCTCTTCCTGTAGACTTTGCTTCACCGCACCGTCAGTGTTAACATCCTCAGCAGACTTATCGTCTATGCCTATTTCTTTAGCCGCAGTGTCTTCTAGAACGGAGTTGAGGATAGAATTGATCTTTTTGCAACCTTCGTAGAATTTCGCCAAAATTTGTGAACCTGGCAACCCTAGCTCGCTAGCTATATTGTCTACGTCTTTCATTTGGAAGCCCATAGCTACTAATATAACCTGGAATAAAAAATATTTCCAACATTAGACAGTATCCCAATTTTTGTCTCCAGCTCAAACTACATATTAGCTAAAATAACAGGCAGCGGGAGTCAGGCTTGACCAAAGAGAGTTTTATTTATTACTATAATACTATAAGATTTGAACCTGTAAAATATAAAAAATGATCTATCAGGCAGATTATTTCAGGTTTTTATGCTCAACATTTTTAGTGAGGCGAGGGAACGGTCACTTTTGTAGGTAAATTTTCGATCATAAATCACAAACTAAGTCACATACATTTCAGAATAGTTTTAGAATTTGCCATCAAAACTCGTTTGATTAACACCACCATGAACGGGTACCCACTTTCATTTCATTTATACAGGTCTTATAGCGGTGACACGGACGTAGCTCGACTCTTCACGCACGAAGTTTGACGACGGACAAAATTCTAGAGCAATATCCCACAGCAGAACTAGTTATTTTGGGAGACTTTAACGTCCACCATCGTGAGTTGCTCAGTTTCTCGGATCAATAACTATGCTAAGGGATATCTGCTTCTAAATTTGCTCTGACCTATAGATTCTCAGCTGGTGTTTCTCCAACGAGAATACCAGATATAAAGGACCATTCGAGCTCCTTACTGGACCTTCTGCTGACTACACGTTCAGACGGATATTCCGTGGTGGTATGCGCCTCTTAGTTTCTCGGACCAGTGTCTCGTTTGGCACACAACCCGATCCATCTGGGCCAACTAATGGCGTCTTGTGTGGCACTATAAGCTGGCAGATTGGGATGGATTGCGAGAATTTTGTGCATCGTACCCATGGAGGTAGCTCTGCTTTAGCTCAGAAGATCCTGATGTCTGCGCAGCCGCAGTTACTGAGACAATCCTCGCTGGTATGGAATGTTTTATTCCTAACTTGCGAGTAGCTGCCGGCGTCAAAAAACGACCGTGGTTTAACAGGTCTCGCAGCGAAGCTAAAATTCTTAAGCAAACTGCGTATGAGGCTTCGACCACGGTTCGTAATAATAAGAATCCGAATATTTCTGAGTTAAAACGCAAATTAAATGCTGCCTCGAGATTCAGTAAGAAAGCAATTGCCAGAGCAAAATTTCAATTCATCAGCAAAATAGGTGGGCGACTTGCGAGCTATCCCTCTGGGAGTCGTGCTTTCTAGTCGCTTGCTAAAGCTGCCAAAGAAAACTTTCGCCAGTTGTTACCACCACTGCGAAAGGCCGATGGTGACTTGGCCCATAGTGAAAAAGAGAAAGCCGATTTATTGGAGAGGTCCGGCGGGCATTGCTTACTCTAGACGTTAATAAGTAGAGTGGGCCAGACGGTATACCAGCAGTGGTGCTTAAGCAGTGATAGTAGACTCACGCGTCTCTTCGCGCTTTCTTGGCAATTTCCGTCTTCATGGAGAGTGGAAAGACTACAAATGTGCACCCGGTGCCCATAAAGGGTGATAGATCAGATCCATCGAATTACAGGGCTATCGCTATTACCTCTCTCTTCTCCAAGGTGATAGCGCGTGTGATCAACACAAAGCTTCTAAGATACCTAGAAAAACACGACCTGATCAGCGATCGTCAATATGGCTTTCGCCATGGTTGCTTGACTGGTGACGCAGTGTATCTCACACACCGATGGGGACTAGCCATTGAGTCAGGGGGAGGCATTGGCATGTAGCCCGGACATAGCGAGGGCATTCGATTGGGTCTGGCACCGGGGTCTTCTATCGAAGTTGCCATCTAACGGAGTGCCCGCGGGTGTGTACGAATGGGTGGCTAGCTTTTTGTCCGACAGACGACCCGTAGTTGCCAGTAGTTTCTCTGATAGCATGGACATTAATGCTGGTGTCCCGCAAGGCTCTGTGCTGTCTGCTACGCTTTTTCTACTGCATATCAATGACATGTTGGACATCAAGAATATGCATTGCTATGCAGATGACAGTACTGGAGACGCTTAATACACGGGTCGTGCAAACATACCTCGTTGCGTTGTGGAGGAAAACCGCGGAGAACTTGTCTCTCAAATCGAGACCACACTGTCCAAGGTATTTGACTGGAGACAGAAAAACTTGGTCCGATTCAACGCTAAGAAAACCCCATTAGTAGTAGCCCCACAATTCCAGAACAGTCCCCTATCCATCTCCAAGAGCGTTGGGATCCTCGGTGTTTACAGATGTAATAAATGTGATGATATAGATGTGTTCAAAGATACTGTGATGCCCCAGGTGTTGCAAGCGTCTATAAGCTACGGTGACCGCTTACCATTAGGCGGGAGCTTGATTGCCACTTTAGTGGTATAAAAAAAAGGATTACTGTTTAATATTGACGTGACAACGTCTTATAAATTGGTTTGCCGGGTGACACTTCAAGAAACTGCGTTACGCTCCGCTCACGTTATGCGCTCACAATGAGAGCGAGTGAGAGGCACGCGGCATGGTTAGCCCGCCTAAGAGCGAGAGAGACAGACATAAAAAGTGAAAGGCACAAGTTGTCACGATTCCGGACGGTTGTCCGACACTAATTTTTTTGGTATGGAGCCCTAACAATTAACATGTAATAAATCCTTGATATAGGCCTACTAGCAAAATAAAAGATTTAAACTTTTAAAATCACTGAGGTTTCTTCAATGTACCTTCTGCACTGGATCGAGTTTGGTGGCCGATTTTGCGTGGAACACGAGGCTCGCCAGAGGACAGAGCAGGTCAGTCACTAGTCGGTAGTCAGCCTGCTGGCGACAGTACGCCTCTAGTCGCGACAGGTCGTGACCAGAGAGGTGCTGCTCGATTAACTGTTTAGTTAATGCTGTTTTAAAGATAAATATATGTTATAAATATTATAAGTACAAGTTGTACTTGTGTTAGTACAAGTATAAGTTGAGAGACGTTGGGCGTGGACAGTAGCTGGATGAGACCGCCTACTGGCACATTATTTCCTCCAGTGTTTCGGAGGGCAAGCCGATCCTTCTTATTGTCATATGACAACTGTCATTGAGCCAAGTCATAGGCTTTATGGGCGGCTTGAAAACTGATAGCCGAGTGGCCACCAGCTTCATAATGTCCACCAAAATGCACTGGGCCAGCGTGGTGGACTATGGCCTAGGCCGCCTTATCCAAGAAAGTGCCTGTGCCCCTGCAGTGTGGCGTATAATGACTGAGGCGAAATAATTATTTTTGTCAGCGAATCACCCGCCCTCAGTTGAAAGAGATTTTGGCCAGTATCCAAAGATTGAAAAAAACCGCAGATTCCGTACCCGAGTTTAGAATTTTGTGAGTGTTTTTATTGAAATTTGAGGTTCGCCTAAGTTCCCTGTCATTAACAAGAATACCTATCTGTTGCTTAAGATACGAACGAGTACTCTAAGATATTCAAGTTTCGTTTTAAAATAAGATAAATTTTCAAAATACCTACCTATATTGAGATAAATAATGTATATAATAATAAATAAATAAATAAATATATAATAAAAGAAATACATACATCAGACATAGAAAAATTACTTACCAGGCAGCTCAATTTTGACGCTCTCATTAACAAGGGTTGTGAGTGCGAGCGAAGCAGGCAACGACCGAAGCGAGCGAGCAAGCAAACGAGAAAATCGCTTGCGAAAGTCCCCACTGTACGCAGCGAGCCACGAACATTCGTGTAGTGCGCGAAGCATTATACACGAATGTTCGCCTGTCAAATCGTTGGCTTTTTGACTGTGAAAAAAATATTTCTTAGTGCCTTTTGTACAAGCTCCCATACGTGTCTATATACTTTGCCGCCGGTTATCCGGCGCCGTCTACCCGGTTGCCGGAACGTGTTGAAAGGCCTTTACACTTACGACCACTAAACAATATTTTAGTAGTTTCTGACTTCTAGGAGTGTGATTTTCCCTTTTTTACCACTAAGGTGGCTAACAAGCTTACCGCCCGCCCGATGTTAAGCGGTCACCGTAACCTTGCAACACAAGGGTCATTAATTTTAAACAAAAAATTTAAAACATTATATTAGGCCTGTGAATGGAAGACCTGTTTAACATTATAAAAAAAATTGCATATTTTTTTATGGGCCCTGTACTTTGTTAATATCTTTTAGTATATTAAAAGAAAATCTTACCTGAGATAAACCGGCACATACTTCAGGGCCTTCCAAAATTTCAGCAGCTCCTCCGTGAGGCCAAAGCTAGTTCCAAGATAGTCGAGGTGTTCTGGTCGTACTTCCGTAAGACGCTTTAGCAGGGTGGGCGGTTTTGTTCTGACAAATTTTGATAGAATAAGTTTGACTGTTTATTTTTTACTTAAACAATGGAACCAACTATATATGCAGGACCAAGTTTATTTAGAGAAGGTAAGTTTAATCTACATAATTTATAAACCCAACTTTTGGGGAGGCATGCGGAATATTAAAAAAGTAAGGAAATTCCGCATCATAAGGAAGAGGAACTGGAATCCGTATCAACCCCAAAATTAGACTACATCGTCTCATAAAGTACAGTAGCAGCGTGTATGTATAAGTCTGTACATTATTTTGGGAATTACAACGCTTTTTTTCAGTTAGGTATCATATTTGCTAAAACATGCGTAGCTAACTATCATTAATAGTTATCATTAGTTGGATTAAGCGACTTCCTTTGCGAAATAAGGATGCGCGTGGGATGTGTTTACGACTCGCGGTATATAATGCAATTCTAGTCACTTACTCACTCAAACTACGTTAAATACCACGACCATTCGTACAGTTCTATCAAAATGTTAAAGACCATAGTGTGTTTCGCTTTATTAAGCATCGTGAGCGCTGAAATAAATTGGGACGAATATTCCGGCGAATGGATACCTGTGTACTTTTTCAAGGAAAACGTGGAACGTGTGAGATGTGAAAAGTTCGCGATACATTATCACAAAACTGTAACTTGTACACGTGACGGTAAAACAAGCAACTTGACTATATTTAAAGAATTTACACCGTATCAGATAGAATACTATAATATAATCATTGCCAAAGATGCTAAAGAGGCTGATGTTGATTTAGAAATGCGTTTCGAAGGCGAAGAGGCGGTTTGCGCTAATCACACAAACGTAGTATTCAGATTACTAGAAGATCCCAATTACCTATTGGTACACAATGTGTTAGCTGATGTGCTTTTTGTTAGAAATGTTCCTTCAGATGCAGAAATGGAAGGATTTATTGATACACAAAAGGACTTGAGGAAACGTTTCCGCCAACCAGCGTGTCGTACAAGGAAAATGAGTTTTAATGTCGAACCCTTGAGTACTAATTCTATTTCAATTGGACCTATTTTTTATAAAAAATGATTTGGGTTATATTTATAGTTCATTTTTAATTATTTAAAACGTTCCGCAACTATAATTAAAATAGGTGTACATTTCTCAATTAAAAACAAGATTTAATATTGAATAATATTAAAATTCATCAGACGTTCTTAACATTTCTCATCAGATCTCATCCAACCATACTTTTTTATCACTAGACACATAATTTATATTTAACCCGGCGTCATGGGGTTGGGTCAGATTTACCCGCGATGTTTCATATTGGGTATAACTAGGTGATTATACATACGACGTAACTGTTCTTCTCAGTAGCGAGAGCTGTTGAACTCTTCTAACAGTTTTTAATACGTAATTAGTCGGACAGCGATCGCGGTAGAAGTTGTACGTGTCCAAAATTCAAAAAAGTAAATATGACCCATCCCCGTATTCAACGTACCATTTTTAAGCCTTTTATAATTTTACTTGCCTTTTGGTAGTATTTTTTTATATTGTTTAAAATTTGTAATTTTTTGTTCCTTTTATCCAAAGATAAGTTAGTTTAGTTCATAAAAGCGCCATTAGTAATTAAAGAGTAATATATGATAAGCATTAAAATATGATTAGGCCAAAGGATACCAATTTTGTTGATTTTTTAAAGTAATTATGTTATTGTGATCAATTAATATGATTAAGAAGTTTTTATGATTAAATTTCCTTTCATTATTTCCTTAATAGATTACAAATAAAGCTATGAATAAATTTAATTTGTTTCTTTTTTTATAATAGTGAAATATAGTAGAATTTTTGGGTAATATTGATCCACCCTCACGTCTTGACGCCGGGTTAATTTTTTTTTAGTCTAGTAAGACATTTCGAGTTACATCAAAACATAATCACATACATTTGTACTATTTGTTATATTTTGTATTTATATGTTCAAAAGTGCACTGATAACAACAAAAAGCAATAAAAAACGCATTTCTTTTTTTTTTTTTTTGTTTTTTTTTAACAGTTTAAATGGTCGCAAACCAGTCTCACAGCTCTAGAAAAATAAAGCTGCTCTATATGCCAAAAATTAACAATCTTACGTAAGTTTTATGTCAACAATTCTCGGGCCATTTTAATTTTACCGGGTTACTAAGCCCTTTAATTCCGAAGTTTGACGCAAGTATTTATTTAAGCTGCTTATGTAGGTACATAAGTAAGTACTAAAATTACTTTAATCCTAAAATTTTTGAGGGCTTAATTTAATATTTGTAATAAAGATATTTATTCAGTTACTTAATTTTCTACTTCCTTTATTTTAATTCTTTATTAATATTTTTTAATTTATTTAGTGTCTAAAATAGTCAGTAAACAAAGAAACGAGTATTTCTTAGGTAAAAACTGACCAAGATGGATTTGTAGCCATGCATTAATTAAGATACAATTACGTATAAAAAAAAACCACTCAAGAGCATGTCGGGCCATGTTCAGTTTGAAATTTTGGTTTTCTTTTTAAATATATAAAAAAATGTAAGGAACGGAAACTGGTTGTATCCTTTTCTTTATTTTTAAGTGAAATATAAATATAAATATGCAAATATAAAAATATAATAGATATATCAATTCCTTCTTACCTAGGCACTATGGTCTCAGTATGCAATGTATCGCTGTCATTCCTCCTACCAGTGGTCGCGGCTTCATCATCTGAATGTTCCTCGTCCAAACATGGAATCTCGCCCGAGTAGTAGGCCGCGAGTAACTGTAGAGCACGCCTACCGTATCCCATCTAAGAAAATCCCAGTAAATATAATTAAAGTCCTTTTTCATTTTGCATCGATTATCTGTTGAAACAACATGAAGAAACAGCAATTTCTTGAAATTGACTTCACCTTATCTTACATTATTTTTAATTTATGTAACCTTACATTATTTGCCATAATATTGTTTAGCCAGCAAGGATGAAACTGACGCATTTTTTTAAATATCTATAAACATGAACATTTAGCTATAATGACCACAGTAACAAAACCAAACCTCGTAGTCAACAAAACAAAGTCCTCATATTTATAACCTAGCCAAAAAACTTAGCTCTGCTATGAATGCGATCTAGAAAAATCAGACAATTGACCGATGTCAACACTGCAAAAATAGTATATTTCAGCTATTTTCATAGTTTAATGACATATGGTTTCTTATTGTGGGGTAGCGCTGCTGATGTAAATACAACATTAGTGTTACAAAAAAAGGATAATTCGTGCCATTTACAAATTAGAACCTAGGATATCTTTGAGGTATAGGTTTAGGGAAGTAAATATTTTAACGCTAACTTTGCAGTAGATACATGAAAATCTTTTAATGTTTATTAAAAAAGTTGATTGTTTCAGCAAGTCAGCGAGTGACGTTCACAAAGTAAATACTAGAAGTAAAAATAAGCTGTTGGTGTATGAAACACGTCTTACACAAAATTAGTAACTCTTTTATGGGGCAATCTATTTTTGTTGTATTTTACAACAAAGTTCCTAATAATATTCAAAAGCTAAGATTCCTAAGAATAAGTAAATTTAAATCTACTGTTAAACAAAAACTTTGTAAAGAGCATACTACAATTTTTCAGACTATATTAATCATAACTGAAGATGCTCAATTACAGGGTGCATAGGTAAACCAAATAAAAATAATATAAAATGTTTAAAAGTGTTACCTATAATTTTTATTGATGATCATCATAATTTAAAATATTGATATTTTTATTTCTATTTTTTTTATGATATATGTTATGTTATGTTAACCAAATGTTTTTTTAAAAAGAGTAACTATTGAGTTTCCTGCCGGAATCTTCTCGGGCTATGTTAATTGGGATCTTTGGGTCCAAGAAAACACGGAATGGTTCAAAAGTAAAAATATAACAATAGCAAGTGCGTTTGTTAACACAAGTTTAGATCTGTAGAATAGTTAAAAGAAATCCTTAAACAACATCTTGCAGTACACACAATGTAAACAAATGCATATAATATACATAAACATACCTACACACTGTATAAATGTGCACTTAAAAAATCGCTTGCTAAATAGCTGGGTATTCCCATAAATGTTAGTACGAACCCGTTGGTATGAGGGGTGTGTAGCTATCCTCACGATTCTGGCACCAGATAATTTGGGGAAATCTTTATCCCCGAACTGCTCGCAGATGTTCCATGGTATCAGGTCTCCTGCTGCTTTGCGACCCCGACCTAGACTGTCTCGGACTGACCTGTGAATACAGACAGTATTTCGAATAAGGTGGTCAATTTTTTTTTTTTTTATGGATGTTTGCAACACTACGTTTTGCCAACCCTAATAAAATTTAAACAATGAACTGATGTTCTGAAAAACCCCATCCCCTCGGCTCATGCCATAACTCTAGCTTTAGCGGGAGGAAGCTCTTCTAAAACCGCACTGTAGATAGACATTTAGGTGATAAGACGTGAGAAAAATCTTTCTGCAGAAAGTAACCATAGGCATAACTTTAAAAAATCCTTAATAGAGAGGCAAAATCTCTCCTCAGACGTTAGTTTGTGAGTTTAAAGTCATCAACAATTCTCCCAGCTTCTCTTTGAGCTCCTATTGCCCCGAGATGGCATGAGCCGAGGGGATGGGGTTTTTCAGGACATCAGTTCATTGTAACCTTTGCAAAAACCACAAATATCAAAAGTAGCACGCTTTTGTTCTTATTCCTGAATATTTTATTACATTGAAAATTTACAGAACATTACAAAATTATCTCTTATCGAAATATTGGCACAGCCTCAATATAAATTTCATTAATACATTCGGCTTTCCGGCGAGCCCTCTTGACTAGGCTATGGCACATATGGCTATTCGGGAGCTGTCCACCCAGTACGTTTGGTCACTGCTCCACAACACGACTGTCTAGATGTCAGAATTTTTTTCAAAATCAAACGCAATGGCCGACTGTGTAATAAAATAAATATTTACGCTGTGGTATATCTTACTTGTCAGAAATGTTCCCCTCTAGGCACAGCTGTATGACACAAAGCACTTGCGGCATGCTTGTCGCGTTTGCCGGAGTCGGTGCCAAGAGAACAAAAAGGCAATGAGCAGGAGCGTCAGCCAGCAGTTGGATGTCGTTTGGACTGTTCTGAACCAAAACAAATTATACATCGTTACAATATAAAATATATGATTTAGAACTTTTTGAGGATAAGTTATAAAAAAAGAGTAAAAATATATATTCAATTTATAAATATATCAGTTTAAAAGAAAAAGAAATATTTAAGGAGACTTCCATACAACAAACGTGGTTTTTTTGCCGGTTTTATAGATAATGGTACTAAACCCTTCGTGCGCGAGTCCGACTCGCACTTGGCCGATTTATTTTTTTTCAAGTTAATAGTATTAAAACTACAAAAGAACCCAAAATCTTATATGTATTACTTTTAAAACCCATACCAAAACGCATTGAGTAAGATTTAAGATCTGCGGTTGATTATTTCGACTTTTTAATTATTAACTAATTGTGCTATATCTTATTACTACTGGATTATTTTAAGCCTGTTTAAAGTTCTAAGTAGAAGCATTTTTCGGGTTCCGTAGTTCAACAACAAACTCTTGTAAAATCATTCAGATGATACCAGTTTTGTATATATGGTATTTTGGATACAGACTTAGAAACACTTACCTTGTAATGACTGGAGACGTATATAGCGACTAGTCTGTGTAAAAACGCTTCGGCAGCAGCGTGGTAACAGAATAATGCATCTCTATTGACCCGGTAGAGCTCACAGGCGGCTGGTGGGGGCGCCCCGACCCCCGGGGAGGGAGCGGGGGCCTCTAAACACAGGAGGGAGTTTAACCAAGCCTCAACTGGATCGCCGGACCGATATCGGATTGGCTCTTCCAGTTTAATCTAAAAAAAAAGAAGTTACTTAAGAGTGTAATGTTTACTTTTTTTGTTTTTCTAATGGCTTAGCGTCTTGGTAATAAACATTGTATAGAATTCACAAAATCGGCAAGCACATCCTCTACTCCATCATTTAACCACTGAAGACCGACTTACCTGAAGGTCAACAGCAGATACATCCATTGCCCAAATATATACTAAAGGATGCATGTAATAACGTCACGTTTTAATCCCTCGAAATTGACAGTCTTTTTATGAACCACTTTAGTCTTGCGAGACTACTTTAGTGGATCAATTCAGAATGATCCTACCTGCTGAATCAAGGACGTGGGTTCGATTCCCACACAGGGCTAACATTAATTGTTTCTCTCCCAAAGTAACCTAAGTATTTGTCTCATACTCATATTACACGTCATGCTTAGTTTGGAACTTTGTGTAATTTGTCCAAATATCAGGAATAACACTAACCGGTGGTGGTGCATTATGTTTTGTTTGTAGCTGAGCAAACAGTTTAAGCGAGAGCGCACGACCAGTCCCCTCGTACCCAGAAACTGTTGACGACAGTAAAGCAAGCGGCGCCTTCTGTGCGGCCGCTGAGACATGCGATAGCGGTATCGCAGCCGCCTCGTCTACTAGTACAAGGTCAGCAGCTGAGAGCAACGAGTGGTCGTCTGGTGTTATGTACTGGAAAAAGTTAGAAATTGATTGATTTCAATCGACAGTGAAAATGTAAAGTCTTATAAGGTCTAATTGAGCACTAACTTTGGTGTAAGTTAGAATTGTTAAGTTAACAAATATTGTCTTTTCTGTGAATCGAACTAGTTTTAGATATTTTTTACACCAAACCAGATGAAAATATATAAGTAACAATATGTGTTATCTAAACCGAGGTTAAACAATAAAAAAAAGAGCCAAGTGCGATTCGGACTTGCACACGAAGGGTTCCGTACCATTACATTATCTATAAAAACAGAAAAAAAATCACGTTTGTTGTATGGGAGCCCCCCTTAAATATTTGTTTTACTTTAATTTAATCATTTCTTTTTAAAGTGACTATATAACTAAATATTCAGTGAATATTTTAAGCGTCTACCTGTTGCCGTTATCAACATCTAGTGACTATATAACTAAATATTCTGTGAATATTTTGAGCGTCTACCTGTTGCCGTTATCAACATCTAGCAAAATCAAGCTAAAAAATCACGTTTGTTTTATGAGAGCCCCCTTAAATATTTATTTTATTCTGTTTTTTAGTATTTTTGTTATAGCAGCAACAGAAATACATCTTCTGTGAAAATTTCAACTGTCTAACTATCATGGTTCATGAGATACAGCCTGGTGACAGGCGGACGGACGGAAACCGGAGACTTAGTAATAGGGTTCCGCTAATTACCCTTTGAGTACGAAACACTAAAACGTAGTTTGTTTTTTAATAATTGACACTACAGTAGCAATATGTATTATCTAACATACCTGTACAGTCTGCCTAGAATTTCTGGCAATGTTAATCCTAATAATCGCCTTCTTAAAATCTGGGTTAGTCGATCGAACTATATTATAATCTATGTGTTCCTGGTAGAGGCAAGCATCAAGACCTTTCAATAGGAACTCGAAAAGCGTGATAAGATTTTCAGGGTGAGGCGAAGTGACGTATATATTGACATAGCCTAAAGCGACAGCTGCAGCTACAGCTAGGCCAAGACACGCGGATTTGCCTCTACCTCTGGCTGCTGTTAGGCAATGTGGAGGCCTGCAAAAACAAAATAATAGGTTATCATTACATTTCAAAGCAGTTATGTTTAACTATATCATTAAAATCTTAAAATTTCCTATTAAAATAAGAAAAAATGGAAAGTTTGACGCTTGAACACAGCATATTAGAAAAAATCTCCATTGAAGTGTCATAAATGAGTTGCTTTTTTGTGAAAGGATTTTTTTAATAAAAGGAATGTATAGTAATAACAAAATTCAGCCCTCTTCAGCAGTGCTTTAGTAAATATCAGTCACCTTGGAATCAAACCCAGGCCAAACAGAAGAACCAAGCATATCAACCACTGGGTTGTCACACGAGAACACAACTAGACATAGACATATTAGTCTTTTTTTATTTTGTTATTTCCTGGGAAGATTTGGGAGTACTGGCAAGGAACCTTGGGAATGGAAATAGATGGAGATTTATGGTTTTTACGTACCTTGACTGTTTATCAGCTAGTGTATTCAGAAGCGCGATCAAAGCCGTGGCTTGGTCGTGCGTGCGACACAGTGCTACCAAAGGCCCTGCCGGTGGCGAGTCGGATAGAGACTGTATTAATTCTGTTAACTTCGGACTTACGCGCTGTAATATAATATATATTTTTTTTTTATATTTAAACCTAGCTGTAACTATTATACACACTTACCAATTAAAAGGTTTATAATAGATAGATATATCAATTCAAAAACTATTCAACAGAGAGAGAGACAAACAGATAAGATATTAACTCAGTTTATATGGCGCGAATGTATCTTGTATAGCACTCCCTAGACCTCTTTACCTACATAACCTACCTAACCACCTAAAACTAGACATACCTAGAGACTTCAAGGTCATCCATCACAGGTCTGATTCGCAAAACTCAGTACATCAATGTACTATTCAAACAATAAAATGTTTTAGTATAATTGTAACATACAATAATTAAGTTTAGCCTGATTCTACCAGTGGGCCTAATGTGAGTTTTTAACACAGTTGCCAAGTAGTCACTTAAAGCAATCAATAATGATAATATTATCAGTAATAAATGGGAATACCAAATGTACTAGGTCTGCCTGCCCTGAACTGTCTTTAACTATCTTTGTGCCAAATTTCAGTACAATAGGGTTCTCTGTTGCAACATGATTGAGTAACTAACAAACAAATTTATAATATTAGAAGGATGGTTAAATAATGGGATAAATATACCTCAGGTACTAAATCTACAGGCTCTACCTGAGCCGTCTTGGATGAAATGGGCAACACTGTCAGTGAATCATCTAAAATAAGACAGCGAGGGTTGTCTGCAAGGGAAAGCAGAAATCGCTCATTGAAACGGTTCACAACTGTGTCATATGCCTCCGTTTTAAATCTGCAAATGAAATATTAGGCTTGAGCGCAGAATTTGTGTGCCTGCTTAAAAATTTGCATGAATAGTTTATATTAATTTTGTATGAACTATACACTTGAAAAGAATCCATATATTATATATCTAAACATTTCTCTTGAAACACTGTGTTCAATAGTTACAACCCAAATAAAATCAGTTCAGTATTCACAGATAGACAGACGCGCCAGGGGGATTTAATTTTATTTATACTATGTAGTGATTTAGCTCAAGACCTTCACTGATTACCTATAATATATGTTTTCAGAAGCCCCACTTAGGTATTTAGCAAACTTTGTAACTATCAAAACACATGCTATTATATCTATTGTACCTACACCCTTCTGTTAAACATTATAATATTTGATCAATAAACTTTTTACTTTCAAGACCATACACAATAATCCACTAGCAAAAATTAGAATTGTAAACTCTAAAGTTACACAAATAATTTTGGAATAATAATATACTTAAGTAGCATATTCACCTTGAATGTACATCCATTGTAATTGAATGTAACTGTCTCAAAGAATCCATACTTTTCAGTAAAAAGATGATCAAACCACCACCTTCTACAGTTTCTACAGTACGAGCCATCAAGTTTGGTGTAAGAGCTTCAAAATCCTATAAAAATAAATAATGGATTATCTTATTATTTGACAACAATTAATCAAAACAATTGTTTTTAAAATATTTCACTAACGTTGGAGCATCAGCCATTGACAATGCACCATAGGTAGTAAAATATTTAAAATAAATAGTTTTTTATTAATTTCTTTTATCATCTATATGTTATTATCAAGTATACAAATACAAAGATATTTATTAGAACATTGTGACTAAAATAAAAAAATCTGTTTCTCATAGGATATACAGTTATAAAAACAGGTTGCTGTTAAATTTTTAAACCTCTCAAAAAATAAAGTAAGTATAGATACAATTTCTTAAGATTTAACATCAGATCAAAAAATGCAAAGCAACAAATAAATTGCTTTCCAATTTACTTTACTGTAATGTACTTCTTCATAGGCACAATACATATTAAGATAAGATAATATGTGTATTAGTGTAACATAATATAATACAAAGTTATGAGAACAAAATTAGTAATTTCACCTGCAAAACACAAACTCCATATGTCTGTCCAAGCATAGCATGACTTTCTGAATAGTATCGACCATGAATTGTAGTTGCTACTCTAAATGAGTCAAATAAAGATTCCTCTGACACTTCCAGTTTGCCTGCAGCTATCTTTTTTGCTCGTTTGCGACCATGACTATAGAAAAAAACATTGAACAAATTATATTAAGTAAAATGATTAATAGACAAAAAATATACTTTGTTCTTAAATATACATAACTTTTGTAGTAATTTGTTGAAAAAGAACTTATACTGATTTTAGACAATATTCATTTATTAAAATTTGGTGTAAATATTTTTCTTAAAATTCTGAAAAAAAGTTGTTAAAACCTTGATGGTTTAGACCAACATAGAAATAATACTAGCTACATTATATTACTTAATTATGTTTCCAAACACCAACAAGTTTATTTACACTTTGTTCAAGTTGAAGGAACAAAGTATATTATAGTTACAACCTAAACTTTTGTTTCATTTATACAGTTGGCCATCACCAATGTTTCAAATATTCTCAATATCAAACCGTACTTGAACTGCTAGACTATCTTTAGCAAACCTTTCCAAACAAATGAATAATTAGTAATAGTATAGTAAAAGTTAAGTACTAGTAAGAACATGCTAGAACCTTCTATAATATTTACCTATTATTAGTTTTAGTTACTATGTAAGATGGCTTCGTGAAACTTACTTGCTTATGGCCTCATCCTTATTTTTGTAACACCATAAAACCGTGGGTCTTGCTTTCACTGTTGACTTTACTAACATGTCATATAAAATGGGGACCTGGAAGAGGTTAGAGAAATGTATTAAAAATGTGAGATGAATTCTCTTTAAAATGAGAAGTCTAAAAAATTCTATAAATCAGAATTGCTTAAATTGTATTTTCTTTACGTTTTGAGACGTATGGAATAATTTGTGACTTGTTTTAGTGTTGTCTGTATGCATGTATATATACAGATGAGCATTTTTATGAGATCCAATATCTTGAGAAGTAATAGACTGATCTGATTTGCTTCATCAACATGGACAAGGCTTAACTTACCTTTACTAAGCGCTTAACCTAACTTAAATAGCCTCCTATTTTGGCTTTAATTTTAACATTTTCCTATATGGATCGGAGTAGAAAAAGAAAAAAAGTAAAAGGCAGCGGAAAGGAAAAAATGGCACCCCCCTTTTGTACACCCTAACCGAGTCCACACTTATTTAGGTGTTAGGCTCTAAAAACTATATTTTATTTTTGTTATCATTAAGTTAAATCTTAGTACTTACTACTGATGCAAGCTTCTTAGGCCTAGATTCTGCGTAAGGTGAATGCATATTGTAGGTACGTATGTCAAAAGTATGATTCATATTTGGTACTTAATTTAGAAAATTGTTACGACTGCTAAGGCAAAAACAGTAAATAAATAATATACCTGATCGCGACTCTTATCACCGACCAACAGGAACATTGTACGGTGTCCCAATTTAACCCCATTTTCTATCATAACCCTTATACGGTTATCTATTTTCTTTTTAACCATAATGATTAACTAAATCAATACAAAATCGAAAATTATTATAGATACCACACGAAGACTATAATAACCTAAAAGCTAAAATAACCGAAAAGGTAAACAAAACATGTTTATTTTTTATTCTTTCTTTTTTCCATTTGCTCCAAAATGGAAAAGGCAGAGGTAATTTTCTTGTTGAAATTTGTTTCTTCAAAAGGGTGATATTGGTAATTTCCTTATTTACTTGCAATAGGTTACAGGTTAAAATTATCCGTTGAGGTAAAAAGTGCGTAGGTACATTCGAAAAAAATGTGATCCAATGCCTGATTTGCGGAGTTGCAGTAGTTGCATGGTGGGGAGGAGATCATGCGTATTTTATGCATATGCGCACTTAAACGGCTATGTAATACCAAACTAAATATCCAGAATAATACTGTATGTTTTTGTTTTGAGGCTAATTCACAATATATTTCTCTTATTTTTGTAGGCAATCGCGTTCTTAAATCCAAGTTGATTTGCACTACAGCAGGTTAGCAAATACATTTTTTTACAGTACAAAACTCTACCCCAGTACAATAAGTTCTTGAACGCGGCCCGAGGCGAGTTTTCTCGTGAAAGCAGGACATCAACTTTATTTTTGCACAATACAAAAAGAGACAGCAGAAAAAGCCAATCCGTAAGAGCATCGGAAGTTTTTGAACGGGTCGAAACTCAATGTTGTCACGTCCATTTTTTGCATTTTGATTTTTTAAGCCACCAAGGTGGCAAAGGAGCTTACGGTCCGCCTGAATGTAGGATCAGTGGTGGATCAGCCTCCCGGGGCGGTGATTAAGTGATTCCTGGGTTCGGGAACCCGTTCAACCTGCGGGGGGCCAGCAATCAGCCGTTTCATGAGGTCTCCCTGACCGCCGCACCAGCACGCCGCGTTTACGCCGAGCAATGACAGCAACAAGCACCACCAGTCCTCCGCTGTCCACACAGCGAATCCTCAGGAGCTCTGGCAACTTTACTTAACGCCAGGAATACAACACTACTCAATGTTAGTGTTATTATGGCCGCGGTTTTCTGTAAGCTGGAGGTACTTCCTCAGTTCAGGCTACTCATACGAGCAAGTACTCGCTGTGCCCCGCTTTAATTGTTCGGGCGGCTTGTTCGAGCGAGTACTTGCTGTGCCCTACCTCTTTTATAGCTGCTGTTGGAATATACCTCTCATCATTGACGAAACAGGATATCTTACAATTTATTTTATAATCAAAATTATATAATTTTTTCATGAAGCAACGGAATAACGGGCTGACCTGATTTTTAGCACAGCTACTATTTGCACTGTTTAGTGTTTTAGCATTTCTCATGGGCGCCGGCAGGGGGGTACCAGGTGGTGCACTTGCACCCCTTGGGAATCTCGGGATCAACAGGAATTATTGAAATAAAAAGCCGTCTGTTGGAAATATTTTTTTATTCACAATAATTAGTAGGCAGTAATTACCATAGATATAGAATGTACAAGATCAACCATGCCAGATGAAAAACGAAACAGAAAAAAATTGCAAATAGTGTTGTCAAACAACACTATCGATAACTTTGCCTGCACATAATTATTGCAAACTAGCGCGCCGGTGAAATTCTCCGGAAGCCTCGGAACGCGTTGTGGGGCAAAGCAAACTGTTTACACGCTTGTGCTCGTACATGTGCCCAATAACATAGCGTCGAATGCAAGAGTGTAAACATACCATTAGAACCTAAACTATGAGGACTATAATCACGTCTTACCCACTCTAACATCCCGCCGCGGGATTATCTGAACTGCGCGGCATGCGGCCTCTAGCTTGTCACAAAAAACGTGATAGCTGGTATACTACTAGGGCTATAAATAATAAAAATACCTATGAATAGGTAACAATATACATAATTAGACTATATTGACTCCAATTGCTATAATTGAAGCTGTATTACAAAAAAAAAAGACAAACTCAACGATATCAGCAATTTTTCTACAATATTTTCTTTCAATGAGTATTTAACTTTGTAGTTTACGATTCTATGTAATCAGATTTAAATTTTAAAAAAAACTAGACTATTTTATCTTTAAAATGATACATAGATGTCTTTCGTAGGTTTAATCTGTGTGTAGAAAGAAACGAAAAGAAAAGAAATCACTACTTCTCGCGTTTGGTAGTCACAGCCTCAGGCGATGTTACTTTGACAAGATGGCCGCCGATATTAGGATTGCTACTCACGGTTTTAAGATTTTTTTCAATGAAACACAAAATGAATTTTTATATTTACAAATTGCACAAATTAGCTATTAATTACATATAAAAAAACTGACTGATTGACTGTCATTTTTAATGAAACACAAAATAGCGTAACTGTAAATTTATGTTTACATATTGCACAAATAAGAAAGTAATTATATATTTTTAATGAAATCTTTATACATGTATGACAAAAAAGTGAGCTATATAAAAGAAAAATTACTGATTGATTTAATTAAACACTAACTAGCGTAACTTAAAATTTATATTTACAAACTGCACAAAGTAAAAATTATGTTTTAATAAAATCGATATGTACATACATATAAAACAAAACACTGACTAACTGATTCAATGACATATCAACGCTTAAAATTTGGCATGGCTCTTTATGTGGCGTAGGGCACCACTAAAAATGGCGGTTTGACATTTGTATGAAAAATAAGTCATTTTTAATACTAAATGAATCAAAATTTGTATTTAGCATTAAAGCGAAAAATTAAGCATGTTCTGAAAAATATCCTCTAGAAGGCAAAATAAGGGATAAAATTTGTAAGAGGATTCTGCAATTTTTACAGATAAATGCATAAAATTAAAATTAAAATTGGTATTTTGCCTTTATATTAGAAACTGAGACTAACGTATTTCAGTATTTTTGGAAAAGTTTGTATGAGAACTCCGATTTTTTTGCAGTTTATACATTCACCGTTAAAAGCTTTACTTATTTGTTAAGTCCACGCAGACGAAGTCACCGCGAAATTAGGAAAATATTAGGAAAAAAAACAAAATTAAAAATAAACTTTTATAAATTACTTTTTTCTTAAAGAACCCCATATCGTAACTCCCTGGAGAAAACCTCAGCAGGGAGCTCATTCCACAACTTAAGCGGTCGCGGGAGAAAGTTTCTCTCAAACCGCACTGTTCGTGACCATTTAGGTTACAAAGAGTGAGAATGAATTCCCTGTCGATGGCGAGCGGAGCGATGGTAGAAAGTAGCTGTGGAAATTATTGCAAACAATTCCTCAAAACACAGAACACGTTATACAAGCGGTAGAACACACACAGGGAGGCAAAATCTCTCCTCAGACTTAAAGGTTCGATACGACTTGTGAGTTTGGGATCGTCGACGATTCTTACTCCTCGTCGTTGAATCGAATCAAAAGGGCTAAGCTGGTATCCAGGTGCACCCGCCTAGAGATGGCAGCAGTACTCCATATGGGGCCGGACTTGTGATTTGTAAAGCAACAATCTTTGCCCTCAGGTGAAGTATCGCTTCGCTCTGTTTCTTCCTGGTTTCTTGGACGCCAGCTTCACCTTGTCTTCCAAATGGTCGCGAAACTGGATATAGCTGGAGATGTCAACACCAAAGATCCTAATACTCTTGGAGATGGTAAGTGCTGTGTTCTGGAATTGTGGGACCACAATAAAGTAAATGGGCGGTGAATGCGCAGACTTGTGCCTTTATTGTGTTGAATCCTGAAACGGTTAATACCCGCTGGAGCTCCCGCTGTGTTATGGAGATTTCTGGAATAGTCTTACCGCACCACGGTAAAGTAGGTGGTACAGCGCCTTCAATATTGATATTCGAGTTTCAGGCAATGAGACTGCTCAGTAAATCGGCTTTCTCTCTAGCACTATGGGAGAATAGGTTTTTTGCTGCGGTGGTAACGACCACTGACAAAAGTTTCCCTTGGCAGCTTAACAAGCGACCAGAAAGCACGACTCCCAGAGGGATATCTTGCAAGTCGCCCACCTATTTTGCTAATGAATTGGAACTTAGCTCTGGCGATTACTTTCTTACTGAACCTCGAGGCAGCATTTAATATGCGTTTTAACTCAGACGTATTCAGATCCTTATTGATCGAGCTGCAGTCCAAGCCTCATATGCAGTTTGCTTGAGAATGTTAGCTCCTTTACAAGACCTATTAAACCACGGTCTTTTTTTGACATCGGCAGCTATTGGAGGGTTAGAAATGTAACTGCGGCTGCACAGATGTCAGGATCTTCTGAGCTAAAGCAGAGCTGCCTCCAGAGCTGCATAAAAATCCCGCAATCCATCACAATCTCCTTACTTATAATGCCACACACAACGCCAATTAATTGGCGCAGAAGAAACGGTTAGTGTGCATGACACTTGATTCCGGACGAGAGAGTGGTCAGAGAAACCAAGAGGCGCATCCACTGAAACGAATTATCAGTCCGGACGTGTAGTTAGCACAAGGTCCAGTAAGGAGCTCGTATGAGCCTCTATATTAGGTATGCTCGTTGGAGAAAGTACCAGTTGAGAGAATTTTGTTTGAGTAATTGTAAAGAATAAAAACCACATTTAATTGATGTCTTAATTTTTTTTACTGAAAGTATCTAAATTTCACAAATTTTACATCACTCAGTAATAATACTAAAACTATAAGAACATTAAATATAAAAACTATTTGTAAGTAGACTTCTGGTGAACAAAACACCGTCATAAAAAACGCGTATTTTATTCACAATTCACCCCCACCCTGCGCGCAATACTTATTGCATTTCATACTAATTCTATAAATGCGGCTCGAACGGCGCGTACGATGCGGACAAATGTGCGATCACCTTTGGATGGCTATGAATAATTATCTTATTAATATTCTATACATGTATAATTGCATATATCGATACTGATGCCGTCGGTCGCTACCCTGTCAAGCTCTATGGTAGTTAAATGTCTACATATTTTTCGCAAAATACTGTCTAAATCCTTATTTAACAACGAAATAATGGTACTCAGTAAATCTAGACATAAAAAATGCAAGCTATGATTTAAATTGTTTTTTTTTTCGTAAAATTCTCAACTAAAACTGATAAAATATGCATAGGACAACAATGCAGTAAAAATTATCATAATTTTCCTGTGAAATGTGTACTTATTCGAATCATTATCTGTTGTGACTTCACATTAACTCACATCACAAGACACCATAGTTACCTAAAAAATAGTTTGTATGTTAATCTAGAATTATTTTATTTAGAGAAACGCTTTGTCCTTTTACTTGTGGTCATATAATTTAATACTTTTTATTATCATAATTTTAGTGAACGTGTTTCTATTTCTGCCGCAGTTAGAGCTTCTCATAGACTTTATTTTATATACGCATGACGTCAACGCTATGTCAATCTCTATCGTAACTAAATGATCATATTTTAGCAACAGAGCGGAGAGAAGATTTAGCAACGAAATATGGTATCAATTCTATAGAAAAAATGTAAACTACGATTTAAATGGTTTTTTTCGTTAATTTTTCAGCTGTATTCGATAAAATATTCAATCAACGATGCAGTAATTCTAATTTTTCCGTTTTGTAAATAAAAATTGACTCACACTGAAGACCTTTTGTATCTAAAAAATATTTTAAATATTAATGACGGATTACAGAAAGAAAAAAGAAAATTGCAGTAAATAAATGACGACCTTACCGGGTCTTATGGCGGGAGACATTGATATAGGCACCTATTTTTTTTTGTCTTATTTTGTCTCGGGCTCTTTGCACTTAATTTGGATTTCTCGCTTCCACGTTTTATTGTTTTTTTTTTTCTTGTGCGGAGATTGAACCTGCACCCCTCGTTTCCGTAGATAGTCTTCACTACCAACAGAGCCACGGAGCCGTCAAACATATGTATCTTTGCCGCAAAAAGAACTCCTAATAGACTTTATTATCGATATCGATACGCATGACGTCAGTGCTAAGTCAATCTTTATCGTAACTAAATGATAACATATTTTACACAAAATATCCCCCATATCTTGATTTAGCAATGAAATACGGTATTAAATCTAGAGAATAATATATAAACTACAATTCCAATTCATTTTTACGTTAATTTTTCGGATAAATTCGTTAAAATATAATTAACAACAAAGCAGTAAAAAAATCATAAATTACCGGTAAAACGTGTATTTATTCGGATTATTGCGACTTGTAACGTCACATTGGCTCACAAAATAGATACCGAATTTATAATTTAAATATTCTAAAATATAAATCAAGGATTCAAGGAGGAACAGAAAATTCCAATAGCTATAAAATAGACCCGCCGATATCGCTGCTTACCAATGTAATTATTGTCTTATTCGGCCATTTTCTTCTATCTCGTTTTCTCATGAGCACTATGCACTTAATTTGGATTTCTCGCTTCCACGCTTTATTGGTCTTTTGAACGTAGTGAAAAAATCCTATGTCTATGGAACTTACACAATTCTCATTTAATAAGCAACTGCAGCCGGCGGGGTTTTTGACCGAAATTATTAATGACGTTTTCTATAAAGTTATCTTTATTGTCCTTGGTTATCTTGCCTCGGTGGACACTTAACAAGCATAATCCAGACAGTCGCTCGTCACCTGTTGTGGACATATTCCAACTCTTCTCAGTGTGCTAAAAGATCTTTCTATTGTGCACGTTTCGTAACTCGTTGGCATTTAATCTCAATATTAAGGACTTCGCAACTTTGTTTAGCTTCTCCAAATATAGCAGTAAATTCCTGCGATGCGTTTTGTCTGTGACCCTCTATTATTTTAGTGAGTTTACAAATGTGGTCATTCACTGAATTAATGTCAAAATCCACTTGTTGAAGCTGGTTGCAGACAGGCTTAAGCTTTGCCGAGTAAGTAGCACTAATATGCAATGCCACAATATTATTTGTGGTGGTCAAAGCAGTGCGCAGTTGGTAAACTCTAACCTTTGTCTTAGAATTAGTGGCTTGATCTTCTGAGAGGTTTTGTAATGTTTCTACAATTTTGGTGAAATTTTGAGTGAAAATTAGAATACTTTTGTACTTTGAAGACCATCTGGTTTAGCAAAACAAGGAAATATTTGGAATTTCTTATGCCGTGAAATGCTCTCTCTAAAAAAAGTTATAGTTTCCATTAATAATTCCAGCAGTATTTCTTATTTCACTCAAATTATTTAAATCATTGTGTCACAGTGCAAATACTTTGCTTTGGGATATTTATCATTACCAACCATTTTGTTGAGATCTAAACCAAATGATGTCAAAAAAGATATTATAACTACAGAAATCGATGCAGCATAAAATTTTTGAAGTGGGCTGTACCCCAAAAATTCTTCAAGTATTACGTAACTGTGTTTCGTTTGGTCAAACTTGACGTATCTTATACCCATTGAAAGCTGTTCAGTCCCGCTTATATCCGCTGTCTCGTCAGCCAAGATTGAAAAGTATGCAGCTTCTTTTGCTTCATCAGTAATGGTTTCACGAAGAACATCAGCACAGGTTTCAATAATTTCGTTTTGTACTTGATGGGATACATAGAGGGCATTTTTCGAACCAGTCGCAAAGTGGTCTCTTGAAACCGTATCTCCTGCCTCAACTCGGAAATGTAGTAAGTCTTTGACCTGACTGCCCCATCTTCTGTTTTTCCTCGAAGGCGTAAATCATGCGTAGCACAAAATAAGACCGAAGATACAATGGGTTCAAGTTGTTTTCTGTTTTCTGAAATTTCCCTGTGATATTCAGTATCAATCTGTTCATAAACGTCATTATTGCATGATTTTCAGAAAATTTTTAGAACGTATAACCAATTCACGATGCCACTGGCTATTTGCATGAGACTTCGCACACTCATGAAATTTTTGATATTTTTTGCATGGCCGAACGATAAAATGCCCCTGAGTACTGCCTCGATGAATTTGTGCGGGAACTAATACACATGTACGGCAAAGTAGCCTTTAGCCTGAGCAGAATAGGCTAACCGCTAATTTAAAGCGTATTTCAGCACTGATAGGTACGTTAGAATCCAGATATAAACCCACATCATAAATATTAACGTTGTTAATTCAGTTTAACTAGTACTTTGCTGTGCACAATCTTTAGCAATAAACTGTTCATTTTCATTTTTTTTTCTGTTGCAGAAAAATCGCCTTATGTCACTCATATTTTATAACAAAATTATGTTTATTTTTACTTTGTAAATAAAGAAAAGAAACACGTTAGCTCACTTGTCACTGCTTGCTTGCACTGATTAATTAATTACGGCGCACACTTACATTGACTAATTAGCTCGCTCTTGCACATGTAATCAAGTCAAGCAATCATTCTTGACCTATTGGACTGTATGAACTAACTATCTATATATTTTCGAAATTTAAATACAACACTATAAGAAGACTAATCTATGGAAACGAATATGGCGGGAACTATTAATTTTTCAAACGAATGCACTGTGCAGTTAAGGAAGGTTCCAGGTTTCCAAGCGTTCTCGAACGTAGCTCTGTCTCTGTCATCTATAATCTATGTCTCTTTCACATTTATGAACTTTCTAGTTCATTCGCGATTGACTTTGATAAGAGTCGGTCTCTTTCGCACTGCTTAGAAACTGTTAAGTTCATCCCATTTATGCTGGTGCTATCTCGTGTGGCATTACTTTAAAGGGTGCGTTCAGAGAAGTAATGGAAATCGATTAATATCGATCCCGGTACTCCTGGCTTACAACTTAGAATTTTTAAATTTTGATCGTCGCGAACAAATAGGTGTGAGCCGTGAGGACTTGGTACCTATAAAATAAATTTATGAATTTTAAATATTCAGAAATATTATATTCTAATAATAGTCAAAAATTTGTTAATGTCTCGAACATAAATAAACCGGGCTTCAGATGTTTCCGACTAAAATTTAAATTATTTATTAACAATCATAATACGTCAAAGATTATAAGAAAACTAAAATCTGCACCACCTGGAAATTATTTCTGCCGGCGCCCATAGCATTTCTTGAAATATATTTAGCAGATTTTAGCAGGTTTTGTCTAGCTGACTAGCAGAATCTCTTAGTCTTATATTAAAATCTGGTCTTTGAGGGGTTAAGTGCGAATTTAAACAATGGAGACGTGTTTCTGCTTGTTTATTATTGAAATTAGTCTAGCTGGTTTCGACGACAAATGTATGACAAATTCAGTAGTCTTATGAAGACCTGTGAAGAATTATGCATCGAACGCTCCCGACAAATGAAGATTTTTGGCGCCATTACTGGCGTCATAATATATTTATGGTAGGTTATATGGATGAAATTTCCAACAGCTGTCCTGAGCTTCTTTACAAGCCTGGACAATTGCAAAAAAAAAAAGAACGTCCGTTAGGTTATGTTATAAATAAAAAAGTAAATAAATTTATAAAATTTTAATAACTTTACTTAGAATTTCACGAAATAACTCAATAGTTTCTCTCACTATGTTGTTTCTCAACTCGTGGTATACAATTTATCATTAAGAAAGGGTTGAGCGTTAGTTTGATTTCATTGCACCATTTTGTAAACTGTTTGTTTACATTATCTAAAAAGGAATTTTAGGTGTTGAAAGCTATGTCTAAAACACACGTAAATCTAAAATCTAGCCGGTATGTTAAGGACAAGGATGCCTTTCTTAAAGAATTAAAACAATTCAATGAAAGCAAGAAGTAAGTACCCCCTCTAAGATAGAAAAAAAAAACTTGCTTTTGATGATTGGTATTTCTTATAGATTCTTTAAAGAATTTAAGGTTGGGGTGTACAAAAGGGGGCGCTGAGAAAAAAAGTATTTTTTTTACTTGCGCCCCCTTTTAGTTACTCTGAGCTAATTTCAGAATGTTAATCAGATTAAAGCCAAGAAACTTAGGCACAATGTTAAAACAAGGCAAATTTAATATTGCCTGTTTTATTCTACCAATATTGCAACTTAACATATGTTTTTAATAAAATCTTACTATGAAGAGAGTAGCAAACTGTCAATGCTGTACCCTTCTAACTTGATTCTGCAAAATCAGAATACTTCAATTATTTGAGCTTGCTTTGCTTGCACCAGTTTCTGTTCTTGCTAACTCAACTCAAACTAGTTAGTTACTGGTGGTTGAAACATTATTTCAATGTTTCAAAAGCTACATACTCAGTAATTTATTATGAATATGCTAGATTAGGGTATCTTATTCAAAGACTTGTTCATGGTTTTTTCCTGGTATAAAATGGCTTGGTTTTAAAACTAGTGTGTAAATTTTTAACGATCTAAGGTTAGGTTTAGGGCAAATTAAATTAAAAAGTTATCCATAAGAGGTAGTAAATACAATACACATTATATAAATTGAATATTTTGACTTCCACATTATTTCAAATTATTTTGTAATGACCTGTAACATTGTAATGAATAAAAATCTGTATCTATCTGTAACAACTATAAGAATTCAAAGTGCAGTGCCTTGTTAAAATTGTCAGTTTGTCTCAGACTTCTTATATGTTGATTTCTTCTATACTGTAGTATATTGAAATAAAACTAATCTTGTTTCAGTATACCATTCAAAACACCAATAGTAAATGGGATTGAAATTGATCTGTATTATTTCTACTCATTGGTACAACAGAAAGGAGGATTAAGCAGGGTTTGTACTTAATTTCTATATATTTTGCTGATCAAAGATATAAAAACTATACAGATATGTTGAAGGACATAATTATACAAGGCGTCCTAAAAGAGTATCGGGTATCTGTAATTTCGAGAAACAAAAACTCAATTATTCATTTTTTTTTATTTTGTTCATTTTATTAGAATACACAAAACAAAAATTATTTCAAAAAGATAATGTTATCCAAATGATGACCATTACGCTGCTGGCACTCTTTGGGAATGAAGATTGGTGATAACCCGTTGATACATAGCCCTTGATATTGCTGCCATTTCTGATCTGATGTTTTGTTTCAATTGTGTTAGGTTTGTTAGATTATTCTCATAAATGTTACTTTTTAGGCATCCTCACAAGAAATAGTGAAGCAGGCTAAGGTTGGGGCTTCTGGGAGGCCAGTTGATGTTACCTCTATGAGAAATGACCTTATTAGGGAATAACTCTTTAACAGCTCCAATTGATTGATCTGATGTACGGCACATAGCCCTATATTGTTGAAACCAGGTTCTTCAATTGGAACCATAAAATTCCTGCAACTCTGGGCCCATAAAGTTTTACAGCGTATCACAATAACAGTCACTATTTATTTACATTGAGTGATCAGCCTCGTTGATCTTCATGGCAATATTTATTTATTTATTTGAGTATGCCTTTTAACAAACAAGGAAAGCAATAATTTTACTATTTAATAAACCTTACATTTAAGTTTTACATGACTAGCAGTTGTTACACTTTTGCGCCAACTGTATATATATTGTAGGATAATTGAAAAAAATGGATCATTGCTAAAATCCTAGGATGATTGCAAATAGAGAAGGAAGTAAGAATCAATTTTGTAATCTTAGGAGCTATGTTAAGGATCATTGCAAAATATAAAATTTATTATAAAGAACTGTAGAGTTAGAAAACATTGACAATGCAATATTTATTTAGAAGAAGTAACATAATTTCAAAATATTAGCATAAAATTGGGAGCTCCTGGCCCAGAAATATTCATTTTTCAGAAACATTATCCGAAGCTGAGCATTTTCGGTAAAGGCAGTTATGGGTTTGAGGATAGGGGATGGGTTACTAGCATAATTTCAGAGCTCTGCCATGTTTAGGCAGATAAAAAAATTATGAAAGACGAGTGACCACTACCTCCACAGCATCTGCCAATTTTGTAGCTCTGGTGCAGTAGACTATGGCCTAAGCCTCCTTAAGAAAAGGCCTGTACTCCTGTAGTGGGGACAGACAACGACGGAAACAACGCATTTACGCAAAATAACGTTGAATAGCTATAAACACTGGGTAGAGCAATTTGACTACAAAAGAAGCCAAACATAAATCAGGAATGTAGTCATTATAGCCAATAAGCACTTCTGTTATTTTACAAAGTTCATATCATATACCATGCTATATCCAAGCAGCTCTCTTGATTTACGAAACGTGAGTTATTCGTGATAGTCCTAAAATGAACTCTGATTTTTGCAATAATCCTGAAACTTGCTCGGAATATGACATAACTCATACTTATTTTCCAATCATCTGGCCTGCACACATCTTAATGTTTCTTGAATTCAAATTTCAGGCTATCAAAATACCAATTGTGTGCATATTACCCTCATAACTCACATGGTTTACTGGTCCTCAAGACAATTAATTTTATGTATAATTTAATTAAAAGAATGACTTGATTGATCAAGTAAAAAGAGTGGATACATAAAAAAACCATTGCTATTAATCGTAATATTATTAACATTGTAACGTGACAACTTGTGCCTTTCACTTTTTATGTCTGTCTCTCTCGCTCTTAGGCGGGCTAACCATGCCGCGTGCCTCTCACTCGCTCTCATTGTGAGCGCATAACGTGAGCGGAGCGTAACGCAGTTTCTTGAAGTGTCACCCGGCAAACCAATTTATAAGACGTTGTCACGTCAAAATTTATGATTTTAATAAGATTGCCTTTTTGTGCCCTGCGTTTCATAGATCCCTATATCCATATTTAAGTTGCAAAATGATTTTAACATAATTGATAAAGTATATAAATATGAAACTTAAATATCCTCATAAATCTAATGTTTTGATGGCTAAAATGGAGAGTAAAATATGCGTAATTAAAACTGAATTTGCTACAAGGTACTCTTTATAACTTACAGGTTAATCAAAATGACTACTGGGATTCATTGTTGCGACCTTTAGGGTTGCCACATCCTTGTATCAATGGAAATACTTTACTGAGAAAGTTATATGGAACATACTTAGAAAAGTAAGTTTTGAGAATTATTTATTGTTTGTTATATCTTTCAGGTCTTCAGTAGCCAAAAACAGCGTATGTCAATTTAATTTTAATTGCATTTCGAGACATTTTATATTATGAATGACTGTCTTTTTTAATTAACCTCTTTAGATTTGAAAGAGCAAGAGGTCCCCCTGGTAGAGATGATGACAATGATATGGACGATGACCCTAGAAGGGGCCGTGGAAGTGCAGTCCAAAGGATTTCATTCCCTTCTGCTGGGGCATATATTACTGGTACGTTTTTAATTTATATTTATTATAAAAAATATTATGTCTATTTTTTTTTTCAAAAAATTCAAAATTTCTTTATTTCAAGTAACAGGACTCATATTAATAACATTAGGTATAAATGCAGTTGATTAGGTATACAATTTTTGATAATAATAAATTAATTAATTATTGTCTAAAAATAATATTGTCTTTACAGGAAAATTAATTATAATAAAATTAAATTAAGATAAAATTGTAATAATAATTGAATTGAAATAAAATTAAATAAAATAAAATAAAATATAAAACATCCTAATCTGCACTGTATTTGACATGTTTGTCACAACAGTGACGTATGTAAGAGCAGTCTATCCTGCCAGCAATCATTGTCAGGACGATGTTAGAGCTGGCTCGCACCCTGCGCACCAAGGATGCGCCATGCGACCAGCTTTCGTACAATCGCTCTAAAACAGTCAGTGCGAACCTCCGCGAACATCCCCGATGCGCTGCAGCGTCGGGGCAGCCCCAACACCGCCCTGAACGCGTTGTTGTACTGGACGCGGAGGGCGTTGTACGAATTTTTTAATGGCGATGATGGACTTCTAAATTGCACTATTTTTTAAACTCCTGTAAATCTCAGAGAAAGAGCTCAACAAGAAACCAGTTAACTCCTCAAACATTCTTGAATATTAAATGATATTTTTTTACGTAAGTGCGTTGTAAAGTGTCGTATGAAACGCGTGGTCAATACGCCCTCGTCTGGTAGCTAATGTCTTATGACCAGCTTAGTTAACTTGCGTCTTGATGTGCTATCATTAGCTACTAGTGATGTGCTACACTCGTAAAGTACGAGTTCATGTTTTTGTTCTTATTGTTCTAAAGCATCAGGTGAAGCACTCGTCAGGCCGTCAACAGGAAGAGTGGCTAGTCCCACGGAAAGACTTGCCCTGTCACTATTATCGCCGATGCCAAACGAGCAGGATTTTGCTGTCAATGTGTGCACAGTTCTGGCTGCCGATCATTCTAACAGATTACAACTTTCAACAACTCCACATATCCTTGACTTCCTTTTGGCTCATGCGGGCGTTTACAATCATTGTAAGTTATTGATGTTTTCATAATATAAATTGCTATTTAATTTTGGAATTTGTAAGATATACCATTTTTTATATAATTAAAGGGCATTTGAAGATTTAGGCCCTAACATCTATGATTTAAAAAAAATGTTGTGTGCACAGTGTAAGTTATATATTTGGATAGGGGACACTTACACAGACCTAAAATATCATCTAACATTATGTACAAAAGCGTCAGTTTTACGAGATATTTATTACCTAAATTAACTATTGCTCTAATTTCGCCCTTGAAACCTGATAATTTAGGACTTTAAAATTAAATTAAAATATTGAAAATAATTACTAACTCTAGCAAAAAATCATGAAATGGAGCAATCATTTTGGCTTATGATCTACTAACGATGAAATATTTTTTGCAGCTAGTCTCCGCGACACAATCGGCCGTTCATATTACGAGGCTCGAGGGCGATACCCTGATGAATTTTGGAATTTACGAGCCGGAGGGGGAGGGGCGAAAGAGTTAGCTGATGAGACGAAGTTCATGAACCCTGGACTTGAGCAACCTGAGTTACTGGTGCAAGCATTGGCTGCCCATAATACACTTACTGATTGCCTTATGCAGGATGTCAGTGAAGAAGATATTAGAGAGAAAATTTATGAGGAAGTAAGTATTTTACGGTATTTTTTTTAGAATTTTTCCTATGGTCCAAAATTAGGTTTGTAGATTTGCACACTGGGGACTACAAAAGAAATAAATTGTCCAGTTTGATCATGGTACGACCACTGAAAGGCGCACCTATGCCAAAAACTGAATTCTCTAAATTTGTTGGGCATATCTATTATATCACTCAATATAAATGCCTTGTTTCAATGGTGTAAGCTAAGAAGAGTACAACAGAACAGTCAAAGTAATCAAATTTAAAGTGAATTAATTTAATTAACCTTTTAACTGCTTTGATAATAAATATTTTCCAATTATAGCTACATATCACCTATATAAATATATATTAATCGGTGGTCCGTATGTCCTATCGTCAGTATAGGCCTAGCTTGCACAGAGGGAAACAAAAGGGTGATAGATGAGAAAGTAACCAAAAGGTATATCGTAGTCACCCTGACGTCGCCACCAGCCGTCGTGTAGTACCAAAATCCACCTCGAACCGGTCAATCCCGGCGCGTTGTAGAAGATGTCCGCAAAATATGCACCTGATACACTGTCCTATCACTTCACAAAACCGTTGTCCCCGTGGACGAGATGTTTAATATAATATAAAACTCCGATCACAGCAGTCCTTAAATAGGTATTCTGCGTTTCATATAGCGAGCCGCGCAACCGTGTGTGTGCGTCTAACGCCGACCGCGCATCTGTAAGAACTGGAATATTTGCACTGCCGACGTGCGTTCCGGCAAGCCTAGACAAAGGTCACTGTCACGGCAAAATCAGTGACGTAACACGCTTATCTTTTCCGAACACATACATTTGCTAAGTTTGGCCAAAGAGGCTGCTTTTAGTAACGAATACCTAGGTATCGTATGCAAATGGTGCGACCTAATGAAATTGGACCGTTACTGACACTGTTAGTACCTATGTTATCTTTTATTTACATTCATAGGTGTTCAGTCGAAAAAACAGAAGGGTGTTAGCAATAAAGATCATGTCTCAATTAATCACTTTTGATTAAAGTTTGTGTCAACTGACAAATATGGCATCTAAGTACATGCTAAAACTGAACAAATAACAATTATTTAAAGCCTCCAATGGAATGTAATAAATGTAACCCATTTATTTGTAATATATGCAAAACAGTATAATGTGTATTTATGTAATCATTATATGTGTATGTACTATGCGTTTCAACTGGATTGGCGCACTGGCGCCAGATTGTACGTGAGTTGCTACAGTGTGCTCGGTGCTCAGTACGTACGGTGTTATGGACTTCGGCTAATAAGATGGCGCCTGACCAGGTGCCAATTCATTTGAAACGCATAGTACGTTGTATATTTGTGTATTACGACTTTCGGACACAAGATAGAAATTTGAATAAAAATAATAATAATAATGTTTTTTGGACATATCTTACAGCGCCATCTACTCCTAAACTAAGCAAAGCTAGTATTATGAAAACCAGACAGTATAAACACTTGTATGCTTTTTTTTGTAAATACATACATATCATACATAAATACACCCAGAATCAAGACAAATATAAATGTTTATCACATGAATGTTTGTCAGTCCATCTGTACAGCAGCCAACCACACTACCAACTAGGCTGGGAGGCAGACATATCTAATATCAATATCAAAATCTTTTGTAAGTTATTTTTTCACTCCTTAGCTTTAGCGACAAGAGGTTAAATGACCTTTACCAATATTAAGTCAGTTAATTTTTACAATGAATAATTTTTAGGAGATATTAGAAGACTGGGTGACAGAGCCTTCAGATGAGGACCAACTTTTCGCCCCTGAGTTGCCAGGCGGTGCATCATGTGTTTACACTCAGAGAGTAATGCAAATTGCTTCCATAGTCAGATCACTGTCATTCCATGAGGAGAACGTACAATATCTTTCAAAGAACACAACGCTTATCAGGTATTTAGTAAATTTATGTAAGGTACAAAATTTCATATTTATGTGACAATTTGCTAGCAGAAACCAAGTTATACACATTTTGGGTAGCCTAATCCTCCTAGCTCCCTAAGACCTTGACACCGTTACGCTCGGGCTCCTAATAGTTCGTGCAGCAAAATGTCACTTTAGCTTGGTATAGGCTGATCTTAGATAGTTCTTTGAAAATGTATTAAAGTTTTTTAGTGTCTATCAAGTCAAAATTTTTTAGTGACTTTCAAGTCTAAATTTTTCGTGACTATCAAGTCAGTTTTTTTTAGTGACTATCAAGTCGAAATTTTGCGTGTTTATAAACTTGCTTCGTTGTTAACTTTATGTCCCCCACTCGAATTTATTCCATAAATCTGACAACAGACTTTAGAATACGTGTAATAAAAATTGTTTTGAGCAAATCTCTTTACGAGTTTTTTAGATATCTACAATAATGAGTTTTGTCTGTGTACTACTGTTTTGTGTGTATGTTAAAAGTTGTTTCTTTACGGAATAATGAGTTAATGTGTACGACGCGCAATTGCCCGGGTTTTTGTTACATAATGAGATTGTAATAATAAAAATAGATGTTTTAAACTGATATTATTTTTATCATTACAATATAGTGACAAAAACGTTTTAAAACTTAGTGGATGTTAATAATCAACATGATTATTTTGTTGACAGATTCCTGTTACTTTGCGCCAACTGTTGGGTAGGATCCCTCCGGCAATGTGGATTGGATACTTTAGGCAATGTTTCCACAGAACTTGTAATAAAGGTAACTGAAGCTAATATAAATATTCATACTTATATTGTAAATACGAAAGTAACTCTGTGTGTCTATAGTTTGAGTTCCGGGAAGGACATAGGCTTCTGGTAAACGTCAAGTGTGAGTCTGTTTTTTTTTATAATTGAGGAGTTGCTGTTGAAATCCTACACCGACAACTAAATTTAGGGCGGGTGAAACCGCGGTCAAAAACTAGTATTAATATAAATATGTATATACATATTATGTACATATATTTTCTCAAAAAATAGGTGGTTCACATGTTTTTCTGAGTTTGTTAGTATATTAAACACAAGTTTTTAAAAGATTTTTAAGGAAGAATATTTTGATTATAATTTTTACACTGGGCAACATAGCTTACAGTTTTAATAAGATCCAAGAACTACAAAAGCAACGGATCAGCAGTACTAGCCTAGGCAGTTTGCGAACGCTAATAGCAATCATAGAAACGTTATTACCCAACTGAGTAATTGGCCAATAGGTTTATTGAAACCAGAAGGTGAATATAGAGTAGCATCCGTCAGTAAGATAAAAACAACTACCACTACACACTACACACAATTACCACTACACACAATTACCTCTTTAAACTACACACAATTACAACTACAAAATCAACACAATTACCACTACACACTCCACACAATTACCACTACATACTCCACACAATTACCACTGCACACTACACACTACACACTACACACAATTACCACTACACACTACACAAAACTTACACTGAACTTATAAACACTTTATTACAATGAAATTACAATAGGTAAAGTGAATTTAATGCCATAAGAAAGTATTTTCTACCAGCTGAACTTTGGGTCATGCAGAAACCTCTAAGAAGGGTGTTTAAATAGTAATAGTTAAACCTGTTAAATTTAACAAGTCTATGGTGATACATTAACCTAAATACGAGTATGTATATGCATGTATTATTTGTTTAGGACCCGGCTACCTGTTTGATATCTCGTCA
Source organism: Apoda limacodes (assembly GCA_946406115.1). NCBI lineage: Eukaryota > Metazoa > Arthropoda > Insecta > Lepidoptera > Limacodidae > Apoda > Apoda limacodes. The sequence continues at coordinate 14,698,518 of OX291561.1, forward strand.
CATACTGTCGACCATCCAGTCGGCGTTGGTGTCACCCGATAGAGCTAGAGTGTTAGCTGCTCTGGAACTTCTCAATAAGTTGGCGCAAAATGAAGTCAATGAAGACGCCTTGCTGAAGGCTTTGGAGGCTAAGGTATGATATGCATGAAATTTATACAACTATTCTTAATAGTGTAAGTTAGTACTTGGAATGAGACTTTCAATGTTTTGGCAAAACTTTACATTTATTCACTATTTACTTAAAAAAATTTATACCGTTAAACCTCCAAAACACTTGCTTTAAATTTGTTTATGAAATACACTTATTTTTTCACTTGGCAGTAAAACTGTTGAATTATTCAAAAACTTTTCTGGTCATATACACAGGAACTTACCAAAGTTTCTTGCAATTGGATTATTAATGAAGGGAAACAGAGAATAACCAAACAAGCTAAGATTTATAAAAACACAACACTTATCCCCGATTGGGTGGTAAGAGATATTACGAACATGTGCTTTAAAAAAATTTTTTTTCTTTTATATACCTTTAGATTTAGTAATATTATATGTAATTCCTTTTTTTGTCTTGCAGGTGTATAGCGACGTGTGTGCTTTGTTAACACTTCGTGACATAATGGTGTTAGTTTGTACACTAGAGTGTGTTTACGCCCTAACGTCGCTGGGAGACCGCGCCAGCGAGGCCGTCGCTCGAGTGCCCGGGCTTGTCCACACGCTGGTGTCGCTCGTCACTGTTGAGGTAACTCTTAACGCCCTAGACAAGTGTGTATTTCTATGTCAGCTGTCGTAGAATAGAACCGTTAATATCTGAAAAAAGAGACAGGGCAAAGATTATTTGGTAGAGTTATACTAAAACGTCTTTTGGTCGGGTAAAGCCATTTCTTTTATGTCTTTCGACTTTGTGCCTTTTTTCTTCTTCTTTCTAAAGGTTCAGGGTCTGAATTAATAGAAAAGAATAAGTGACTCAATAGCTAAGCTTAATGATTTAGTCAGCTTCATACATTTTGAAGTTAAAATTATTTGGGTGCGATGAGTAAAATTTTATGGTCCACTTGGCACAATATTATTACCAAACAAAACTGACGTAACAGGTTTTAAAATACATGAAAAAAAGACATATGCCACTTTTGACATTTATACCGTGTATCAGCATACCAATTTAAACGTCTTGATTATGCAGAGTTCTTACAATTTGTGTTGTAATTGAAACACACTGACTTGGTAAATATTTCCGACACTAAAGAGACCTATTATATTATATTACTACAGCACCATATGATCCTAAACCCTTTCACTATGGATACCAGACAACGGACAAACATACATATATTTCCTTTTGTTTGTAAATACATAATATCATACATAGAAAACACCCAGACTCAAGACAAACACAAATGTTAACACATTTCGAACCCACGTCCCTCGATTCAGCTGTCGGATCATTAGTCACTGAGCCACGGACCCGATATCATCATATAAATATTTACTTTCTGTTTGGGGACCTCCGTATGAGTCACGTTACCACATTTTATACCTGAATATTTGTTAAATAACGATAAACGTTTACACACAGGCGCAAAGCTACGGTCCTCGTGCTTGTATTCTGATGAGGGTGGTTGAAACTGTGAGCGGTCCCGCCGCTATGGCCGCGGCTGCCGAACAGAAGGAGGCAAGTGAAAAGCAAGCGACGCAATCAAATCAGCAACCTGTAAGTATTAGTTATTGTTATTTAGCAAAAGGATGTGATTGTAAAAAAAAACCAGCCAAGTGCGAGGTGGACTACAAACACAAACAAAAAAACAGTGTGCCGCTTAGCAACGCAATCCTAAAAACACAAAATTAACAAAATAAAATTGCTGCTAGACAAATCTGGATTAAATTTATTGTAATTTTGCGCGTGGTTCCGCATTCGGCATCTCTATTATTATAGTAAGGAAGATTGCTATAAATGTAGCTACAATAGTTCATTGACGTGGTTTTGTTTTTATACCACTAAGGTGGCAAACGAGCTTAGTGATCGCCTGATGGTAAGGTTATTCGCATATAGGTAGTTATTTCTGCGGATATAGGAAGTTATTTCTTCCAAATGTTTCGGAAAAAAAGCCTCAACTTCGTCTTTTCAACTATTATGCGAATTTCAGTTGAATTTAATATAAACAAAGTCGCTTTCGCATTTATAAAATTTGTGTGAATTGACAAAGCTTGACGTGATTAATCTATCAATAATCTAAAATCTGTCTTATATAAAAGTTATTTGAGATACTTACATTAAGTGATGTGTAACCTTATTGCACAAGTAGTTTTTTTGATTCTAAATATACCGCGTTATTGTTATTGAGCTAGCTATAGAGGGGTCTCTATACTGGACTATATTCAAATTTTTAACTAGACTAGTCAGGACGAATGACTTGAGGTATTTATGTATGGAATGTATGAATTTACCAAAAAACAAGTAATATATATGTATTTTTATCCGTTGTCTGGTATCCACAACACAAGCTTAGCTTACTTTGGGGCCAGACGGCGCTGTGTGTAATGTCCAAAAATTATTTATTTATTTAATTTTAAATTTATTCATTTGCCAGTCATCAAGCCAGCAAGTCAAGCCGTCGGCTGAACCATCACCCGCAGCCACCTCTGCCCCTGCCGTCGCCCCCACGCCACCTCCCACCCCCGCGCCTGTTTCCACTATACAACAGTCGCATCTGCAGCAGCGCACTGTACAGGTTTTTATTGATCACATGTATCACAGAGTAAATTATGGTATTAGCGTAAAGAAGTGTCACTCCTATGTAAAATTTTACAAAAATGTAGACACCTTACGTCAAGGGAAATTTCCTGTAAAACTCCTTAACTTCGATTCCTACGCTGTCACCAAGTAACAGTCTTGAGGTCCCGATGATTGGTTGTAGTAATTTTACTTTAACCAATCAGGGCGCTGTCTCGGTGAGACCATTTATAAAGATTAGACGGTGACGACGTGGACCACCCAAGTACGAAGGTTAAAAACATTTCTGTGTTTTAGCAAATAATTCTAAAAGTATTGAACTTCTTTGCCTAAAATTATCAGTTTTGCAAAACGAAAAGTTGTCCAAAAAAAGTTTTTTTATATAACTAGGTGTGTGTATATTATTGTGTGTAGGAAAACGAACATTTCGCACAAGCATGGCTTCGTTCTACGTACGAGCCGTTGCCGTCCAACGACAACACAGCCTGTGACGCGGCCGACGTGTATCGACAATATGTGGCTTGCTGCACCAAACTGGGTCGGAAGGGACTCATTTCACCAACGCATTTCCCCAGACTTGTACGGTATGTAAATTTGTGTGCTCTCTTTCTATATCTCTGTGTATTTTTAAATGTGTTATAACAGCCTGCCCTCACAAACCATGAGCGGGGGTTTGAGGCTGTAGTCCACCATGGGGGTGTAAAAAAGTTATGAGTTATGGTTTATTTATAAAAACAATAATATTATCCTATTGTTAACCTATTTGATATTCATTGTTTGTGTTTTGCAATTATATTCTGTGACTGGCTGTGTATTTAGATTTTTAAAAAGACTTTATTTCAGTTACTATTATAGAATTAGAGTTCTGTAATCTGTCCTATGGACTGCGCAATAGCATCACAAAATTTGCCACACTTTATATAGCGACAAAGTGAACCTGCGGTCTCTTTTCTCTTTTTATCCCCGTCCGTCATTTTGTTTGTTGATGTTTTTTTTTACATCGGTCAAGAGATTGCGCTCTCCAGTTCTCTATGTCTATGGTTACTATATTAATTTTTTTTGTGTTTAGTACAATATTTGGAGGTACTGTCGGACCTAACACAGTCACAATATCAACGGGTGAAACACAACAGGTTTACGTCGGTATTAGGTCAAGGAACTCTCAGAACAAAAATCCTCCTGTAGGTAAGTATAGTTGTTACATCATTTCAACCATTTTTATTATACCACTGAAGTGGCAAACAAGCAAACGAGCCGCTTAACTTACTGTTGCAATTTTTACAACGTATTGGCCGTTCCATTAGTGATTACCATTGTCCCTATTGCTCCATTTCCCTTTAAATTCCTTCCCTGTACATGACATAAAAGGGCAGACACAAAAAAAAGTTAAATTTGTTTCAATTTTATTTAATTTTAGCCGTATAACCATTATAATAATTTTAGGTAACTTTTTTTAAGGTCCGAAATGAAATAGTAAATATCGATAAAACGTAATGTATATCTTTAAAATTTAATTATGGTTAAAAAGTTACGAAGCTTACCAAGTTGTTATTTTTTTAATTGGCACGAATAATGCAATAACATTGTGTCAATACAGGTCCGGCATCTCCAATATTGAAGGCTCAGTTGACAAATAAATCAGGACAACCCGAAGTTAAAACTGATGTAAAACAGCCGACACAGGTGAGTCAATTTATAATAAAATTAAATAAATGCACAAATTACACTACATGTCTCAAAGCGTGTGTGTTGAAATAACACACTTCGTCACATATCTTGCTTCTAAATTCATCCATAGCCCATATCTTGCAGCTAACTCAGATATATAGATACGTGGCAAGTTAACTTTTTTTTTTATTTATTTTTTAAACCACTAAGGTGGCAAACAAGCTTACGGTCCGCCGGCTTGGGTTGTCGCTCTCGGGGGAATTATGAAGGGACGAGGCAAGTGTATACACAATAGTGTAGGTAAAGCTGAACACAGCTACGATATTATACACTAAAGAACAACTGCAAGAAAATATTAAACAAATATTAATTGGTTTAATTATTCCCTTAGGATAACATGTTAAGAATTTACTATTAAATTCGTGTATATTTTGTCCAAAATATTTGTTTGAGTCATTTTATTAATATTTTATCAAGAACTGTTTTATTTTATTCGTGTAAAGCAGACATAATACACAATCGCAGGTGATAGTTTTCAAAATGCCTGTCGTAGTGGCAACATTTAACACAGATATTGCAGTAAAAATCGACACTTTGCCATTATGTTTTAAATAAAGTAAATTTTTTGGATTTTTTTTTTTTTTGTATACCACTAAGATGGCAAACAAGCACACGGTCCGCCTTATCGGCCACCGTGGCCTATGGACGCTTGCAACACCAGGGGTTTTTCATTATATTCGCGCGTTGCCGACCTTCCAGAAATCTATAACTTCTTTCTTGAAGAACTCCATACTGTAGTCCTTGGAGAAAACCTTGGCAGGAAGTTTCTCTGAAACCGCATTGTACGCGACCATTTAGGTTCTAAAGTGTGAGAATGAATTCCCTGCCGATGGCGAGCGGTGCGATGGTAGAAAGTAGCCGTGGGCATCATTTCGAACAATTCCTCAGAACACAAATTGTACAAGCGGTAGAACACACACAGTGAGGCAAAGTCTCTCCTCAGACTTAAGGGCTCGATACCGCAAGTGAGGTTGGAATCGTCGACAATTCTAACAGCTCGTCGTTGAACCGAGTCAAAAGGGCCAAGCTGGTATCCGGGTGCGGGTGCACAGAGATGGCAGCAGTACTCCATATTTAAAGTGCGAAAAGACACTTAAAGATTTAGAAACCTTTTTAAATCACGTAGCCATAACAGATTCGTTTAGTTATAATGTCGGGCAATAAATATTACGCACCGAGCTTTAGAAAGAGATAGTCGACAAGTGTCGGCTTGGCAGAGCGTCGTCTCTGTCACAAGAAATACTGCCAATCCGGTAACTATTAAGAGCAATTTGCACTGAAAATTTTGCAATTAAATAAAAACGCTAAAATAATAATAATACGGATCTTTACGATTTCTTTCATTAGAGATGTAATTGAAAAATGAAATACTTGCATTGCAGGTACAGTGACGGACAATAGTACTAACGAATGTTTTGTGCATGGCCCGTAATTTTTCATATTTTTTTCCTAACTCCTTATGTAACTGTACTTACTATCGGGCACTGCCATGCGTCCGCCACACGAGACGACAGTTATTACGCCTCATGTACCCAGTAATTATACCTTATGAAGTAAATTATTTAAAAAAAGTTTTGATAAATACATCTTGTTTAACGTGAATTGTCATAAATACGTAATATCGTATCATCTTTCAAGTTATTGTTCTTTTTTAACCACATTGGCTTGGGAAGTAGTCGTTAGGTACAAAAAACTGTAACATTTAAAAAATATGTTCATAAAACACTAAAGGGTTAAAAGTTGTAAATGTTTTTTAATCACAGTCACTAATTGGTAACGGCATGACACCTTCTACATAATTTTGAATTGGCATAAACTTGAGCCAGAAGTTTGAAAACTTAAGTGCCTGTGTTTACCCCTAAGTTTATAGTTACGCGCTGCCTCACCTCACCTCAGTGGACCCGAGAATGGTTAAACTTACGTGGCACGACTTATAGCAGCCTCTTAGTATTTATCCGTCCGTACTATAGATACTGAAAGATAGATAGATAGATATTTTAAGAGGGCCACTTGCATCGACAATATATTTATAAAACCAATTCAAAAATTGTGGACAGTTAGTGGTTTTAGAAAGGGGGAATTACTTAAAAGGAAATTAAATTTATACCAATTACAACTAAACGGATTGAATCATTTAAATCTAACTTATTGCACAAACTTCCAGATTTACTTTATAATGGCAACCCAAATGACGTGTACAATACTGTTCTTGACACTATTACTACAGAGTATAATAAAATATTTACTGCAAAAAAGAAACTTATTTCCAGTCGCTTTAGTGTTAGTGAAAAATTCAACAAATAAAATAAAAACTACATGGAACATAATAAATAATGAAACTGGTAAAGCTAGGAATTCTTGTCAGGGCTTTGAGTTTATTGTAGATGATACTAGTTTTAAAACAAATTGTGAAGTAGCAGTTGCCTTTAAAATTTTTTTTTTTAGCAAAATTCCATTCAAAACAACTGAACATCTAAACTCAAGTCCAATTTTAGCAGAAAAGAAAAAAGCAGAAAAAATTATAAAAACGAATGTTCCTGAATGTAAAGTTTCCTTTGTATTTAAGAACATTAGTTCTACGGATATCCTAAATATATTTAAAACATTAGCAATAAAAAACACCACAGAATTTTGCGAACTTTCTGTAAAAACTATGTTATAGCACAATCCTTAGCCATATTTTTTAATAGTTGTGTTGATAGTGGTGTGTTTCCTGATGAGATGAAACTTAGCAAAGTCATACCTCTGCTGCAACCAGGTAGTTTAACAGATCCTTAAAATTTTCGGCCTATTTCAATACTACCTGTACTCAGTAAAATTTTTGAAAAAACCATTGTTTGTTAAAAATGTTAAGCCATTTCTGTATTAATGACCTACTTAGTAGTAAACAGTTTGGCTTTATGAAAGGCCGTTCCACAACCGATGCAGGAGTGGCATTATTAAAAAATATATTCAACGCCTGGGAGGATTCGCTTGATGGTCTTAGAGTGATTTGTGATTTGTCTAAGGCGTTTGACTGTGTCCTACATGAAAATCTCATCGGGAAGCTACATCACTGTGGAATTAGAGGCAAAGCTCTCGACCTTTTTACCTCCTACATGAGTAGCAGAGTACAGAAAATAGATGTCAGCGGTGAAGGATCTCCGGGATCAGCAGTCACTATGGGAGCCCCTCAGGGCTCAATTTTAAGTCCTTTTCTATTTCTTATTTACATTAATGATCTCCCATATGATGTAAAAAACCATGACATTGCCTTATTTGCAGCTGACACCTTTTTCTTTTTAAAGTTAAGAGACGACAGACATGTTATGATGAATTAAATAATGCCCTTTCTAAAATTGTAAATTGGTTAAACGCTAATAATTTGTTACTTAATGAAAAAAAACCAAATGTGTTAAATTTACATTACCAAATGTTAGTCAGATACAGACATGTATTAATGTACATGGCGAGCAATTAGAACTTGTTAATTCAACAGTCTTTCTTGGCATAACGCTGGACTCCAAACTTCAATGGGGTCCTCATATTCATAACCTAGCCAAATAACTTAGCTCTGCTGTGTATGCAAGAAAATAAGACAATTGATCGATGTCGACACTGCAAAAATAGTATATTTTAGCTATTTCCATAGTTTAATGACATATGGTATCTTATTGTGAGGTAGCGCTGCTGATGTAAATACAATATTTTTGTTACAAAAAAGGGCAATTACCAAAATTACAAATGGCTCTAACAACAGAACACTTAAATTCTAGCTGACTGAAATGAAGTTCATTCACACCTAATTTTACTAGGGTAAGCTAGGCTTTTTTGGTTTATATGAAGCATAGCCATCCCTCCTATCGTTCGTCCATGGAATTTAGTACAGATAGATAGGAATGGTTATGGAAAGCGTATTTGAAACTGACGGTGGTACAAATCTACCATGTCTATGTCAAATACATTCCACTTGACAGTTGAGAAATTAACCCTAAAACTTTTATCATACAAACTACGATGCGTGGTTTTGGAACGCAATTTAACTTTTGTGGCTGATATCTTCATTTAGATATTAATCATAAAATGGGACCCACAGACAATACATAATAATTATTTTGCCTACAATAGTGTTACCATCTAGAGAATACTACGTTTTTTTTTCAGGTGCCTCAGCAGTCCACAACAACACACCCCCACTTGTCCCAAGCTCTCGAGTCAAATCCCTCCAATACAACTTTAATAAAGCACCTGCTAGCCCATAAAGTAAGCCCAGCCCTACAGCAAAGTCAAGTAAGTTTATACTAACAATACTAACAGCATTAGTTTCACTAATACTCGCGGCGGCAGATGGCGCTATAATACAAAAATTGTAATAATATTTTATCGAAGCACCCAATTTATATTTTCATTCCCATAAAAAGTCAATTGCTTTATATTACACACTAGTTTTCCGCTGCAACTTTGCTCCGTTCAAGAAACCTAAACTTTTTAGAACTAAACATGGTCTATGCCCATCTGAAAAAATTTAGCTTTCAAAACGTTTTTTTTTTAATTCGGCCTAGTGTTTCTAGAAATTAATCCGCAAGTATATATAATAAAAAAACAAAAAAAAGTGAAACTAAATTATTTATCCCTAAACCAGTTTCGTATGTAATTTGGCATTCCTTTAGTTTTTGTAAGTCCGCAAAATGTTAAAAAAACCCGACTGTTAAAAGTTAAACCTTGTATTTATTTTGGAAGTTACTTCAGACGGACTTTAAATCATAGTCTTTAATAATAAGCTTAGGAGTTACACCAACATAGGTATAATAACTAATAATATTTAGTTTAATAGTCTTACAAATTAAAATATGAAATAGAAGAAAATGTTTTACAATTATATTTTCCTACTAATTGTTTTTAAATGAATTGCATTTTTAAGATAATTTAAGGACTGCTAGATTCAATATCGACAGGTGACAAAAAAATGGTAAAGAAAAAAAAAACAAATATTTTCAAAATAATACATATTGCATGTATTTTTTAAGATAAGTTAGGGGCCGTCCATTAATCACGTGAGGCTATTTAGCATTTCTTAACTCTCCCTCCCCCTTGGTGATACGTGGTGAGGCTTAAGACTAACCCCCCCACTCCCACCCAAAATCACGTGTATTTTTTAGTACCTACAAATAATCCTAAATTTTTTAGAATATTATCTTCAAATACAGGTATAAAGTATAATCTAATTTAATTCGAGAAAATTAAGGACCATGATAAAATTTCTAGACAGAAATATTGCAGGTTGTTTTTAACTGGCATAAAAATAATATTAAAGGAATGGTGTAATCATGCGAAAAATATATATTTTACTAGTACATGAACATATTTAATGTACATTGTCCTCGGACCATGGATTAGCAAGACTTTCTTCAACACTTACAACTAGATAAGAATCTTGCAAGTCATTTGTTGGCACTATGCTTTGTTATAGATCAACGGAAAAAGCGTACTGCCAGGTTTTTAAGATAATCGTGGGGAGCTCGAATACCTATGTAAGGCGTACCAGGAAGCTCCGGAGGCCGCTTTTAGGAAACGGTTTTGGAGGGTCTGGAGTTTATGGAGATTGCGTTTAAACAACGCATAAACGACACTTGCATATGCTAGAATGGGGCGGGTACAAGTTGTGTAAAGATTCAGCTTATTTCTAAGCGACATCTTACTGAACTTGCCTATTATGGCATATAGACGACCGAGGACAAAAGCGGTGACCGCGTACGTTCAAACGCCTATCCAGGGTCACACCGAGATATTTGGCCTTGTTTTGCAAAGGAATGGCACGGCCGAAAAGTGAGAGGGAAGATTGTCTCGGAGGGAGGCCAGTGGTAAAGATAACGGCAGAGCTTTTGTCGGGATTCACTTCGATTCTCATTTCCGAAATCATTTGCCTAGGGCGGTAATTCCGGATTGGATTCTCTTAGTGATTCGACTCACTTGCCTACCGGCGGTCTAAATAGCGGTATCGTCCGCGAAGAGGGCTAATTGGGTGCCTATCGTTTTAGGGATGTCATTTGTGTACAGAAGGTACAAGATAAGGGGCGAGCTCAGACGAGCGCGGACCCTTGCGGGATTTCTTCTTGTATTGGACGAGGGAAAGAGAGAGTGCCTCCGACCATATAGCGACTCTAGATTATTATTGTTCAGATTAGGTTGCTTGTGACATGAATTTACACGTTCCTTAATTTTCTTCCTTGTACAGAAGTACAATCCACGCCGCACGTTTTTTCCACAAGTTTCTGACGATCCTTCTGCAGGCATGGGCAATACAGGTCATAAAGCAATTTCTTGAAGCCCTCATGCGTTGGGGTAATTCCCAGAGACCGACGCAGAAGAAATCTAGCTAACGTCTTGCCAGCATGCTCTTGAGGTGATGATACATAGGCCACTGGACGACTGCAATATCGGATTAAAACACGTGATGTTTTTTTAAGCATTTTTTAATGGAATGGAAAATAATATTCCTGTGCGCCAACGACTAGCTAAAACTATTAAAAACTTAAGAAATTAATTAAATAACTTTTTTATAATGTATAAATAAAAAACTATTTTTGTTTCGCATTAGCGCACAACTCATTAAATTCTTTCTGAGCCACACTAGGTTTTTCCCTTTCTTATATCTGCAAATAGATCTTTATACAGATACCTAGTTTAGGCATATTTTGTTTAAATGCAAAACATATAAGGTAATGGTTTACACATGTATTCGGCGCTAAAATAACAGAATAACTTGCGACTGGCAAGCCAATCCCGGCGGTCGTCGCGGCGCGCGGGGACTTCGTTTGTTGCCTGGCAATAGCGAGTTAAGGTCACAATACACGCCGCTTTCGGTTTAGAAATCGCGCGTTTGACGAAAAAATAAATACACGTGATATCTTACTACACCCCCCCTCCCCCCTAGTGATATTTCGTGATTTTTGCCAAACCCCCTCCCCCCCTTTCGAGCCTCACATGATTAATCGACGGCTCTCACTAATTTTTCAGAAAATTTTAAGAGTGGCTGAATTGAATATAGAAAAAAGGCATGTCATAATAATTGGTAGTTAACTAACAGTTTGAATTATTAACATAAGATGACAATTTGCATGAATTTTGATGCTTAGTGAAGAGCATGAAAAATTGCACGATTTTTTTTAATCATGTCTACAAAACAATTTTACTGTACAAAAGATTATAGACTATAGGCCCATGTCCAAAATGGATGGGTCATATGAACCACCAGGTGACGTATATAGGACGATATAAGGCATAAAATAATAAGATTCAGCACTATGCCGTCATTTGTAAGCTGTCCAACCGAGTACTGGTGAGAATTCAAAAGTGTAGGTAGAATGAGTACATTTTGGTCATATATGTTTGTACGGCATTTTTGCCGTAAAAAAAGGTGCGCCACAAAGTCGGTAATTTTTTTTGATTTTCTGTCAATTTCCAGGGTAAATTTGGTCATTTCATTCTGTACGGCATCAGTTTCATACTGTTTCAATACAGCTTCTAATCCATTATTCCGCAACGCCGTACAAAAATCATGCGGCAAGGGGAAAAAATCAAGGGGTGGCAACCCCCTCTCCCGTGGTCCGGCGGGGTTCATATGACACATCCATTTTGGACATGGGCCTGTAGTCTATTATAAGAATACATGTTTTATGATAAAATTTAATCGTAAAAGAAATTGTTAAGTAATTAAAATTTTATTCTTTTTTTTAATAATCTAATTAGTAGAAAGGGAACATTTTTTAAAAAAACCCTGCAACTTTTTTTTTAAACTTAATTTATATTAGGTGGCGCAAAGACAGCAGAATCAACAACGAGGCCCTACGTCTAGCACTGTGCTTGTACAGCCGAACCAACAGACGGTAAATAAGAAATTATTATTACAATTAGGTTTTTACCATTGCCACTCGAGAAATTCATAGATAACAATGAATAAAACTCATTTTTACTCACTAGAGAATAAAAACATAACAGTTAATAAAACTCACTTTTGCTCACTAGATAATAAAAACATAACAGTGAATAAAACTTACTTTTACTCACTAGTAAATGAAAAAAAATCGAATCTGGAACAATCGTTAAATTGTTTTAATTGTTATTGTGGTTGTTTTATTTTATTGTTTTTTATCACCCGGTAATAATATTCATCTCGGTCCTTTGTAACCCTCGTATCGCTCAGGATTCTACTCTACAATCCCTCGCTACGCTCGCGATTCTACTCTATCATCCTTCGCTGCTCTCGGGATCCAACTAATTAAATTCCCTTTCTTTCACTTGCTGTATAATGTAGTATTTTATATTTATTTAAAAATATTCTCTGTTTTTTTCATATTTTTTTAGCGTTATTTAATTTTGATTACTGGTCAAATATGTAATATATCTAACAGTGAGATATCATTATATATATCTGTCTAAATATGAGAAATATTAAGTATAGCATTAAATAATAATAACAATTTTGGACACATCACACAGTGCCGCCGTCTGGTCCCAAACTGAGCATACGAATTATACATAGAAAACACCCAGACTCAAGACAAAAACACAAAAATGTTTATCCTGTACGGAAATCGAACCTACACCTCCGGTTCAGCAGGCAGGCAATTACCCACTGAGCCACAGAGGCTGTGAAATTGTTAATCATTGTTAATATTACGCGCTTAAAATAGGTTGGCCGATGATCAGACGCAGATATATCAGCAGATTTATATACAAGCTTTTAACAATATGGTTCCTAAGCATCGGCCGTCATCTTTCATATTTTGAACGCATTAAGTTAGAACTCTTGTTAAAACAGAACAGTTGCATAAATTGCTATTGTACTTTTAGGGGCTTGAGTTGGACCCAGAAGCTCTGATCAAATGTACAACTATAACACCGGGAGGTATCGCGAGTAGCACGCCATCTGTGGGAGATAAGGTAAGTGATAAATCAATTTTCCTCTTTTTTTTCGAAAAAAAGGTAGTATATTTATTCCAGTTAACTTTATTAATCGGAATTAAAAGTATTCTTTGTTTTCTTCGTTATTCTGCATTCCTCCAACTGTTTTTGTGCAAATGTAGCCATTGTGTCATGAAGAAATTAGTGACATGGCCTTACCCGCGAAAAAAAAAAATCCTGCGGAAACATTTTGTCGGGATAAAAAGTATCCTTTGTTACTCTTCGTCCCTCTAGCTATCTCTGTCTAAAAAGATAGGTCAATTTTGAATCTCATTAACGGCTCAAACCATTTTCATGAAATTTAGCATGCAGGTGGTTCCGGGGCGATAAATCGATCTAGCTAGGTTTAATTTTTAGAAAACGTCGTTTTATCGGTGTTCTCAGGCAATGATAAACTGAAAAATATGACTTCTAGACATATATTGGCGAGTAGTAATACTTTTATGTTTATCGACACAGCAACACTAAAGCTACTTGGCAACAGATGGCATTGTTATGCAAAACTAAAGCTACTTGACAATAGATGGCGTTGTTATAAAAAACGAGCAAAACTCGGGCCCCAGGTACTATTAATAATGTAAAAAAATAATGGTTACTTTCTTACAGGTCATTATTACAGCGCCCGATGATATTATAGGTACGTTTTATGACTTACCATTTAATATTACAAAAACTGAATAGCAAATATTAGCCGTGTCCCAACAGTGGGTGACCTGTACCAACTGAGTATGACAGCCATACAAGCGGATATGAGGCTGAAAAGGAATTTAATATTCTTTCAATTACAACAAATCAAATAAATTATCAACTTGTGGGAAAAATGTTGTTGCAAAATTTGCAGCTTATGACGGTACATGCGAGAATGCAGTGATTTACTGGTTTGGAGAGTAGATTGATAACAATGTATTGATGTGTATTACGTCTCCAATTAAATAAAAGAATTGTAAGTTAATCCCTCCCGCGAACGCTTAGGTTGTGGAATGAGCTCCTTGCTGAGGTTTTCTCTAATTTTGATTGGAGTTAATCAAAAACAGAAGTAATTAGATTTTCAAAGCGAGTAATGTCCTTGGTGTTGCAAGCATCCATAGGCTTCGATAACCGCTTATCATTAGGAGTATCGTGCTTGTTTGCCATCTTAGTGGTATAACAAGAAAGTTATTTTAGCTGTTCTATATCTTTGTATATTTTAATGTTTTTATTATTATTGTAGTAGGTAAATATAATTATTTGAATTATTTCAGTGCCTAAAGAAGAACCAGTCCAAATTCAGATTGACGAGCAAGCACAGCTGACAATAGTGAGTAGCGTTATATGTCTATTATTATAATATTGTATGTTAATTTTTTTTATTGGTTTTTTTTTCACGTAAATAATTTAAATTTTTACTTTAAGCTTTCGCTTTTCAAACTTTGTTATCTTCAAGTGAACCAATAATATCAAGAGCTGAATATTATGTACAGGTTTATAGCACGGACGCGAAGCAGGAAGTATTTCGTTCAATGACCGGTCACTATCTGTCTCTGTTGCACGCACATAATTATTTGCCGTCGCGCTCGCACAGATGCGATGACCGACAGTGTCCGTCCGTGCTATAGTATTTACTTTTGTTTTTCTTTTACAAGTGGTGATTTTATAAATAATGTGATAACGTTATAATGAAATACCGTTACAGGATAATGAACTTTTTTTTGGTGTTCATTTCTTAGACACCCTGTTTACTGTAAGAATGCTCCTCGAGTCAATGACCTCATATTGAAACTATCTTACTGTTTGCAAACTGTACTGTGACAACAGAAAGAACACGTGGGAGTGAGCAGGGAAGCGAGAGGGTGGGATTCGCATTCCAGCGAGATGCATTTTTATAGTACTTGCGTTGTACTATGCGTTTCAACTGAGTTTATAGATGTTTATATGCCATATTGGCACTACATTGCCACCGATATGTACCACCTCATTTAAAACGCATTGTTTGGTAAGATTTATGCGGTCGGTCCGACGATAGGATCTTAGCTTACTCTGTGCGCGTACGCGCGCTAGTCCAGAAATACCAGCGGCGACGTACGGTCACGTAGCCCACGCGCTTTCGATGTATTGCAAATAAGGAAACAAATTTGTTAGCTGGTCTTAGCCAGCTGTTAGTTTAAATACCGTCGGTTGAACATTATAGTGACTTTGAAGACGGATTGCAGTTAAGTCACCGGTAGCTGGTCCAAGCGCGGCCCTTCAGCAGAAACGAGTCAGTCATTACAATTACATACACTTACATACACTACGCACAACATAAATACATACACAATACTCATTTGGAAAATGCTGCGTATACAACTTGAAGTAGTTAATGTAATTTTAACTTGTGACTCAAAATTTAGTAGCATTTTCGGCTACACGCATTATAAATTTCCTAATGCCTTCTTAATCCATTTAATTTGTCACCGCAGACGGCGCAAAATAAAATGCTAGCCAACTTACTCGAAAAAAAATCCAGCCCTCCAGTACAAGTGGTCCAAATGACCCACCAAATCAACGCACCGACCATACAAATAACGGAAACTGGACAAATCGTACAAGTGAAATCAGATCCCAGCCCAGTCATTCAAATAAATGCTGACCAGGGACATATGTCGCAGCAACCTAATCAATATTTCCAAATAAAAAACGAGCAAGGACAATTGATACAGATAAAAAATGAACAAGGACAGATAATACAATTGAAAACAGATCACATGCAAAGTCCTTTGATCCAATTTAAGAATGAGCAGCTTATACAGGGTGTAGTGCAAACTCACAGTCATATGGTTAAGAGTGAAAAGGACCAGATTGTTGAAACTGTGATAACTGATCATTCGTATACGGAACCACCCAGTAAGAAAGTCAAGCTGGAAGATAAAAGAGAGGTTTGTATCTTTACCAAGTATTTTTTGTATTTATTATTATATTATTAGTATGTTTTTGCCACAATAGTAACAAATCCAATGGTGTTACAGAAAAAAATGTTAAAAAAAATAAAACCAGACATAATCTTTATAAATTTCTAGCTGTCCCAGCAGACGTTGTTCTGCCCTATGTGTTGCAGCGCCCTCTAGTGGCGAATTATGGCTAAATTGACAAAAAAAAACCTTCTCCATGAAAAAAAACTTCGTTGTGCACAGGTTTCATGGTGATCGGTCAAACGGTATTGGAGTTCATCGATTTTATACACACACACATATATACAGGGTGGAGACGCTATGTGAACTCGAACGCAGTGTAAACACGTGGAGTAGAGTCACGTGTATATACTATTCTATTCAAATCGGCTTATTGCGCGAGTCGGACTCGCACTTGACCCTTTCGGAAAATACTTTCTTATCGGATGCCTACGTCATACCCTCCAAGTTTTAGGTCTCTACGATCAGCGGTTTAGGCTGTGCGTTGATCCGTTAGTCAGTTATTCAGGACAAAGCATATCTTCTTTACGTGTGAATGTCACTGAACTCCTCCTAAACGGTTGGACCGATTTGAATGAATTTGATGTGTTTTGGATGCAGGACAACGGCTGCCCGGTCAGCGCCATCTGCCGGGCTGATTTGTGAATCTAAACCATCCAGGGCGCCACCCAAACGCGTACAAAAAAATTTAGAACGGTAGAATTATATATATATATAAATATGTATAGAAGCTGACAACATCAAATTTTTGGATTGATTCAGTTTATTTTATAATCCATTATTAATGCCGTTGGATAAATAAAGCTCGTGAAGCACTTTCAGGATCAATAATCAGTATTTCGATATCGTCTATGATTGAGAAATAATCGAGCGAGATCACTTAGCGTTTCCACTCTGTATATATCAAGATCTGTTTTTAAATATAAAGATAATCTATAGTATGCAATATCCAAGTCATTATACACTATAAATTAATTTAAACTCTAATGTATGCTTGAAGCCATTCGCTAGACAATAATCGACCTCGCACTTTTGAGTTCTCTACAAAACCTTATCGATCGACTATTTCCTATGTGACTCGTTCTTCGAGTCCTTGCAGTAGAACGCTGGCTGGTAAGAACGGGAAAGAAAGAAATGGAAACGCTATCACTAGGCAACAATTGACGCGCAACTTATGTTTATTAATATTCTCTATCCATGGAACATTATCTCACTATTGGGCAGCGTTGCAATAAACGTCGCGAGTCAATTGTTGTCTAAAGAATACAAGGCTTAAACTACTTGCTTCCCCACAATTTAATTTTTTCACAAATATTGCCCCTAAAACCAACATTGCCCCTAAAAACCAATATTGCCCCTAAAAACCAATATTGCCCCTAAAAACCAATATGATTCAACTTCACGTTTCAGCTCGAGACTGCTTCTCCACCTCGAGAGAGTGTGTCTAAGACCGCAGCGAACTTGTATGCGGCCCTAGCTGCGTCGGCTTTAGAAGACGAGGAAGATTTGGTAATGAAATGTGTTCTTACGATATTTACAAAAAGGGCGTTGGAAAATAATTGTACCTTTAGTCGTTAGGGACTGTAAATTTAATGAAAATTAGATCTCTGTCCACCATAATACGTATTTAAGCTTTGCAAAACGTCGTATAATCCCCCATTATCATTAAATGCGCAAAATTTATGGACGGTCCCTCTTTAAGACCTTAAGAGTTACATTTTTTATAACATAGTTGTTATAAACTCGCTGTAGGAGTATAAATTTTTCATGCGACATTATAAACCTTTTCAAAGTTCTTGTGTCCGTTTTTTAAATCATGTAAATAATGCCACTTAAAATTTAATTATCTTTATTCTGCCCTAGTTTGTTTTGCAAGAAGAAAAGACGAAAAGAAAAGAGTTAAGACTCTTATTATTATGTACTTCTTATTTTTACATTGGTTACTTAAGTTGTATATTCATATTAACATATTTCTTTCATGTCTTTCTTACTTGGCCTATTGATGTTCCAGCCCAGAGGTGTTATTTTGGCTGGTCCTCTACGTAATAAGGTCAATTACCACTTAAAGCAGTTATTTTTTTTTAAATATTATAAGGGGTATTGAGGATTTAAGACTCAGTAGACACTTTGCCTGCCTGTGTGTGTTCTACTGCTTTTATTATGGGGTTTAGGGTTTTGAGAAATAATGTGCACGGATAATTTCAAACATCGCATTATTCGCCACTTACCAACAAAAAATAAGCAACGCTTAGGTTATGGAATTAGCTTGCTTCCAATATTTTCCTAGAGCTACAGTATGGGAATCTCCCAAGTCATAACTATATTTTTAGTTTTACTTTTTATTGGTTTAGATTAAGAACAAATTCTTTTATAAAACAACTAACCAAAATAAACAGCCAAAAAGTTATCTTAATATATTGCATATACTGTGTTATGATGTCTGAAGAGGCCAAGAATATATAACCGGTTTGCAATGTCAACCTGCGTAAAGTCGACAATCACCACCGATCGAAATACAATTTTATAATTAGTTCGACCTGAGCGGAACATCGAATCGCCATTAGCCACATTTTTTTCTTCTCTTTTTGATACTTACCCACTAGTGGATGTTAGATTATGTATTTAAATAACTACTTAGTATCTATATTGTAAAACAAAGTAAAGTTTTACTCCTAATTACTTACATTGTATCCTAGGCAAAGAAAGTGACTCAATAAACGTTATTATTATTTTTTAGGTATATTGTAAGCGTTAAAACTAAGTTTGTCAAATTACTGCGTTAAGGCTATGCCTAATAGCCTAGGTCGTGTGAATATGCCGTTTTTGTGCAAAATTTGTGGCAAAACTACAGCATCTGAAGGAGTGTAAATAGGAGATAGTATCACAAGGGTTCAAAATAATATTTTTACGCCGAGGGCACTATTTTGAATTTAAAGTGGGGCGAAGGATTCTAAGGTAGTATCCGGAGCACAGCGAGGGATTCAAAAGACGGTGCATGAGGTAAAATAATTTTGCGACCGAGTGATACTCTACTTTTTATCACCCTCAATGAAAAAACAGATAAGTGTAACTTATAAATGAGAATAGTACATTAGTTTATTGTATTATCACTACTTGAGGAAAACGATTTTTTTTTACAAAAGTATCATCATTAATACGAATTTAAGTAAACAATTACAAAGCCGGAATACATATCACGTGGTTCATATAGTAGCTAGGTAGCTAGTTTTATTATACATCTATATAGATAGCGGCATGTAAGCTGAACCAAAATGGCGGTCATCCGCGCAAGTACAGTTACGGACAATAGTACTAATTAATGTTTCATGCGTGACCCGTTATTTCTCTTATTAATTACTAGGTTTTGCCCGCGGCTCCACCCGTTCTAAATTTGTCTATCGGCGTCGGATTCTTACAGCACCTCTTTGATTATACTAAAGAAGTTTGCTATAGTTTGTTTGTTCGTGGAATTCGATTTTAGTTACTCCCGCGAGAACTTTTGAATTTTCCGGGATAAGAAATATCCTAAATCGGTTCAGCGCTTTAAGCGTGAAGAGGTAACAGACAGACAGACAGAGTTACTTTCGCATTTATAATATTAGTATGGAACTAAGAACTTATAGTCTGGCACTGCCCTGCGCCCGCCACACAAGACGACAGTTATTACGTCTTATGTACCCAGTAATTATATGTTGTAAAACTGGCTTTTGTCTAGTGCATGAGGTAACTGAGTGATTTACATTTATTATATTTTATGCTTACAAAAAAACGGAAATTCTTTATTATTCCAAATTTAACACTTGTGCAAATTTTTAGAGCGTGTATTGCATTTGGTAGTTATGAAAGTCAGTTAAACCAATAGAATTTGTTGGTATCTTGTGCATGACTATAGGTTTTAGCAAAAAATCTCACTGTGGTATAAATTTCTTAAGAAGTTTATAACAAATACATTAAATAGTACTGTATATGACATTGTGTAATGATTTTTAGTACATTTACATGGATATCTTTAGTATAACAGAAATTAACTTTTGACCTATCTCGCTCTTAAGGAAATAAAAAAAGCCTTTTTACGTTATTTTACTTAATATGGCTTGATTTGTAAAATATATAACATATAGTTTTGAAATTCAAAAAATACTACCCATCTCCGACTGCTCTGGTGAACGCATATTTTAACAAAAAATCGACCAAGTGCGGGTCGGACTCGCGCACGAAGGGTTCCGTACCATTATCTATAAAAACGGCAAAAAATTCACGTTTGTTGTATGGGAGCCCCCCTTAAATATTTATTTTATTCTATTTTTTAGTATTTGTTGTTGTAACGGCAACAGAAATACATCTTCTGTGAAAATTTAAACTGTCTAACTGTCATGGGTCATGAGATACAGCCTGGTGACAGACGGACTGACGGACAGCGGAGAGAATCGGGTCCCTTTTTTACCATTTTGGGTACGGAACCCTAGAAACGGCCCTAAATTAATGACTATTTTTGCATAAGCATAAAATATAAATTTGTTTGAGTTATTTTAAAGATTGTGCTAAATACACATACAGGTGCCACCTAAGCAGGAACCCATAGAAATGATGCAACAGCCGGTCATTGTAAGCGCCGTAGGTGGAGATGGATCATCGGTCATCATTCAAGAACCTATTTTACAGGTGAAATGTCGCACAGAGGCAAACTTTAAACATGTCTGAGTTATGTTGTTACAGTACATATAGACTTGTAAACAACTTCATAGTAGCAATAATTTCGCATCTGGTCCGTGTTCGGAAACTTAACGCTGATTAACACGGGTAGCTCTTACAGCAGGATAGCAATAACTTTTTTTGCAAGACGGAAAGAGATAGCTTTGGAACTATGTTGTTATGTAGGTAATTATTATTAAGGATAGGTTTGATTTAATACAATTCTATATTAATCCGTTTGATATAATTAGATATAGGGGGTATCCGGAAAGTATTAAAATACTATAAAATTAAAATTAATAGAAAGTATATGAGAAAGAATAATATTAATGAAATTTTGATATGTCGTTAAGGGATACTCTGGGGGATAGAAGCTAATAGATAAATTCCAGATAGAAAGTGCATATCGACTGAATTATATGCAATATGCTTTTATTAATTTATTGTATTGAAATCGTCAAAAGAAATTTCGATTTAGATAAATTGTCAAAATAATGCTGGCCGAAATTAAGTGCTAGTATAACTGCCCTACGTAAATAAATGCAAACCAATTCTAATTATAATAATAATAGTAATAAGTTTGTATTGTTTTGTACAAAAAAAATAAAAAAAATAAAGAAAGGACATAGGCTACTTAAAAACGTTAAGCGTAAGTCGGTTTTTTTTTTCTAAAATTGAGAAGTTGTCGTTGAAACCGAATTTAGGGTGAAACCGCGGGCAAAAGCTGGTAGAATATAAGGGATAGTGACAGCTAGAAACTAGAAACATCGAGTTTGAACTCAATCTTTAGGTTCTTTGGACACTTTTTTTAACGTTTGTTTTCAAACACAATTGCTTTTTGCTGTCGGAAGTTTTCTATTTTTTTTTAAATTTTAAATGTGCCTATTGTTAATAGTTGTGTTTTTTGTTAGGTACAGCAGCCTACTATACAAGTTCATCAGCCAGCACTACAAATGCAGGTAAACATAATTTATATCAGTTTTTTAGTACCAGCTGGTTCTACAGATGACTTTTTATCCGCTTGATGTTAAGCTGTCTATGGAGGCGTTTATTCGATCTCTCAATTCTACTTAGCAGGTTAATTTATTTATAGAAGCACAAATTCATTTTACCTATTAACCTTTACCGTAAAGGAGTCAATTTCTCAAGGCAAAGAAGCCAGTTTCACCTCAATTTGAAACGTAGATAAGTAATACTTCATTGTAAAGTTCATGCCTTGTAGAATAAAGGGCAAAAAAAAAAAAAACATTTAGTAAAATGCGCTTTAACCATACGTTTGGGAGTGTAGTTATGACTTCTATGAAAATATATGATCATACTAAGAGGGGCTAAGTTGGATCCCTGAGCAGAGCGAGTGTTACTCACTTTTACTCAGTGAGTAAAAGTGAGTTTTTTTCACTGTTATATTTTTAGTCACCCAGTGAGTAAAAGTGAGTTTTATTCACTGTTATGCTATTATTCACTCAGTGAATAAAAGTGAGTTTTATTCACTGTTATAGAAGAATAAGGTGCCCTTTTTCAAGTGGCAAAAGTAAAAAAGTAAGTTATAAAGTACGTACAATAACCTCGTTAAGTTTTATACGTCTCTGGATGATATTTCCGGCAAAGGCGACATTATACGCGTTAAATAATAAATTCTATTAAAATAGGTACAGCAACCAACAATGCAAGTTCAACAACCAATGCTTCAAGTGCAGCCAATGGATGTTCAGAATATCATTGCTTCACAGTCCGGACAAATCATTCTTCAAGGTTTGTATGTACAGAAATATATTAAACTAGATTTTACCATCAGCTCCGCCTGCTCTAAATTCGGCTATCGGCGTGGAACTCCCTAATTGAATCCCTAATTATACTGATGAAGTTTGCTATAGCAAATAAATATATTATATACAATTATAGCAAAAAAAGCAAATATTTGTTTAAGCTCGGTTATAAGTTATTTCCGTGGGAACTTTTGAATTTAACGGGATAAAAAGTAGCCTATGTCCTGTTGTAGGACGTAATATATGTTCGTGCCAAATTTCATCTCTATCCGTCCAATAGTTAAAGCTTGATTGGGTAACAAACATCCAATCAGACATACTTTCACATTTATATTTTATAATTAGTAGGATTAACCCTCAAAATAATTCGCTTATTGAAATAATGATTTTATTATCCAATCAGTAGCCCAAATTATATGCATAAGTTCTCTCTTTTTTTTTAGGGTTCCGTACCCAAAGGGTAAAAACGGGACCCTATTACTAAGACTCCGCTGCCCGTCCGTCCGACCGTCCGTCTGTCACCAGGCTGTATCTCATGAACCGTGACAGTTGAAATTTTCACTGAAGATGTATTTCTTGCTCGTTTTTGCTCGATATTAATAACGGCAACAGGAAGACACTTAAAATATTCACAGAATATTTAGTTATATATTCACTTTAAAAATAAATACTTAAAATAAAACAATTATTTAAGTGGGGCTTCTATACAACTAACGTGATTTCGCCGTTTTTATAGATAATGGTACGGAACCCTTCGTGCGCGAGTTAAAATAATAACAATTTAATGTTTTAAAATTAATAAATTTATTAAAGTTTATACAAGTTTTTGTTGTTTCTTCTCTAGAGTTAGAGGTCGAAGTAAATACTATTGAAGTCCAGACTGAGGTTTATATAGTAATACGATCACACCTCTGGTGGTGACAGTGGGGTGTTTGTTGACCATTAATATTCTGAAAACATGTTGATGTTCTATTCTCTCTGAATTAATTGATATTACCCTATTGTTGTCTGTCATTGATATTACCCTATTGTTAGTCTGTCAATTGACTTTTCGTATTCCATGGAGTGATAATACGTTGTTGATTGACAGGCTCAGGTTCTGTTAAAGTGTCCTTTGTTGCAATTGACCTGTTTTCTTCTGTTCTGTTAGACATTACAGATAGCTGTATATGACTCTCCTCTGCTAATTTTTAATCCACGTAGTTTCTTCATTAGAATTACACTTAATTTTAACTTCTGTAGTTTCATTGGTGTAGACATATAAACTTTTTGAAGATATTTAATGTACTTCTTCTTTAGGGCAATTTATTGGAATAATACTGCATTTATCTGTGCTCTTCTGTAGTAATATTCCTGTTTCACATGTATTTTGCAATAAAATTTTTCCTTTGCATATTAATTATGTAAGTTCTAGACAGTCTTCCACTTCATAAGTTTCTAATTCTGTTAAGGCTATAGTAACTTTTCGCATAAAGGGATAGGTACAGGTATTTTGGGTTGGGGTATTTTGAACAATAGGTACAATTTTTCTAGTTTCAAACAGTTGTGCTTTAACTAAAGGTATTTCTATTATAAAGTATACAATTTTCTATGTCATTATTATTGTTTGAAATCATAACATCTTTTCAAATCTTTTCTTATGTATCTTGCAATATATGTGACTTTATAATACTATAATGGTACATATGATTTTCTGCAAAAGTAACAGCAGTAGCTAACCTTTCGGCTATATCTTGTAATGTTTGAGCTTGTAATAATAATCCCATAGCTATCTTAAATTCTGTATTATTTGCTACTTGTGTAAACTGATTATCTATCCTATTTTGAATCTCTGTTATTCTATTAATATGTTTATTATATTCTTCTAAAGCATCATTAGTTATAGATATCTGTTGATTATAAGAAATTCTTAATGTTTCCAAATCGTTTTGAATTTTAGCATAATCGTTATCATCTAAATTTCCAGTAATATATTAAACAATCGAACCTAATCCATTAATTAAACCTCTCTTAGATTTACTTTGAGTTGATAAATGAATACGTATTTCCTTAACTTGACTAAGTATAACATTAATTCTACTGTATTCATGTTTTATATTTTTAATATTAAATTTTGATCTCATTATTTGAACTTAATTAATTTCAATAATTGAAATTTTTTATTTCAAATATAGGTCTTATATCTAACTTATGAATTATTGTTCACTTTCCTTCCATAATACGAGAATTTTGAATTTCAACTAATATTAAATGTTCATCAGGTTCTAATGGTCTGAATTGGTTTCCGAAAACAATGAAGTATCTGTAACACAAAGTTCTTCAATGTGGTACGTTCTGCCATTATTTAGTTTATATTTATTGTTAGGTTCACAAGCAAGGATTGTATAAGGACCTAAAAATCTTGAATTTGTCTTATGTCTTTCGGCTCTACTATTTTTAAGATATGCTATATTTCCTATTTTAAATGTTTTACACGAAGTTATTCGATTATTTATTCTATTATTTCGTGCTTCTTTTTGTTTAATCAATAAATTATGAATGTCTTCATTCAATTTACTAATAAAAACTTTTTGTTGTACTGTATATCTTTGTATTGCTACTTTTAAATTATCAAAGTTCCTTAATTTAGGTTTACGACCGAAAGGTACCTCAAACGGAGTCATATTAATTGAGCTGTGCCTAGTATTGTTATAAGCATGAGTATTAAAGCTATTTTCTGATTTTGATCTAAGTCAGAATCTCTTTGTAATCTGTATAGCTCTTGATTTGTGTTGTGTAATCTCTCTATAGCTGAATTTGATTTATGATGTAAAGGGGATGTAGTGTGATTTTCTATTTTGTAAGTTTGAAATAATTCTGATAATAATGTACTACAATATGATTGTTCTCGATCGTGAACTATTTTATTGGGTGATCCTAACATTGCGAACATTTCTGCGAGAGTTTCATATACTTTACTCTTTTCTGTTATTTTAACTAATGCAAATTTAGAAAATTTATCAATAATGGTAAGAAACCATTGCTTATTAAGAGACATGAAGTCTATGTGCCATATTTAAATAGGTTCAAGTGGTGTTTCAGTTTCTGTTGAGAGTGTAACGTGAGGATGTCTGTTATATTTTTCCTTTTTACATAATTCATACTTTAAAATAAACTTTGAAAGTGTGAATTATTTGTTTTCTCGTGTTTTCCCAGTAATATTTTTCTCTTAATTGTTTATAAACACTTTCTATTCCAGCGTGTTTTTGATCTTGTAAATGGCATTCTTTGATAAGTGTTAATTGTTCTTCTTTAGTATCTATTTCTATTAAAGATTTAGAAAATCTAATAGGTTTAAATTTACTATTATCAAATTCTTTACGATATACTTCGGATATCTTATAATATAATTCGTCATTAGGTATTATAAAAGCATATTTTTCATGTGGTAGATATTGTTCTTCTTTTCCTGGCGGGATGTAAAAATACCAAACTCCATTTTCATTATTTGCTTTTTCGTAAGGTGCCATTTCAAATACAACACGTTTTAATCGCTTAGGTGGATAAGAATGTATTATGGGTATTCCTCCATCACTATTCTCGTGGTTTGAATGAACAGTTTGTTTAGATTTTCTCCTTTGGTAATCTGCTAAAATTTCGTCTGATTCTATATCTATTGACATGCTTTTCATAGAAACGTTTGAGTGAGTGTCTTCTTCCATATTAACTGCCATTGAACTTTCGTCTGTATAATGAATTTCTATCCTACTCAAGGCATCGGCTACAAAGTTATCCTTTCCTTTAACATATTCTATATTATAATCAGTATCTGGTAATTTAAGTTTCCATCTAGTTAATCTCTGATTTGGTTCTTTTAATTTTGCTAACCATGCGAGAGCTTTATGATCTGTCTAAGTGTAAACTTTCTGCCACAAATATAAGGTCTAAATTGTGTTACTGCCCAAATTATTCCAAGTAATTCTTTTTCTGTGGTATAATAATTTTGTTCACTTTTATGAAGAGTTCTTGACGCATAGGCTATTGGGTGACCGTCTTGACTTAAAACTCCTCCTAATGCTATGTCAGAAGCGTCTATTGTTACAACGAATTTTTTATTAAAATCTGGGAAGGCTAAGATTGGAGTATTTACTAATATTTTTTTACAATTTTCTAAAGCTTTAATATATTTTTTATCTTAAATATTTATAAAAGCATCTTTCTTTGTTGCTTCTGTTAAGGGTTTAACAATTTGACTAAGATTTGGTACGAATTTTCTATAATATCCAATCCAAGAAACGCTCTAATTTCTTTTAGTGTTTTTGGTATTGGAAATTTTTGAATTGCTTCAATTTTCTTTTGATTTGGTTTTAAACCGTCTTTATTTAAAACATGGCCAAGAAATTCAATTTCTTCTTGCATAAAAACACATTTATTTTTATTTATTTTAAAGTTAGCTCTTCTTAGTGAAGAAATTGAATTTTTTCTTGCATAAAAACACATTTATTTTGATTTATTTTTAAGTTAGCTCTTCTTAGTGCTTTGAAAACTTGTTGTAGTTTGTTAATGTAGTCTTGTTTATTTCTAGAATACACTATTATGTCATCTAAATATACTAGACAGGCGTCGCTATTTATTTCTTTATTTAATACATTATTCATCATTCTCTGAAAGGTTGCTGGAGCATTTTTCAGGCCAAAGGGCATTCTTAAGAACTCATAATGTGAATTAGCAGAACTGAAAGCGGTTAGCTCTATTGATGCTTCATCCATTAATATTTGATGGTAACCTATAAGTAAAATCAATTGACGTAAAGTATTTATTACCTTGTAATTTAGAGAATATTTCTTCTATATTTGGTAAAGGAAATTTATCTGATTTGGTTTTCTCATTGAGTCTCCTATAATCAATCACCATTCTCCCTTTTTTGTTTTCCTGATTGATCAACTTTCTTTTGTACCAAATGAACAGGTGATGCCCATGGTGATTTTGAAGGTCTAATGATTTTTTCTTGTAATAATTTATCAATTTGTCTTTTAACTTCCTCTTGCTGAATTTGTGGTAATCTAAATGGTCTTTGATATATGGGTTCAGGATCCATTTCGTTTATATGATGTCTAATTTTAGTAGTTGCACTGTTAGTCACATCTTCAGTAAATAAATCGTCATATGTATTACATTAATCCCGAATATATTTAATTTATCATCTTCAGTCATGTGAAATATTAATAATTCTTTTTCAGGCATATTTAATTTTCTTTCTTTTAAATCTATTGTTGCATTTGTTCAATCATTTCCCCAATAAAATCATATTTTTCACTAAAGTCATATACATAAAATTTCATTGGGCCTTTATCTTTTCCAAAATATTTACACCAATATGGGGTTTCTATAATACCATTATGAGAGGTAACACCGTGTGATGATCTTACAGAAAAACTTTCAGGTTTCCAAAATTCAGAAAACAAATATTGTTGTACTTGTGGCGTGATAAAAGATCGTTGACTACCGGTGTCGATTAATATTTTTAATTTAGGATTATCTGTTTCAAAATATGGTAAAAATGTTTTTATGTGATTATACTCTATGTATGTTCGTCTATCTCCTCGATATTCTGAAAATTTTGCACTTTTTCCATACTATACGACGATAAATTATTAATATAGTTTTGATAATCACTATCATATTCGGGTGCATATGTTTGGTACTCACAGTTATCATTTTCAAATTCTTCGTTCGGTTCTTCATGATCTTCTTGGTGATAGAACAATTCTTCTGCTACAAAACCTTTTCCTAAGTTTATTTGACCTGGTTGTATATTGGATGCCGTGCGCATTGACACATCGAAAGTAACTATTTTTTGGTTTTGTGAATACACTATTATATTAGTAATTAATACCGCGTATTATTGAATGGTCTGGGTGAAGATTGTACGTGAGGTTGTTCTCGTTAATTTATATTCGATCTTGATGTCACTGGGTAATCAGGTTGGTGTGTCGGATGAAAGTGTTGTTTAAATGTATTCGGTGGTGAGTTATTTATTTTAGGTAATTGTAAAAAGTTAGAAAACTTTTGTTTTCTAATCGTCCTTCTGCTTCTAATTGTAATATTTTTTATACTGTACTTTCAAAATCACAACTACTTACGAATATCTGATCATGATAGGTACGTAGAACGTATTACGTATAGCATTTTGAGCTGTATTTACATAAGGTTCCATTATAGCATCTACTAAAGATATTTTATCTTTATATTTATCTTGCAAAATGCTTTTGATAAAAAATTTTTTTTGTTTTATTTCAAAAATCAATTCTCTATATGTTCCTTTGTTCTTAATATTAGATAATTCTATCAATAACGTATTTAAATCTCTATTGTCCCTACACTCGGTTTTTAACGTATTTTTAATAATTTCCCAATTAAACTTATGATCTATCATAGTTATTAATAATTGAGCTTTACCTTCTAATCTACTTATTAAATTAATTACATTTTGTGGCGTATTTCCGCCTACCAACGATAACCATTGTTTAGCACTTTTTAAATAATTATATATAGTCATTGGATCTCCATTGTAAGTTGGAACACATCCAATCAATTTATTAGGGTCCATTGTCATATTTTCAATAACTGGGACTTGTAATGCACTAAATGTCAATGACATGTAGTTTTTATTGCCTTCGTTCTTATTATTGGAAGGAAGGTTTGACTCACTTTGCCTATCTTTATATATCTCTCTAGGACTATACAAAAATCTTGGAGGTCTTAGGAGCGGAATTGTGGAAAAAGTAGGAAATGCTACTCAGTACTTAAAATTGCCACCAGATGAAGAGTTGCAACATTTCTTATTTTAATGAATTTCTTTCTTCAGTTCTCAGCGTCCAAGACTTAAAAGTCAAATAAAATTTTGTAGCTCGGAGATCTTCGGAACTTTGCACAAACTTTTATTCACACTGAGCCACATTTTGTGGCGTATTTCCGCCTACCAACGATAACCATTGTTTAGCACTGTTTAAATAATTATATATAGTTATTGGATCTCCATTGTAAGTTGGAACACATCCAATCAATTTATTAGGGTCCATTGTCATATTTTCAATTACTGGGACTTGTAATGCACTAAATGTCAATGACATGTAGTTTATATTGCCTTCGTTCTTATTATTGGAAGGAAGGTTTGACTCACTTTGCCTATCTTTATAACTCTCTCTAGGACTATACAAAAATCTTGGAGGTCTTAGGAGCGGAATTGTGGAAAAAGTAGGAAATGCTATTCAGTACTTAAAATTGCCACCAGATGAAGAGTTGCAACATTTCTTATTTTAACGAATTTCTTTCTTCAGTTCTCAGCGTTTAAGACTTAAAAGTCAAATAAAATTTTGTAGCTCAGAGATCTTCGGAACTTTGCACAAACTTTTATTCACACTGAGCCCCTTAGTAGGGCGCCAGTTAAAGTAATAACAATTTAATGATTTAAAATTAATAAATTTATTTAAGTTAATACAAGTTTTTGTTGTTTCTTCTCTAGAGTTAGAGGTCGAAGTGAATACTATTGAAGTCCAGACTGAGGTTTATATAGTAATACGATCACACCTCTGGTGGTGACAGTGGGGTGTTTGTTGACCATTAATATTCTGAAAACATGTTGATGTTCTATTCTTTCTGAATTAATTGATATTACCCTATTGTTGTCTGTCATTGATATTACCCTATTGTTAGTCTGTCAATTGACTTTTCGTATTCCATGGAGTGATAATACGTTGTTGATTGTCAGGCTCAGGTTCTGTTAAAGTGTCCTTTGTTGCAATTGACCTGTTTTTTACTGTTCTGTTAGACAATACAGATAGCTGTATTTGACTCGCGACACTAACTCGCACTTGGCCGTTTTTTTTTAAATTATTTTAATCTTGTTAAAAGTTTTGTTGCCCTGTAAGTTGTCCTAGCCTTACGAATACCCTTATAGCTCATAAGTTGTATTACTTTTGTCTTGGTTCGAGTTATTTAGCCATTTTGTATTTTTTATCTATTCTTTGTTTAACCTCTCGATATCGTCAGTGCACATGTTATGTGTATAGTGCAACAAACTTTTCTGACCTAGTGGTCAAAAATCAAAACTACAGTCGCCATATTCAAATTGTATGAACTTACAACGACACTAGCGACCAAACACCCAAGGTCAGAAAAGTTTGTTGCACTATACCCTCAATTATATAAAGTTGTAACAAGTAGCGACATCTTGAGGCCATTGCCGGTACTTGTGTTACTTTCAATAGGCTTCGATAAATTATAAATAGTCGGAATTGTCAACAAAGTTTTGACCATTATTTCTTCATTAGAGAAGCCCTTGCCAAGATTTATAAAAAATCGTTAAAAAATTTAATTCTTCACTTACATTCAAACGTTTTGTTTTACTTATATTCCAGAAGGTAACAAAATACATATAAATGTTCTATTTCTATTGGTTTATTCTAAAGAGGTTAATTGGGTTAGATCTCTATTGAAATTAAGTATCATTTTTTTTAAATTTTAAATGGAAATGGAAGGTGATAAATTATAATGACAATTTGGTGTACATTGCGAAACCAAAATGGAATTTAGGAAAGAAATATATATTGCTGCTCATTGATTCGGCAATGTGCTCCTATTTTTTTTTTTTATTTAATTGTTATAGTAATTTACAATTGTCACGTTTATTAAATAGGCCCCAGGTCAATAGTACTCTAAATAGTGAAACGTGTATGAAAGCATTGATACGTTACACGAGATGTGTTACAGGATCGTAGGTAGTGGAAGTATGGTCTCTGCCTACTGGCGTCATGTTATATGTGTACATGTATGTTTGAACCTTCGTTTTTTTTTAATAGAAAAGCCCATCACATCACAGACACAGTTTGTTCAACAACCAATGCAAATTATCGCTGCACCGACTACTTCTCAAGGTAGGTCCATTTTTAATTTCGTAAGAATTTGAAATCAAATCATAATTTATATATTACAAACATAGTATCACTACACACCCCCTAAGGGGTGGTCAACGATATCACAAACACAGTACGTCTACAGTATGGTGTTCTTCAAGAAAGAAGGATTTCTGAAGAGTCGGCGACGCGCGAGTGATACCCCTGGTGTTGCAAGCTTCCATACAGTGACCGCTTACCATCAGGCGGAACGTAAGCTTGTTTGCCACCTTAGTGGTATTAAAGAAAAATAGAATGTCGGAACGGTCAAAAATTGGGAACAACAAAGTAATGCGTAGTACTTTATTTGTAGCGAAAAAAAAAAACATTTATTAAGAAATTATGATATTTCAGGTGGCCTAAGTTATATAACAGGTGGAAATATGATGCAGAAAACTATTATAATCGTACAGGGGGCGGCGGGCGGGGCTCCACTTACACTAACGGTAAGTTTATTTATAATATATGCCATTTAAAAAAATTATAATATACACACAAATGATATTAATTTATATGTGTGATCCTAGTATATAAATCTTATAAACACATTAGTAGACTTTTAGGAAATAAAATTTAGACGGTATCCAAAGGTTGCAGGTTCGAATCCTGGCCTAAATTTATTTCTTTGCCCTAAAAATAAAATATTGAATATATTTATGACTTAACCAGAGAAGTATTTAAAAAAATATAAAAAACAAGCAGTGAGAAAAATTTAAATAGCTTTTTATATTTGTATCAAAATTAGTGATGTTATACACCGTTAACGATATCGCTATTTTTTTTTAAAGTACCTTATTTTCTAGTTTTAGACTTTTATTAGATGTGTTTTAAAATTGAATTTATATAAAAAGGTGAACAACCCGACTGGCTTGGATGATGCGACGTTAAACAGCCTTATTGCCCAGGCAACAGAGGCGATAACCCAACAGCAAATTATACAGGTTACAATACAACCTACTTGAAGCTTCCCTCATCGCTTCTCCCACTTGATTTCTTTTGGGTTCTGTCACTTTACCTGTGGTTAATTTTTTTAATTGTATTTCTTTTTATTTGTACATTAATTGCAATTTGAGTTGAGCAAAGAGCAGAAACAAGATGTAAAAAGGTGTCGGTTTTGGAAAATTAAAAATTTAAGCCTACAACGAGGGTATGAAAGCATAACAAACATTTTAAAAGTAGCTTATCAGTTCTTCTAAATTATTAATTATTTTTGTACTAGGTAGAAACCAAACACATGTAATATGGGCGTTGGTTAAGAGAGTTACCCCTGCTAGCGGCGCCAATTAATATTTTTCAATTCCTCTTTGTACAAAGCGAATTTTAAAAAGTTCTTCTGCAGAAATGTATAACTTTTTTTTTCTTTATACCACTAAATTTAGTTTTAGATAGATTTTAAATAATTTAGTCAATTACATTAGAAGTAAAAAAAATCTTATAATTTTATAAATATTGCATTTTTAAGTACTAATTATTGTGCCATTTTGTGGTTTTTTTCTTGTAAAACAGTTATGTAATAACATAGCATAAATGAACGTGGTAGTACTGGTACGTATGAAAGGGGAAAAGAATAAATTATACATTCTAATATTCGGTAAAAAAAAGGATCACTATGACATCACCATACATTTTTAAGGGTTTCTACTTTGATTCGGTAATTGTTTCCATATATCGGGAGTTAAAAAACTATTTAAAACTATATTGCACAAATAAAGAAAAGCTCAACTTACATTGTACCTTAAAGCCAGCACCATAACTAAACTACTGCCTCAGTCGAAGCATATGTACAGCCGGCCATAGGAGACGTCAGACAGAACGGCGAAAGTCATACGTCGCAAATAATTTCTAGACGTTGTCGGATTTCTGTCAATGTCAAATCAAATGTATGAATGCTTAGACTGCTACTACCATATGTTATCTAACCATTTGACACAGAATATAATTCATTTAATGATCTTGGATTGGGGTGGGCACTAACTTTTCATTACAATCATCTATCATTTTTATTTCCTGGGACACATGGGCACCCCTGAGTGCCTTTTCACACGTTCCGGTAACCGGGTAGCTAGCGCCGGATACCCGGTGGCGAAGTGTATTGTTAACAATCTGGTACCTACATACATTTTGTCACCGTGTTCCCGGCAGCCGGAATGTGTGAAAAGGCACTTACTATTGTAATCAATAGAAAAGCAATAAAAAAGAAATATGTATTGTGACAATTGCATATGATTTATCACATTCTGTTTATTTTATGGTACTGATTCTTAGTAAACTTTTTGTTGTAACGGCGTTAACTACGGTTCCATATACATACATTTCGCCACCAGGTACCCGGCGCCGGCTACCCGGCAACCGCAACGTGTAACAAGGCGCTAACTGTTGTAACCATTAGGAAAATAATTAAAATATGTAATGTGACAATTGCATATGATTTGTCAGCTTCTGTTAATGGTAGTGATTCTAGAGCTTTCATATGTACCGGCGTTACCTATTCGGGACCTATATACATTTCGCCACTGGGTACCCGGCAGCCGAAACGTTTGAAAAGGCGCTAACCGTTGTAACCATTAGGAATATAATTAAAATATGTAAAGAAATATGTAATGTGACAAATGTTTTGTCAGATTCTGTTTATGTTAGTGATTCTAGTAAACTTTTTGACGTAACAGAATTCGGGCGTGATACAGTCTACCCAGAGAGTGATTGTAAGCCAGCCCACTCTAGTGAGCACCTCCCAACCTATCAGTGTGGTCAAAACAGCATTAGCTCAGGTTTCAACCACATCATACTAAGCACTGTAACCGATATTGTTTTAGTAGATCTTAGGCGCAAGACACACAGAAATGATGTCTGCTGCTGAAGTGCCGCATCTTACCGATCTTTTTATTTTTTTATATAAAATATATGGAAATAAGGTACAATTTCACTCACCAAACTCTGTGGTGCAAGAAATAGCTAGCCATATTTAAATTGTGCCTTATGGCCATGTGTTTTGTATTAAATTCGAATGGAACGGCAAGACGCCTATGCCACGTTAGTACTTATGCCATGGTGTGTAGCTTGTGCTTTAGTATATTCCTGTAGTGCATGAGGACCATTGTTAAAAGAAATATTATTCAAAGTTCTTAAGAAATGTTTGTACATTTCCAGACATATGATTGAAATAGAAAAAGGTGCTGGGATGTTTTATTATTATAATATTTTTTAGTAGATATTTATACATGGATGTATAATATAATATATTTTATGTTACGGTCAGAGTGACATGTTGAGTATTATTAACAGTTATCGGTTTTTATTAATACGCATCTATAATAATGGTTGAAGTGATCAATTTAACCAATGGGGTTAAACATCCACAGAGCACTAATTAGGTACGAATCGTAAGTGGCGCCAAATCTGTTGGTAAAAGAACCCTAGCGGATTGTGTTGACAATGCTTTACTGTACAACTAAGGTTCTTTTACATGCTAATTTGACACTACTTACACTTGGGACCTAATTACACTTTGTACCTAATAAGTAATCTGTGGATTTTTAACCCCGTTGATGGGTTTTAATTAATCATTCCCTTATAAAAAATTAACTAGAATTATTCTCCCGAAGAGACGAAGCAGAGCGTTTGCAATATGGCGGGAGTTTGTTGTAGTTGTTTTTGGCGGGAAAAGTAATAAACCGAAACCGTAAATAAAGTTTTATTATTCCTTTTTCTCAAACATGCTACGATATGCGACCATATCTTACACAAGCTTCTTTGAAATAAATCGTTCTTGCAGTACAGTATCAGAGAGCGGCCCGCAATGATTTATATTTGACCGCTCGAGTGCTCGATTATGCTGCGTTTCCTGGCCGCGGCAGTAATGTACTATTACATTATTTCCCCGGAATCCATTACATTTACCATTTGATGCGTTGCGTAATTATAAATAAACAAAATGCAAACAGCATTGATTATACTGACCATAACATACATACATTACTGTATTTAATAAAATAGCTATTTTTGCATTTAGTAATTTTCATCTATATTTGATGTTATTTTTTATTGTAACATGTTGTAGCTCTTTAGTAATTTGTTGTTGAATAATTATTTAATATCCTTACTTTTTTTTTGAAAAAAATCACATAATAATTTATTAATGTCTCAACAGAATGCACCACAATTGACACCAAGTCAGCAGCCCATAATAACGACTCAGCCACAACCACACAAAGCACAATTAGTAAATCCCCAACAACAAATGGTTGTGACATCAAAACAGGCACCTTCTTTAATAAATACGTCATCGAGCAGCCATATCGTCAACAATCAACAGTTGATCCAAGGGAATCAACAGTTG
Organism: Apoda limacodes; assembly: GCA_946406115.1. NCBI lineage: Eukaryota > Metazoa > Arthropoda > Insecta > Lepidoptera > Limacodidae > Apoda > Apoda limacodes. The sequence goes on from OX291561.1 coordinate 14,734,568, forward strand.
ATAATGTCTAACAATCAACAAATCATAATGAACACGCCAAAGTCTAACGTGCACAGAGTGGGCCAATCGTCAAGAAATCAAATTGCTGCGAATCAATCAGGTGGCAATCATTCGACGGTGGTCACGGATAATAAGACAAGTGTTATTCAGAATGCTGTAAGTATTTATGTTTGTCATTTGGCATACATTACACACTTTGTGTTCATATATACTTAAGATATTTTTTTCTTTGAAATTTTCAATCCACAGGTTTTTGATAAAAGTTCAGACGCTCTGCTATCTAGCTTATACAACTTCGTCTTAAAATTTAATAAGTTAATGTATGGAATATTATAAATTTTTGTTTTTGTTTGGTATCTCATAAGTGTAGGGTAAATTTAGGCCCTTTACGAGATTTAATAATTTTTCTTTTTCGTAAAAAAATATTTGCTTTATGAATTAGGTTACTGCGACGGTATTTGATAACGAAATTGTTAAATGAAAGAGGTCTTGAAGTTTCTTAGGTTGAGTGTGGGGATACTTTACTTTAACGAAAAATAAAAACTATACGGATGTTTAAATATAAAAATAATCCATATTTATTTATTTGATAAAAAATGTAGAAGACGCAGCAACCTATGATGCGGCAAGTGATCACGCGACAACCTGTGATGGTCGGCAACACTAAGATAGGCGACAAGGAGCTAGTTGTGTCACAGCCGATCATCGAAGTACGTACCAATCATATATTTGTTGACAACACGACTTCATCTTTTCATATGTTTTTTTTAATTTCTCTAGTAAATAGTCTCCTCCTCATCTAGGGTAATTGATTTTAAATTACCTTGCTTTCTATAAAAGAGTGAAATTTTTAAAATCGTACTAATACAAATGTGAAAGTTTGTATGTCTGGATGGATGTTTGTTACTCAATCACGCTTCAACCACTGGACGGATCGATATAAAACTTGGCATACATATAGGTTAGGTTCTGGAATAGCATATAGGCTCAAAAGTTCCTGCGGGAATAACTATAACAGAGTTGAACGAACTATTGCTGCACCTATAGCATGCTATAGTTATTCATTGGTATAACTAATTAATTAATTGGAGTTAATTAAGGAGTTTCACGCCGATAACTGAATTTAGGGCGGGCGGGCTCCGTGGCTCAGTAGGTAGTGACACGACCGCTGAATCGTGGGACGTGGCTTCGATTCCCATTTATTATTTATGTTTGTCTTGAGACTGAGTGTTTTCCATGTGTAGTATGTATATATGTATCCGTTGTCTGGTATATATAGCACAAGCTTAGTTTGGTACCAGACGGCGCTTTGTGTAATGTCAAAATAATAAGAAGAAAACTATGAACTCAAGATATTGAACGAAAAAAAAAACTATATGAAAAAGCAGAATCATGCCATCTACGTACCGCTATCATAATTTATGTAAACTATTTTCACAAAGCAACATACCATTGAATGCTTGTACTCAACTTGAACTAGACTGAAAATAAAACACGTCGGAACTTGCAGTAGATAGCTAACCTAAAAAAAAATGTATACGAATTGACCAATCTTAGTACTTACCCAATGTCTAATTAAAAAAAGAAACTAATTGCCTAATCAATAAAATAAATCAAGTTCTTAAAAACTTAACTTTAATTTGTTTTTTGGTTTTTCAATCCTTGAGTCTTAATAGGTATTTTCTATTAAGACTCAAGTAATAGAGTGCTTTATAGGTCGGACAGATAGAGAACATAGACTTAGTAATAGGGACCCGTTGATAAGTTATGATTCTTTCTCTAAATATGTAATTGAAAAAAATAAATATTTACGTACGTCATTATCATTATTTGTTGATAAATATGTGAAAAAAGTCAAGTTTCGTTTTTAATTTTAAGTGTTTCTGTTTGATGAAAGAAAGCTGGTGTGTAAGTAGCTTTTTATAGTTCTGTCAGTGTTTCATGCGACAGAGACAACGCTATACAAAGTCGAAACTAACAAGTTTGAGAACGAGATTATTGTAAAATGTGTAATATTTATTTCCTGATACTATACCAATTCTACATATATTTTAGAAGACGGTGGCTCCCAAGAAGACTGCAACACCTCCGCCGACACAACCACAACAGCAAGTCAACTCGCAAGACGAGACGCCGTGGATCTGTCACTGGAGGGGATGTGGCAAGTTAGTAAAAAAATATCATAACGACACAATTTTTAATATGATTTTACGTTTGCTCTTGACCGTCTGATAAATACTTTTAATTTAGAAACATCTCTTTATTTCATAGTTTGATTACTAGATAACCTATTAACGTTTGAAATGATATCCACGGCTAATACCTACTACCGCACCGCTTCCATAGGCAGGAAATATCCTCAAACCCTAGAACCTAAATGGTCACGTGCAGTGAGGTTTCAGAGGAGCCGTCTTCCGCGAACGCTTAGTTGTAGAACAACCTTCCTGCTGAGATGTTCTCTAGGACCAACAGGATAGGGATCTTCAAAAAGAAAGTCGTAAGATTTAAAAGGGCCTGCAACGTGAGAGTAATGCCCCTGGTGTTGCAGACGTCCGTAGGCTACGTTAATTGCTTAACATCAGACAGACCTGGCGGTATAACAAAATAATTGAAGTCATCATTCTTATAATACTCCAAAACAAAACAAACAGTCCTAAAATTAATTGTTTTAGAACATTCGAGAACGCTTCACAAGTGTTTACCCACTGCGCGCACGTGCACTGCCCGACCGGTGCGGCGGGCGAAGCGCCCTGCCTCTGGCTGGACTGTGACCGCGTGCCAAGGCGCACGTTCGCGCTGCTCAACCATATCGGAGACAAGCACTGCACGCCGCAGGTCAGTGTGACTCTAGCTGTACCTGTTAAGGTTCATTTAGAAACTGTTGGTGGCAAGTGTACAAGGTGTACCCAAAAAAAATAAAATCCCTTAATTTCCGTCAAAGTATTCTTTACTGCTGCATTGTTTCAATCATTTTTCAAAATCTGACAGCGCTTCGTTGCTTCATCTTCGATACGTTGGCAAAACGCTTTCCTTTTGTGTACTTTCATTTGGGGGAACAGAAAAAAGTTGCGAGATGGCTACTCCAGTTAGCTGTACAATTTCTTCTATGGTCCGGCTTTGATCTTTTAGAATAATTTCATATGTTTTTAAACATTTTCATTGGTTTGGATTGTGAATCAGACCTGATTAGTCATCAATTGACATTTTACCACATTTGAATAAAGAAACCCATTTAAAGACTTGTATTCTCCCAACAGCATCATCCTTGTAGGCCGTTTTTAACATTCTAAGAGTTTCTGTGTTACTTTTCCCAAGCAAGAGGAATCTTTACTTAACGAGAACCAGCCATTTTAAAAACGACAAGACACGAGACTAAACGACAAGAGACGTACAAGACTGGCGTACGAGAGTAAAATTAAGAGCATCGGGATTCGTTTTTCTTAATGAAAATTGGATAAATTTAGTTTTAGCGGTGTTCAGGATCAATGAATTATTATTTAGCCACTCATAAACAATATCAAAACCTCTCTGCGCATTTGAAAAGGCTTCGCTCCAAGAATCACCACTAAAAAGGAGAGCTGTATCATCAGTATACGTTATTATTTTGGCATGAGCTTATTATGAATACATGAATTTATTATTGGCTTGCATAAGTCATTGACATAAGTTATAAATAGAGTCGGGCCGAATATACTACCTTGGGGAACTCCAAATGTAATAGGAGCTTCAACACTTGTATTGTTTTAAATTTTTACACACTGTGTACGGTCAGTGAGATATTCTTTAAATAATTTACGTTGAAGATTCTGCATACCAATACATTGTAATTTTTTATATATAATAAAGATATAATTTATATAGTCTAACAGGGCTGCAAACTAGTCAGTATAGTCAGTAAAAGTCTGTTTTTTGTGGAAAGTCTGTCTGTATTTCACGAAATTGGTCAGTAAAGTCAGTTTTACCACATTCACTGCTTTAAATATTTTTAAATCTAGGTGAAAAGAAGCCCAATGATAATGATAAACTGAGGACCATTTTTGGTGCTTTTATAAGCAGCTATATCTACCTTATAGCACCACACTTCTTTAATTCAATCATTTTATGTGTTTAAATTGATTTCCATTGCAGGTGGTCTTAATTTTTGATTTTTAAAGAATTCTAAGTGTAAAGTTTTTGTAAAGTCAGCTAGTGAAGTGTTTAATGTTAAATATGGGAAAGTGTACTTCTCAACCTTCGTGGTTAAGTAAAATTGATATAAATGGATTCATTATTTCTGAGTGGGGACGAAAAGCTAGTGACAGTGGGATGTTTTGCATGGTTTGTGTAAAAACAATTTGTATTACGTGGAGATTAAAAGCTGTGGAACAGCATGCTTCTGGGCATACGCATAAAGAAGAATGTAGAAGGAAACTTTGAATCAAGAGTCCACTTCTACGCAAGTTAAAAATGTTTTGTTGTACAATAAGAGAGACGATGCTTGTAGGGTGAACTTATTTGGCTAATAAAGACAGTTGTTTTGGACTTCTCAAATGCGTCGGCTTGTCAAGATATTCACGAAATATTTGAGGCAATGTTCAATGATAATGTTCTGAAAGACTTTCCTTTTATTAGAACCAAAGCACAGTATCTTATAACTGATGCTCTTGCCCCATATTTCAGGAGCCAAATGTTAAGTGAAATAGATAATTGTTATTTTACGCATTGTTACGATAAAATTACCAATGCTGAATAAGAGTTACAAATAGCTGTTAGGTTATATAATATATATTGGTCAGCATCAGCGGAAAAAATTGTAACGCGACATTTGCAATCATTTTTTATCGGCTCAGCCACAGCTAAAGATTTATTTACTAAATTATGATAGAGGCATTACATAAGGCTAAATTGCCACGAGCTAAATTGCTTATGCTTAGTAATGATGGACCTAATGCAAACAAAGCTGTTACAAGACTTATGAATGAACCTTGTCCAAATAACTGAAAAGCTATTGGATCTTGCCCACACTGCATATATCCGCCATAGACAATACTGTGAGGAGCAGCAAATGCTCAAAGAAAAAGAACAAAAAGAATATGTATACAAGGTAAAAGAACAACTTGCAGAAAAAGAACTACAAAAGAAGATGCTAGTAGAAAAATATAGTATAGGTAGGTTGTTTCTACTGATAGCATTAATGAGGATGTTTCTAGTAATATTTTTCTCTTTTTGAACTATTTAATTTAGTAGGATTATAGTTTATCGGTGTACTACGAATGTAATTTTCATTTTGGTGTTTGACATAATTGAACCTATTTATTTATTTATTCAGAAGAGAAAGAATCAGCCCTTAACCACCTGAGAGATGATGAAGAAGAAAAGCGTCTTGCTGCTGATGGATTACTAAAACAAGCAAATGCTCGGTTAAGAGATGCCATTAAAAATAATGACTTTGTTGGAGCTAATGTGGCTCAAGCAATGCTTGACGGTGTTGAGAAGATCAAAGAGGAGGCTAATCAAACAAGACATAAATCTGATAAAGTGCAGCAAAATGTTGAAAAGCGGAAGAGAATGCTAATTACTAATTTTTTTTAACTCTTGTTAAAACCTAACGTGTAGAGTTTTTATTTCATAAATAGTACAGAACAAAATGTGTGTTCTTGATTCTTGGTTTTTTTTACATAGTTATATTAAAAAGGAGGCAAGGGAATTGGCCTGAGCAGTTGTGACTTACCCTCGGATTTGATGGGCACTATAGGCACACTTTGCTTCGCAATATAATTTACCGAGACTTGATTGCACAGCATTACTGTACTTATTAATTTATTTGTTGCTGTAGGCAAGCCTTCTTTATATGTAATACGAGGCTTGATTATAGTAATGTCAGTAGGTATTTAGTCAGTATTTTCACATTTTTGGTCAGTATAGTCAGTAAATTTCACCTTACAACTAGTTTGCAGCCCTGAGTCTAATCTAAACTACCTACTCCAAATCTTCAAGGTCACCATGGGTTGCAATGCAGTAGATATCTTCCGCACCATGCTACGTGAAATAATAAAGAATAATTTTTTTTTAGATACAGCGCCGTCTGGCCCCAAATTAAGCAAAGCTTGTGTTGTGGATACCAGACAACGGATATAAATATATATAGTACATATCATATATAAATACACCCAGACCCAAGACAAACAGAAATGATTACCACATAAATGTTTGTCCAGTGCGAAAATCGAAACCACACCCTCTGCGCAGCAGCCGGCCACACTACCAACTAGGCTGCGAGGGAGTCAAATCAAAAAGGATTAAAATCATCGTGTCCTTTTATACATTGATCTTAGCCATCACATAACACTTGTACTTTTCACCTGCAGGCTACATTAAAGTTTTAAATTATACGAACGACATGATTTGGCATACAATCAGTAGGGCCAATCTGTAGAGTTGAGAGTCCAGGCTAACCAACTACAACAAAATTACCCGACAAGTTAGTTGGTTAGGCGTTGTTTTTCGCGCTTAGCCTCATAGTTGAGCCATTGACGTAGGCAACCAATTTGTTTGTTGTGCCTTAACCACATCAGCTTTGTCCAGAAAAAGAAGAGGTGTTTGATGTTACTTAGTACCTTTGTCATGGTTTCTGGATGGTTCAGTAGCTTTAACCGTTAATTGCTTATGCTTCTGCAGGGCAAGATCACGTAGGCGGGTGTCTTGTCGGCTATGCATAGGGAAGTATTGTTGACCTGTTATAAGTTGCAGTAGTTTATGTGACACATTGTTTGTCATTCGACCAGGTACTGAAGAGAAGAGAAATTGTCACTTATTTGCTAAAAATAGTGACCTACACAGTGTTAATACAAGGAATAAGGATAAATTGGTAGTTCCAAAATGTCGTCTTCAGAAGCTCTTTCGCAATACAAAGTTTATTTTTTTTAAATAAAATTCCAGAACATGTGGTTAATTTACTCTCAAATAAATTTTAAATATATGTCAAAGATAGTTTAATGAAAAAAAGCTATTACAAAATTGATGAATACATAAATGATAAAAATGTTTGTAAAAATTAGAATCTAATTGATTTGTATTTGTATTGGGGCATTTTAAATATATTTTTTTTAAAACATTGTAAGTATATTATGTTACTACCTAGTGTAAGGCTATATTGTATTTTTATATGATGTATAATAGATTAACTGCTGAGTTTATTGCCGATTATTCTCGGCAGTAAAGCATTACGAACCTTCCAATCTTCTCCTCTTGTATTTTGTTCCTTTACTACACACATTGTAACTAGTACAATCGAAGTTTTATTTTTATCCTTGTATTTAGTCTTACTTTTTTGTTTTGTTTATCAATACTGTAAGACATTGATAATTAGTGATGAATACATAAACTCTCTTTTTTATATATTTTATAAGTAGATACTTTTTTATGTTGTGCTTGTGCATTTCATGTTTTGTATGTTTATAATGGAAAGTGTCCTTCTATGATAGGGAGGGCATTTTTCAACTTTTTAAGTGGACGCTGTAAAAGAAAGGGATAAAAGAAATGCCCTTGCATAGTTTCTTGCCGGTTCTTCTTAGTACAAGGTCACCCGCCCTATAGACTTACGAACCGATGGCGTAGTGACATTCATAAGTGCTCAATTATTGTAGCCTAAACTGAATAAATTATATTGAATTTGAATTTGAAGCTTGACCTGACTTGCCAATATACCTGTCGATTGGCCTACCGATGGGCTCTACCGACTGTAAGCGAAATCGTGTCGTGCTTAGACGCTATATATAGAGGAAATGGTCGCGTACAGTACTTCCTCCTGCGAACGCTTGAGTTGTGGAATAAGCTCCCTGCCAAGGTTTTCTATAAGAACTACAGTAGGGGGTTTTTCAAGAAAGAAGTTATTGGATTTTTGAAGGGTCGACAACGCGAGAGTGATACCCCTGGTGTTACAAGCGTCCATAGGCCACGGTGACCGCTTACCATCAGGCGGACCGTGTGCTTGTTTGCCTTAGTGGTATAAAAAAAAAATGTAAAGCGCGTATAATAATATAATATGTTTTCGCAGGCATTAAAAGCGATATTCAATTCTCGGCGGCATATAGCATTTGATGCAGAAAACAAGCCAGTTTCACTTGGTTATCCCCCTAACGCGGCCCTGGCGGCGCTAAATAAGCACGCGACTGAAACGTTTAACCCACGGGAACTTATGGTAAGTTGTCACCCCCTACTATAATATTATGTTATTATTTTTTTAACATTTATTTCAAAGTTATTGTTAATTTGCTATTTACAGCTAGCTTTAAGCTACAAATGTGCACAAATACACACACACACACACACATACATTGGCAGAATAAAATATCAGATATTAGACAAAATCATATACCAAATGAGTGCTGAATCTGTCGTTATGTGAATTATTGACATACTATATAACATATTTTTAAAAAAGATACAAAAAAATTTACTTTATTTTAAACGTAATGGCAAAATGTCCATTTTTGCTACAATATCCGTGTTTTATGTTGCCACTACGACAATCATTTTGCCAATTGTAACCTGCGTTTGTGTAATAAGTCTGTTTTTAAAGAATATATGTAACATATGTAATAAAACGGGTCTTGATAAAATAGTAATGAAATGACTGAATAAAATATACACGAATTCAATAGTAATTTCTTAACATGTTATTCTAAGGGAATACCTTAACTAATTATTTATTATTTATTTTATAGTTTCTTGAAGTTGTTCTTTAGTGAATAATATCGGACAAATGTTCAGCTTTGCTTAAGCCAATCGGAAGTTTGCTGAGTTTTTATGATTTAATTTTGGCAAAATAATATTATAAAGGTACAAATGTTTCTTAACTTACACCTACAATTAAATAAATATTTTGCAAAGAAACAGTCTAAAACTAAACCTACAACTAGAACTCATGAGATCCTTTGATTAGAGCCGAAAAACCAGTCCTGAGTTAGGCGAGTTACAATTGTACCGCTTACAATTATCTTGCGCCTCGTCTAGGCGCTCCCACAAAAGTGTAAATTAGCTGTATCAGTACCAAACGACAGTTCATTGGTTTTCTCGTTCTAAAGTCCAATCCCACATAGAAGAACAGATTTGACACTGTATCAAGTCTTTCATTTTACCGCTTGTTACTTTAAAACTGGTAATTTACGACATCCGGGACTTATAAAGTCACCTTAGTCCAGATACTCTTCATCAGAAGCTGTGTTACGGCGATATACCCACCATATTATGTTTCTGGGGTTAAAAAACGTAAAGTTACGCATATATAAATTTCTTTGAAGCCTTTTGTGGTTTATCTTGTGTATGAGTTACCTTAAAAAACTTAACTATAAACATACATAATTATTTATGCTTATCGCACACGCACATGACAGCCATTTTGCGTAATTAAAGTGTCTGTTTGTTTGTGCGCGTCCAGCACAGAGCAGAAACCGGTCGCACGTCGGAGACTGGGGTGAGGATCACTATATTTGTGCTTTTTGTGTGTTTTGTTTTAGCTTTGTTTTGTTTTATTGTTTGTCGTGATATATGTTTCATCATTGCTTTGATTTTATTTTAAAAATGCATTTGGTAGCTATTCAAGTCAACGTTAATGCCGTATTTGGGTTCCGTTGTAAAGTAACTATCACAATTATATCATATTTTGTGTTATAAGGTCCGGTAATCTAGATACTACCATTGTGTAAACCTGCCACCCCTCGCGCCAGTGTTATTAACTTTATCTGTACACAAAACTTATTCGCAAGTCAGTCGTTGACTATTACAGTTGTAGGATGTGCAAGTGCATCTAGTAGAGAGGTTTTGGGGGTTGGTTCACATCAGCTCGTGCCACGTTATCCGTTTTGGCAGTTTGACAGGTGAACCCTCCTAAATAAAATCCTGAGTGCCTACACAAGTGAAGTAAACTATATCAAATTTTCCCATGCAATTTTATCATCAAGGTAGTCTTAAATTATTCTTAATAACTACGATCTTGACTTGAGTCTAAATTAGAACCTAATTGCACACTTTCCAATTGAAGCCACTCCACAGTATTATCAAAGTATAAAGAGTAAGAGAAATGTCGAACAACAGGTTCCATCAAGCCCAGCACTAGATTCGCCATTCGCTCGCGCATCTCTGTAATTTGTTCCTCTACCGCGTTTCACTGTACACATTTACACTTCTAGTAGTAAGCAAAGTAAGATCTATGTAGAAGTGTGCGTATGGAGTAAGTGCTCACTTACTATTTTTCTTTATACTATGGTATTATGCTGTTGACTCGGTCCTAACGAAATCTATATACATAATAAACTGACTGACTCACTGTCTGACTAACATATCAACGTGCAGCCCAAATGAATGAGTCTAGAGACTTGAAATTTTATACAGAAGTTACTGTTATAACGTAAGCGAACACAAAAGGGTTTTGGAAAATAATTCAATTTGCAAATAATTGCATTTAAAAACTTCGAACGCCCATTTTGGTATTTCAGGGTTTTTTGGAAGCTACTCGATAGTGCATAAAAATTGGTATTTTGTTTGGAATATCCTAGACTGCAAAAAAGGGGATGAAAATTTGTAATAAACGAAAACGATATTTATTAAACTGTTAATAGCTTTTATTTTCAAAAGTCCACGCGGAGTCGTGGGAATAAGCTAGTGATGTATATCCCATATCCCAATTTAACAACCATGACTTGCTTACATTAGCAACAACAATATATATGTAAGTAGTGATAGAAAGTATATAAGTAATAAGGCTTTGAAGTTTTGTGTGTGTGCTAAATAATGTATATTGACTAGGTAACAATTGAGGTGCAAGGTGTGTCGTCATACAATGTTGCGCAATATGTAGTTGATCAGTTAAACAAAGTTCCGCTTCGTCGCTCGACATGTTCCTTGTCAATTTGTTGCCTAGTGAATACATGGCTTAATTTTAACACTGCAAGCCCGCGTCCGCGCTGCGGGTAGCTGGCGCCTAAATGTTCGTCAGTCAACTGTTGCAAAGTTACGAATGTTCGAGAGTTGAGTTGCTTGAACGTTTGTTACTTTGAAATAGTTGCCAGGCGACAATCTAGCGCAGATCAAGCCACCCGCAGTGCGGACGCGGCCTTAAGAGACTACGATACGGAGCGCCACTCAGCGTACTTTATACAAACGAATTTTTCACTTATTTTTTACACTTTCAGATAAAACACCACTAAATTTTGAAGACAAGTTCTAGTAATAAATATCTAGGCAGTGTGCCAGTTTTCTGTTAAATTTTATAGTTTATAAGTTATACAGGATTCTAGTTTTTCAAACAAATGGTTTAAAAAAAGATTTCTAGTTAATAAAACATTTTACTAAGTTTTGGAAAACCACAGACATAGGTATTCGGCTTGGGATTATAACTAAGAACATTTATAGTGATTGATCAGTAAATGTCAAAAAAAAATATGCGAAATTCGTTTGTATGAAGCCCACTGCGAGGCGCCGCGAATCATATTCTTTTAATGCAAGTGTAGCTATACTAGAATAAATTATCAACACAATAATTTTACTCGAAACAGGATGAAAATGAGGGGCCCGTCACGAAGAGTATACGACTGACTGCAGCTCTCATACTGAGGAACATTGTTATATACTCAAACACTGGCCGGAGGTAAGATCTATTTTTGTATTACGTCTGTCTACGTAGGAGGCCGTTCCAAGCTCCGTGTTCGGCACTCAAGAAACTTTCTCCCACATCGGCGATCGGTTCGACGAGCGCCGTTGCCGGCCCAATGCTATTTCAGCTTAGTGAATTTGACATATTATTATAGTCATTCAACATGACAGCGCTTATGCCACTAGTACTATTAAATATCGGAATACTCTTAAATATCTTAATTCCTTCACTCGATTGACGATATTTGACGCTTCACATGGTGCGCCCCCTATGCTAAATTAATAGACATGTTTGACTTTGTTTTTAGTAGCCTAAAGTTATATCACCTACTAAGTACATATTATATATTGTTACCTGATTATCAAAGTATTGTATTATCACTTTAAATAGAACTTATTTGTCAGCTCTTTTTGGCAGAAATTAACATTGTTTACATTGTATCGAAGATTCAAAAGTGTTCTCAGAAACCTATTTGAATAAATATTGTATTATTTGATTTATGTCTTTGGCTTTGGTTCTGATTGATTATTGATATTTTTGGTATAACCTTGTTACAGACAACTTCGGTCGTACGAGGCGCACTTGGCGACCATTGCTCTCAGCAGCGTGGAAGCGTCCCGAACGATCGCCCAAGTTCTATACGATATGAACAACATATGAGAATCGGTTTACGGGCCTAGGCCTGATAACGATTAGTTAAATATCAATAAAGGATAATATTTGTGTATTATGGTGGGTTCTAAAACAGGCAGTTCAGTTGTAATTAACTTAATTAAATATAACGCATGGCCAGTTCCATGCAAGTGTTTGGTTTTATATTTATCGACGTTGCCTGTTACAATACCAACTAAGCTACTCTAACAAAGAGCAATATTTTTGTTACTTTAGGCACCTACCTAACTAAAATACTATAATGCATTAGATCGATAGGACAATTTAATTACAAATACATTCATAATTTATTGCGTGCGCCTATGAGCGAGACACATACAATTACGTGTGTTTGTTGTATTGCGCTTAAAGCCATGTATACACTGGCTTCACTCACTATGAATACACTATTTCGAATTAACGCGCAAAATGATGCTCGATATCTAGCTCAAAATGCTGAGCGACGATGTGCAACTTTTGTTTGTTATGTTACGCAACATGTCGTACAACATTGCTATAAATATTGAGCGTCAATCGTTGCCTAGTGAATACATGGCTTTATTAGTCGAAGATATTTGTCGCTTAGTAAAGGAAAATCTTACTCAATATTTGTTTTAGTAAATTAGGTAATTATTGTACTGCGTTAGACGTGCAACGTCTCCGCCTAAGAGATGATGTATTTATACTAAATAGTATTGTGTTAAAAAAGGACTGAGACGAAATCTCCTAAAATTATGGGTCATTTAATTGTAATAATATAATTGAAATAAATTTTCATGTAGTTAAAATGAGTGATAATAATAAATGTGCCCTTCACATATCTGCAACTTTTACAGTAAGAGCGGACGCACATCAAAGTAAACAGTTCTCAAACGTTACCGACGACATAACAGGCCTAAAGATGGCTTACAAAAGTTTTTAAAAAAGTCTTTGAAGTGCTCCTGCTGTGAGACTTAATAAATTATGTAAGTTAATTTTAAATAGGGTTTCATGTAGTTACTTATCTTCTATAGTTCATAGGTTTTGAAAGAAGGATGCTTATATTTAATTTTTATACATGTAACTGTTGATAAACTGTGTTTTATAATAAGTCTAATTTGTAATAAGTTTGTGACATAAAGTAATAAAAGTTCTTTACTGAAGATTGGTTTCTTTGAAGAAAACTTTTTTATTTTTCCGATTTGGATATATAAATACTCGGTAACGTACTCGGTAACGTATATAAATACTCGGTAACGTATATAAATACTCGGTAACGTAAACGTAAACGTCAGGTTTTTCATTTGTAAAAATTTGCAATGCGGTTTTGGAGGAACTTCCTCTCGCGAATGCTTAGGTTGCGAAATGAGCTAGGTTAACTCTAGGGATAACAGTACGGGGTTCTTCAATAAGGGAGTACAATTGCGCAACATAAGGCCTATTCAAAACATAACTCCTATTTGCCACCTTAGTGGTATAAAAAAATTATCTGCCCATTTCTAAGTTTTTATACATTTTTTGTACCACTAAAGTAGCAAACAAGCTTACGGTCCGTCTGATGTTAAGCGGTCGCAGCCTATACACGAATATCCGCGTGAAAGTATACATAATATATACTAATAAGAGGAAAAAAATATTTATATTACTAACTATTAATATATATATATATATATTATATCTAACAATTATGTATATCAATAGTGCAAGATCTGCAAAAAAGGCTTCTGCTGCTTTTGCTAACAGTACCACAAATAATTTGCTCTTCACTTCTTGTATTTTGCTAAAATATGTGGTTAAAGTAATAAAAATAAAAGTATTAATTTAATAATATTCGGATAATTTTGAAATTTTCTTTTAACCTCGTAATGAAAGAGAAAAAAAAGCAATTTCAAGATTGTTCTTCTTTCATAATATGTATTTTTTTCTTGTTCATAAGTCCTTATATAATACAATATCACACTCACAAGTTCATCCCCCCGACCGACCTCGGTACGGTCGTAAAACTATTGTTAGGCGGCCTCGGCACGTACTAACGGCCCCAGATAACGATCTCGCTGTTCGGATAGCGAGATTAGTCTCTACGACCTCCCCTAATAGGGCCTCCCCCTAACACGACGTCGACGTACCCGAGTTCGTCAGCGCCCGCAAGGATACACGAGGTATCAAAGAGTGCTGGGGCGCTTCTCGCCCCCACTCAATCGCAACCGCACCCGCGTAACGGGAAACTCCCCTCCTGGCTCACGCTGGTCGAAGGGCCCCCGAGAGCGACAACCCTCTCTCCTTCAGAGTCTCGCCCCAAAAAGCCCGGTGAAGCAGTAATGGCTGCAACAGCGAACTGCATAGTGAGAATCTATGAAAATCCTAGGTCTGTGGTTAAACCTATGAATCACTGAATTCCACGTCTTAGAAAAGTTATAACCATCTTCCGTATTAAAATATTTAACGCATTTCTTAATATCTATTGAAATTGAAATTGAATTGAAGATGCTATTAAAATAAAGAAATACGTTAAAATATACATAGCTATCTATGGTACTCCTATTACGAAGCGCAAACCGTTTTGACATTGAAAATTTATGACATTAAAGCCAGGAGAAGCGGATATTAAATTCTCAATGTATAAAGTAAATGCTTCAATAACATTTTTTGTTTCGTCGAGACTGTTATTACCTTTAATAAATAAAATATATCGTCTCAGTTACAATACACAATATTGAATACGTAAATGGTTTTTACTTTTACGTTTATAAATATTATATTTTGATCGGTAATATTCTTCTAAGTAAAAGATACTTAATAATTTAAGGAAAAGAGTATCAATATGAAAAAGTTTTCAGAATTATATTTATTTAGGTTCTTTACAAATATACTTAATAGTAATGTAAAATATATCAGAAAAGGCACGTTTATGTGTTTGTTCCTACACTGATGTATGGATGGAGGTCTGTCCAAGGTCTCTGGACGGGGGATGGGTAAACTTGGTCCGATTCAACCCTACAAAGACACAAGTTTGCGCGAAATCCCATTCACTGAAATCCGTATACTATACATATATTTTGAGGAGCATTGGGAATGGGATCCTTGGTTTGACATTTCCAGCGATGTACATTTTCAAGTCAAGGTAAACTGGCGAGCTATAAACTTTGAGTACTCAACAGAGCTAAGCAGTATTTCACCTCGGAGCAAAGGTTGCTGCTTTACAAGTCGTAAGTCCGGCCCCATCTGATGTACTGCTGCCATCTTTGGGCGTGGCGGATACCAACTTGGCCCTTTTGACTCGTTGACGATCTTAAACTCTCTAGCCGTATCGAATCCTTGAGACTAAAGAGAGTTTACTCTCTGTGTGTGTTCTACCTCTTGTTTAATGGGATGTGTTCTGTGAAAGAAATTGTTAGGACCTAAATGGTCACGTACAGTGCGGTTTCAGAGGAACTTCCTCCCGCGAACGCTTATGTTGTGGAATGTGCTCCCAGCCAAGGTTTTCTCTAACGACTACGATATGGGGTTTATCAAGAAAGAGGCACAGATTTTTGAAGGGTCGGCAACGCGCGAGTGATACTTCTGGTGTTGCAAGCGTCCATAGGCTACGGTGGCCGCTTCTCATCAGGTGGACCGTTTGCTTGTTTGCCACCTTAGTGGTATAAAAAATGGCAAACAAAGCATAAGAGTAGAATTAATGCTGTGAAATTTAGAGCATTGAAAAGTATTTGTAACTTTGCCCTAAATGACAGAAAAAGAAATAGTGTGATACGGGATCGTTGTGGTATGAAAGAAATTGTGGTGACAAAGATTGAGAAAGGCATGTTACGGTGGTTTGGACATGTTGAAAATAAGAATGAAAATTGATGTATAAAACAAATTTATGAGACGAAAGTAATTTGAAGGTCCTGTAGAGGTAGACCTCGCCGAACGTGTCTCGGTCAAATGTAGTCCGTTCTCAGAAAAGGCGAGGTGATGTGTACTCTAAACCGTGGAACGTGTATGAAAGCATAGATGAGTGTTGATGAAGCAAAAAAAGTGTGCCGGGATCGTGGTAAGTGGCAGTCTTTGTTTTCTGTTTTCGTGATATAATGTAGTATAAATAAATTATCTATTAATATAAAGTCAAGGCATTAATCAGTAGAAAGATATTAAACATTATTTTTAGGGTTCCGTAGCTATTTGGCAAAAATGGTAGGTCCCATTGTTGGTGCTTTTGTGATGTCTGTTCGCCTGTATTGTATTGTGTGGGAAATTGTTGGAAATTGTACAAGGTTGTTAATTTATTTTTATCTAAAATGCATATTTTGTGAGTTATTGGTTTTCGAAAATGGGTGTCACCTTCTCTAACTTTTAAACTGTTTCTTCTAAATAATGGCGAGTTAAAGATTTATTAAGATAGCATATCCAAACGAGTTAAGTTTGCAAGAATTTGATTAATTTTGTTACAGTCCTGAGTACACTTTTTGATGAGAAAGAAATATATGTTCATGGGCGCCGGCAGAAATAATTTCCAGGTGGTGCAAATTTTAGTTTTCGTACAATCTTCGCCGTATTATGATTGATAATAAAAAATTGAAATTTTAGTCGGAAACATCTGAAGCCCGGTTTATTTAATGTTCTAGACATTTACAAATTTATATTTAAATATTTGTTCGCGACTATCGAAATTTAAAAATTCTAAGTTGGTGGGCCAGGAGTACCGGGATCGATATTAATCGATTTCCATTACTTCTCTGAACGCACCCTTTAAAGTACCGCTACTCCACACGAGATAGCACCAGCATAAATGGGATGAACTTAACAGAGAAAGCGCAATACAGTTTCTAAGCAGTGCGAAATCTCTCAAAGTCAATCGCGAATGAACTAGAAAGTTCATAAATGTGAAAGAGACCTAGTTTACAGTACATCTGTTGCCAAAGAAATTTTAGCTGTTGCTGACTACATATGATATGCTATTTTCAAAAATATAAGTAAAAGATTTTTATCAGCTCTAGTTTCAGAGTTTCAGCTATGTAGGTATAAAACAGAAAAAAACATGTATTTACTAAGAAAAACTTTATTAAAAAAAATAATTAATCATTGAGTTCTAAAAAACTTCGTTTTAAAGCTCTTCTCTGATGTGTAGACTTTGGAAAATGACGTATTAGCGACCAACAATAGTCAGACATCATATTTGTATCCCAGAAACCCTGATAGCGCTCTTCCATGACACGTAAGTCCTGATGCATACGCTCTCCCTACTCTTCGCTCATATCTCCTAAATTTTCCGGAAACCTGTCCAGGTGACTATGGAGGAAATGGAGTTTTATGCTCATATTGCACCCCATATTTTTTAACTGTAGCAGAAGGTCTTCTACAAGTTCAATATAATTTTCAGATTTTTTATTTCCGAGAAAATTCTGCATCACAGAGACGAAAGCTGTCCAAGCCTTTAGTTATAACTCAGTCATAGAATTTCTAAATTGAGTATCTTTCGTAAGTTGTCTAATTTGGGGGCCGTCAAAAATACCGGCTTTTATTTTTTCCATAGTGAGCTGAGGAAATTTTTGACAAATGTAAGAAAAGCAGTTCCCGTCTTTATCTAGTGATTTAACAAACTGTTTCATGATGCCCAGTTTTATATGTAATGGTGGAAGGATAATTTTGTCACGAGCTACTAATGAATTCTGGACTATATTTTGCTTTCCAGGCTTCATACTTTCTCTCAAGGGCCAGTTTCTTCTTATCCAATGCTCTTGTTTAGCTCTACTGTCCCAAAGACATATGAAACAGGGAAACTTAGTGTAACCACTTTGTTGACCGAGAAGAATGTTCACTATTTTTAAATCGACACAAATTTGCCACTTATGGTCATTGTATTTTATTTTGTTCAAGACTAGCGAAATGTTCTTTTAACTGTGTACTGTGGGCAATAGGTACCCCAGCGTATTTATTTCCATTATGTAATAGAATACATTTTAGACTACGTTTTGAGCTGTCAATGAATAAATACCAGTCGTTTGGCTCATATTGTTTCAAGCCCATTTTTATCAACAAGTTTTTGATATCTGAACAAAAGGTAATACCGTTTTCTTCGGAAAAATAACGCCGTAATTCTTTATCTCTTTCACGATAAAAACTTATTTTAGTATCTGAGGAAAGCAAATTTTTTTCTTTCAGTCTTGATGCTAACAATTTTGAAGCTTGTTTAGAAAGATTTAAATCTCTTACAAGATCATCTAACTCATTTTGGGAAAAGCATTTTGGCTCATTTGACATACCTTCAAAATCAGCATCATTTTGTGATGAGCTTGGTCCTTCGATGTCTTGTTCCATGGGTTCAGATATATTTTTAGGCACTGAAGAGTCAGTTGAACGCTCCACTGGACGCTGAACACAACTAGTACTTGGGTACTGCCATTTAGCTCGATTTTTAGTATTTAAACCGTTTACGTTTACGCTACAAAAATAACAGTCTTCGAGATGATTTCGTGGTTCTCGCCAAATAGTCGGTGTTCCAAATTTAAAGGCACTTCTTTTACCATTTTTCCGCAATCTTAAATATTCCACACACGATTTACAAACACAATTGGGAGCCCAAGACTTCTCATTTTTATCCAAGAGCATTCCAAAATACTCAAAATAGGTATTTTTCACCAACTCTGATATAACTTTTCTACAATCGTTAAACACATATTCCCCGCATATATAACAAAAATGATCTGGATTGTTTAAACAACGTCTCCTTGAACTACTCATGACGCAAAAACTTTGGATACTAATCTTAACACAGTAAAATATGCCTGTTATCGCTTAATATATACGCTTAAATGACAAAAATCAAAAACAAAGTAACTCGAGCTGCTCAAAAAATTTTGAGGGTAGATTTGACGAAAACAAGTCATAAGTGAACATTATCAACCACAAAATTCGCGGCAACAGACAAAAAGTTAAATTTTGTAAACTAGTTATAGATGACAGGGAAAGAGCTACGTTCGAGAACGTTTGGGAATCTGGAACCTTCCTTACATTTTGATATATAAGGGGGCTAGGTCGCGTTCCGAGTCAGTCAGTTTTCGATTGAATTTCGAACAGTTCGTTCCGAGTGAACAAATCGCGAGTAGTGACTAATAGTTATCTTCAGTGCACAGTGCATTCGTTTGAAAAATTAATAGTTCCCGCCATATTCGTTTCCATAGATTAGTGTTTTTAGTGTTGTTTTAGTTTTGCCGTATTTTAATTTCGAAAATATATAGATAGTTAGTTCATACAATCCAATAGGTCAAGAATGATTGCTTGACTTGATTACATGTGCAAGAGCGAGCTAATTAGTCAGTGTCAGTGCGCGCCGTAATTAATTAATCGGCAAGCAAGCAGTGACAAGTGAGCTAACGTGTGTTTCTTTTCTTTATTTTCAAAGTAAAAATAATTATAATTTTGTTATAAAATATGAGTGACATAAGGCGATTTTTCTGCAAGAGAAAAAGATTCAATCTTTTTTCAATAAACATTAGTTGTCTATGCTAAAGATTGACCAAGTACTTCGACACAGCAAAGTACTAGTAAAACTGAATTAACAACACAACAAACTTTAGTTAATATTTATGATGTGGGTTTATATCTGGATTCTAACGTACCTATCAGTGATGAAATACGGTTTAAAGTGCGTGGAACCTCCGCAAGATTATGATTTCAAGCAGGACATCGATCATAAAAACGAAACACAATAACGTGCATTTCGCCACGAGTGGCTCACAGCATACCCTTGGTTAGCCTATTCTGCTCAGGCTAAAGCATAATGCACTTTGCCGTACATGTGTATTATTTCCCGCACAAATTCATGGAGGCAGTACTCAGGGGCCATTTATCGTTCCGCCTTGCAAAAAATATCAAAAATTTCATGAGTGTGCCAAATCTCATGCAAATAGCCAGTGGCATCGTGAATCGGTTGTACGTTCTAAAACTTTTCTGGAAATCATGCAAAGAAAAAAAATGACGTTTATGAACAGATTGATATTGAACATCACAGGAAAATTTCAGAAAAAAATTACAAATATTCCCTTGTTTTGCGAAACCAGATGGTCTGCAAAGTACAAAAGTATTCGAATTTTCGCTCAAAATTTCACCAAAATTGTAGAAGCATTACTAGACCTCTCAGAAGATCAAGCCACTAATTCTAAGACAAAGGTAAGAGCTTACCAACTGCGCACTGCTTTGACCACCACAAATTTTATTGTGGCATTGCATATTATTGCTACTTACTCGGCAAAGCTTGAGCCTGTCTGCAACCAGATTCAACAAGTGGATTTTGATATTAATTCAGTGAATGACCACATTTGCAAACTCACTAAAATAATAGAGGGTCATAGACAAAACGTATCGCAGGAATTTACTGCTATATTTGGAGAAGCTAAACAAAGTTGCGAAGACCTTAGTATTGAGATTAAATGCCATCGAGTTACGAAACGACAGGCTTTTAAGAATTTTACAGAAGCTTTATACATCCCTTACCTCGATTCGATCATTTCTTCTTTAAAAGACAGATATTCTAAAACACAAAAAATAATTTTCTCTGTTACAACTACACCCAAAAATAATAAAAGGCCTCAGTAAAGAAGAATTTCTAAGAGCTGCAAAAGACATTGAAAATTAGTATGGCGATCTTTTACCTAATTTTATTTTAGAATTCACGACTTGGTTTGTAACGTGGAAATATCCACAGCCAGCGGCAAATGATATCAGTGGAGTTGATCAATTTGAAAAACATCTTATAGACTACATCGACGAGGCAAAAGATTTCTTTCCTCCGGTAGCAGAAGCGATCAAGATTGGCCTTAGTCTACCCGTCACAACGTGCACAATAGAAAGATCTTTTAGCACACTGAGAAGAGTTAAAACTTGGAATAGGTCCACAACAGGTGACGAGCAACTGTCTGGATTATGCTTGTTAAGTGTCCACCAAGGCAAGATAACCAAGGACAATAAAGATAACTTTATTTCAATAATTCTTTTTGATCCCGAGATTCCCAAGGGGTGCAAGTGCACCACCTGGCACCCCCCTGCCGGCGCCCATGTATATGTTATTTATAGTTCAGACCTTAATTGAGTTTGCTAATATTATAAGTGGTGTATTTCTGTATGATATGTATTTACAAAGAAAAAGTAATTTATATGTATTTGTATTCGTTGTCTGGTATCCATAACACAACCTTTGCTTACTTTTCTGTGTGTGATGTCCAAAATATTTATTTGTTTAATATTTATTATAATTATTTGCCTTTTAAAACAGAAAAAATATATTCTGAGACTCTATTTTTGGGCTTTAATTGAAATTGTTTGGAAATCTAAGGGTAATGTTATCTTTCTTATTTCATAAAATATTTATAAATAATACCTTATTCATTTCATAGTTCTAAATAAATATTTTAATTATATCCCTCCAAAAAACCGAGAAAAACGAGATATTCAACGTGCGATCACGTGCTAGCGCCTATCGTACGTGGAACTATGTCTCTTTGCATGCTTAAATAGTGTAATTGTACACTGATCGAACCGGCAAGCTTTTGCTAGGGTATGCCATAGCCACGCCATAGCCTTAATACTCTCAAAGCAATTTTGTCCTAGCTTTTACATTCCTTATAGTAGGTACCTACCTCAGTAACTGGCAATGGAGGTATATAATTTAGTTAGTTACGTATATTATTATTTTTCTATATTATTCTACTAGTTGACTGCTTATTATTTTAAAGTTGGTAATTTAGGACGTATGGGACATACATATATGAAGCCACCTTAGTCCATTTACACTATCAGTAACAGTGTTGCGGTGATAAGCACACCTATAGGGTGTATCCAGTTACTGACCCTTCTGATGAAGAAACCACGAAGACAAAATTTAACGTGTCCATAAAATTGGCACATGCTTATATAGATTACTAATGTAAAATACCCACTAAGAACTTTATTATAATTTCAAAGCGTTCAACATGAAACAGATACCTACTTATAAAACAAACCTGAAATTTTAAAAGAAATAAAAGTATTGGAAAACTTTTTCAACAGCCACATAAACCGAAGATAAAACTAGTCATTGGTTCAAGGGTCTAATTTATTATTTATCTAAGATCCTAAGGGTGATATTTTAGAAAGTTCCCAGACAGTCAGACACGATAAAGCTCCAGATCATTGAACCTGAAAACACAATGTAAGCATAAAATTTGCACGAACAACTATTTGATACCTGACAACCATTCTGAATGGAATAGGTAGGTACTGTCTTAGGAGAGATGTATTTTTCCGAGTATTTTTTCCATTTAGTTCTTTTACTTTATAAAATGAACTTTGTTTAAATAAATAAGAGTTAGTTTATTCGTGCATAATAAATCTATACTAATATGATAAAGAGGTAAAATTTTTTTTGTAGGTATCTAACGCTAATCTCTGCTACAACTGAATCCATACGAATATTATAAATGCGAAAGTAACTCTGTATGTGTGTCTGTCTCTTACCTGTTCACCCTTTAACCTGCTGTACTGATTAATATGAAATTAGGCATAGAGATAGTTGGAGTCAAGAGGAAGGAAAGAACGTAGGCTACTTGAAAACGTCAAGTGTGAGTCGGTTATTTTTCTATAATGACGAAAGAAGCTGCCGTTGAAATGCTCGCCGATAACCGTATCATGCATGCATGCAGGCATGGAGATAGTGTGAGCCTAGCAAAAGGACAAAGGCTACTTGAAAACGTCAAGAGTGAATCGATTTTTTTTATAATTGCGGAGTTACCGTTGAAATCAACCGATAACCGAATTTAGGGCGATGAAACCGAGGGCAAAAGCTAGTCGTTTATAAAAAATCGTTTACCTGTTAGACTACACTAGTATCCCTGAGTAACAAGGGCTTTGTTTTGTAATTATTGAAATAACTTGCCCACGCTTTTTTGCTTCGTGATGTATAAGGGGGGGGGGGGGGGGGGGTTCAAGTATAACCTTATCAGTAGCGATATCTTTAACTATTCACTTGTAAACTCATTACTCCACCTAAGTTGATAATTGTAATGTCCCCGAGTTTTGGTCTTTCCTGAAAATTTGAGCGTTCTAGCTAGTCGGGAAGTGATCGAAATTACGATTGCAAGATTTGACCCGTATAGGTGAATCTAATATAAGCGTTGTAAAAAAAGATGAAGTCCCTATTCTTTTACATTGCAACGATCCTGCAGTACAAACAATATTTACCTTAACCAAAAAAAAATTCTTATCTTTTTGTAATCTTCACAAAGTTATTTCGCAATTCTTTCACTGGACTTGAGTTAATGCAAGATATTTCTACCTATATCAGGAATAATCTTACCGATCTCATAGAATTAATAAATAAATTTAATAAAAAAATAATGTATTTGAAAAAAATAGGTAAACTTCTGAGATTAAAGTATCATATTTAACGAAGTTTATTTTATTTTAATGTTAGTTGTAATTTTTAACAATTAACATAAGTTTTCTTTTTTACGCAAATTATTACGTTGGTATACCAAATATGATGGTTTTTCAATGTCAAACATTACTAAAAAAAAGTAAGGGAAACCTATAAAATCTAGTTTCTTAACTCTAGGTTAAAGAAGTGATTGATCGATCCCGCCCCCCCATCTGTCTTCTCCGAAAGGTCCCTCGAGCTCTTCTCGGAACTAAACGACAGGAAAGAAATTAATGCCCGTGCATTAAGCTCTACCTCGTAAAATGACTGATCTGTGATTGAGGACGAAAGAGTGAATTCTGATTTATTTTAGGTGTTCCGATCTCATATCATCAAACGTTAATTATATATTATAGTCCTGCGTGGTGGTAATAAAGGGGGTAGTTTTGGGTACGCCTATAATTACGAAAGTTTTACAATGTTAAATGTAGTTTAGGTTATTATTACCTAAGAGTTTCTGTCTAGAATAAGAGACAAAAATTTGTGGTTGGCAACATTTTTAACCTAGAAAATTTAATAGGGTACTCTTTTTGACAATTTAGGGAAGATACTCTATTGATATGTGTCGAATGAGTAGTTCAGAGATTACCACCTACATCCATACCATTTACCAAAAATGTGTAAATAATTTTTAATTTTTTTTTTATGAACGAAAATACTCTAAAATGACTATTCTAATTAACAATCCTATTTTAACAACTTTGAAGCCGCTATCTTAGTCAGTGTTAGCGAAACTGTCTAACATTAGGTTTATTTAATACACACTTGAATATGACCTAATACTAATAAAACATATTTCCTTTTCGAAACTCTTGACGTTTTGGTCCCTCAGTTACAGTTTTATTTTACTGTTTTTTTTTTCCGCAAGCTTGTTTTTTTAAAACGTGTTTCCATATTAAAATTGGTGTGATTATTCTATACTATCTCTCTGGCAGAGAGTGATTTATGATAATCAACGTAGTTCAATTAATCTAAGGCCAAGTTGTTGGGGAAAGTTAACCAGCATGACTAAGAATAATTATTGTAAGGCCAGACAAATTACGAGCGGCCTTCAAATTAGGTCACCTGGTGAGAGTTAAGAATTTGAGTTAGATACTGGACATGAAAATAAAATATTAATAAAATAATGCTTAATTTGTCATCATCATCATATCACCTCATATTGGTCCACTGCTGAATATAATCCTTCTTCATGGCGCGCCATTTCTCCAGGTTCTGTGCCCTTCGCATCCAGCCACCACCAGCCACCCTTTTAAGGTCGTCGGTCGACCGGGCTGGAAGGCGTTCCACGGTTCGCCTTCCCATACGCGGTCTCCTCTCAAGGACAGGTCTGCTCCATCGGCCATCGATCCACCGATAGACCGATAGACGTGCTAATTCTGCGGGCTATGGAGGTAATTTTATTTGTGCTTCTGTGAAGTCTAAATTATTGATTAGGAGTGGACATATTTTAAGTCTGAGAAAAGAAAATAGCACACAGTTCATGCTGATTTGAAAACCAATAATACTGCACCCAAGGAAGACAATGTGAACACTTTTCATCCTGGTGAAAGGTTGCTGTAGAAATTAAAATACAAACTCAAAATATTGTTATTTAATAAGACTTTCTATCTTTATTTTCGTCAATTTATCTTTTAATTTTAGGCTTAAACATATAATTTTTAGCCGCGGTTCCGCCCGCGTAGAATATGGTTCTTTTAAGTCGATAGAAAACTTTAGAATTTCTCAAAAAGAAAGTCTCAGTGCGGTAATTTTATAAGATTTTTGTTTTGTTCTTGAAGAATAAAAAGAGATTAATTTTTTTGCTTAGTACACAAAAACTTTCAAAGCGCTACAGTTGACGTTTTTAACTAAACCTTTTTCTATTCGAATCAATATAAAAAGTTTTGAAATACGCATTCCGTATGAAACCCTCTGTGCGCCGCCGCGTCGGTATCCCCATAATTTTATAATACAAATTCTTGACTCACACTTGACATTTTTTATACTTTGTCCTTCCCTTTTCTTATAAAATTTCATTAAAATCGGCTTTCTGGCTTAGCCCAATTCCTTTTAACCCTTTGTGCGCACAAAGAGCTAATCCGACTCACGTACACATGTAAATAGGCTTCGAGGTAAACAAACCATGTGTCCTACGTATTTCTATTAATGGCTTATGTGCTAAAGTAATGGGCGTAGGGGAGGTAAAATTATCAGGTAGATATAAACAACATAAAAAACCATAGTTTTTTTTATAGCACCAATATGTGGTAAACAAGCTCTCCGCCTGATGTGAAGTGGTCACCGCAGCCAATGGACGCTTGCAACACCGGGAGCATTAGTCGCGAGTTGACGACCTTTTAAAAATCTAATAACTTCTTTCTTGAATTATTCCATATTGTAGTCCCTTGAGAAAACATTGGCAGGGAGCTCATTCCACAACTTAACGTACCTTTGTACGTGACAAATTAGGTTCCAAGGTGTGAGAATGAATTCCCTGCCGATGTCGAGCGGTTCAATGAAAGATGCCAATGGGCATCGTTTCAAATAATTCCTCAGAATACAGTCCATTATACAGGCGTCAATTTTAATCTATTTTTTTTGAGACATATCACAATATATCTTTTCATTTGTCAAGTTTGCAAACTGTTGATTTTTGTACCTACCATTAAACATTTTTTAAGACCAAGACTAATTTATAAGTAAAGAATTATTTACTGTTTTTTTTTTAAATTTATTTCAGTAGTTTAGAAGAGAGAGAGAGAAGTTTCATTTATTTTCTTGAATAACTTTGATACTATTTATCTTATAATTGTAAAAATATATATTTGAGACTCTCAGCTCATAACAAGCCTTTTCATTTTATATGTCACACGGTACCGTTTGCAAACCTTTTTTTTTTCTTTTTTTTACTTGCTCTTCAAAAGTGACCCTCATATCCTAAATTTATTTATGTAAGTTTATTAGGTACACGTCCGTCACATTAATTCATAAGTATACCTAATTTGAACTGAATCGGTCCAGTACATTCGTAGGAAATTGGCTTGTGACGGATGGACAGACAGACACACTAATGATCCTTTAACGGTTCCGACGGTTTAGGGTTGCGTACCCAAAGGGTTAAACACAGGAACCTATTACTAAGACATCGATATTCGTCCGTCCGTCACAAGGATCGCATGAACCGTAATAGACAGTTGAAATTTTCACTGATGATGTATTTCTGTTGCCGCCATAACAACAAATACTAAAAACGAGAATAAAATAAATATTTAAGGGGGCTCCCATACAACAAACGTGATTTTTTTGCTCGATATCGATAACGGCAGCAGGTAGACGCTTGAAATATTCCCAGAATATTGAGTTATATATACACTTTCAAAATAAATAATTAAATTAAAATAAAACATATATTTAAGGGGACTCCCATACAACAAACGAGATTTTGTCGTTTTTATAGAACCCTTCGTGCGCGAGTCCGACTCGTACTTGGCCGGTTCTTTTATTCGCATGTACGGAACCCTAAAAACCATAATGCATCAACAAAACTACCTCTATTTATATTGTTTTCTATGATAACGTATTCAATTATCTCATTAACATTTGTTTTATGGGCAGGGCAGGCAGGCTAGGCTCTGAATGCAAGAGATTTAATTTCTTTTCCCGGGTGAAATTATACCCGGTGATAATAGCTTGGGAAAAAATCCGTGAAGACAGATGGCGGTACCGAGACTTCCGGGAGTGATCAGTCACTAACTTCTCCAAGTGGGTAGGTATTTTGTCTGTGAGGAAAAGGTTTAATATCAGGTATTTTTATGCCGTATCATTTGTATTTTATGTTAGTATAATAAGAAAGACAACTGTAGGTCAGGCGCATATTATCTAGAAATCTGTAGCAGCTGAAACTGCAATTTATTTTAAAAAAAATAACAAAAACTGGACTAGAGAGATCTGACTCGCGCAGAGGGTTCCGTAAAAACTTGTATGTAGATAGTTCGTCCATCATAGAAATCGTAGGTTATTCAATAAAGTACCTGGGGATCGAGCTTTGCTCGTTTTTTTAACAGCGCCGTCTATGGTCAAGTAACTTTAGTGTTACTTAACAACGCCATCTATTGTCAAGTAGCTTTAGTGTTGCTGTGTCGGTAAAAATAATAGTTAGTATTACTTTTCGCCAATAGATGTCAGGAAGAGTCATATGTTTAGTTTATCATTGCCTTAAAACTAAACGACGTTTTCTAAAGATGAAACGTAGCTAGATCAATATATGGTCCCCGAAACCGCCTACAAAATTTTATGAAAATCGTTGGAGCCGTTTCCGAGATTCAGATAACATATCTACATATATCCAAGAATTGATCGTTTAAAAGTATTAGATAAAAAAAAAAAACTGGTCAAGTGCGAATGTGACGCATAGTTACAAGCTAACATTTGCAGTTGGGAAATTGAAATCTCTCTCTCAAATATCTACATACGTATACGAAACCCTCAGAACGTGAGCCAGACTGATACTTGTCAGGTTTTAATTCATTCATTTAAGACTGCGGTATGGCCTAGACCGCAAAAATACGGCGTTTTTGTGCAAATTTTGTGGCTTAACTATAGCATCTAAAGAATTGGAAAAAAAAAAATATAAAACTTGCTTTTGTTTAGTGCATTACCTTACTGAATGATTTTCATTTATTATATTTAATGCAATAAAAAATCTGGAAGTGACCATTGTTTCAACACTTGTGCAAATTTTTAAAGCATGTTTTGCATTTGCTTGTAATGAAAGTTGGTTAAATAATAAGAATAGCTTGTTATCTTGCGCATTGAATCTAAATTGAAGCAAAAAGAACGTTAAATTCCATACAAAAAATTAAAGGTTTCAAGGCATCATTACGGTATAAATTACTTAAGAAGTATAAAACATATATATCTCATAGTAATACATATAACATTATCTAATGATTTATAGTGCATTTACATACACAACGTTAGAATTACAGAAATTAGCTTTCTGGCCTATATTGTCCTTAACAAAGGTGGCATTTAGTTTAAAGAAAGGGACTTATCCTCACAACGAAGATGGAAGTAAACATGGATAAAAATATTCTCCCACGCAATCCATTATGTCCTGTAACTTAATACAACCATAGATCTTGTAAGAAGCCCCAATAATTGTCAAAAGAGATGAATCACCGAAGACAGATGGCAGCAGTGATGCATTAGTGTTCTTGGAGTAACTTTGTCGGGAAATTACATTGTTCCGAGGATATATGAGACTATAATTTGACAAAGTTTTAACCGAAAGTTAACGGTAATAAATTAGATATTTCCACCATACTCAATTACTCGTAGTTAGATAAAATGTCTTATTAAATCTTAAACAAAATTTTAAGGTTAGCTAATGTTTCAAGGTGTTCTAATAGGACATTAGCTTCAACATTGTCCGTCAAACTTAATTTCCTGCTCTGGAGATCCATGAGTAAGATTTTTGTGAATCATTCAGGTAGCGGTTCATTTATTAATGGTCTGTATATGTGATATAGGCAAAGAATTAATACCTATGTATAATATTTTAACCATATACCCTGTTTATTTTAACCACGTGTTAGCTAATGTCTCATTTCAAAGAGTTTGGTCTTAAGAACTACAAATCTATGTTTGGAATCGCAATAATATTAGTCGGATTACCTTGCTGCTTGAAATGATTTATGTGAAACTATAATTAATCTGAAGCTAAGTCTCAGGAAGGTGACCAGATGTCTCGCGTAAATTATTGTTCGTAGCTAGATTAATTACAGGAAAAGATCTGCCCGGTTTTACTAAAATAATATTAATTGTGTAGGTATATTTTTCAGTAAGAACAGAAAAAAAATCAGAATGAATCTCTGAATAAAATGACTGTGACATACGGACAGCCAGCTAAATATGGTTTTTTCTCCATTATTAGTGTCACGGGATCCTAAAGTCTTTTGTTTTATTTCTTATTTTAAAATTTTATTTTTTTAGATAGTTTAAGTTGTACTTTATGGCGAATAACTGAAATGTTCCAATTTTAAGTTTCAATATCACACTGTTTCAGAGATTTAAAAATGCGAAACAGACGGAAAGGCGGCCCGATGGATATTAAAGTGATATGTCGCATAACCCACTTAAATGTAACAAAATCATTAAATTCTACACGGGCTAAGTCAAAGGTTAAAACATTTGTATAGTTATTAATTAATCAAGGTGATTTAAGGGTCCGTATATGTCGAATCGGTCATATTTGTTGATCTATATCTCAGTTTGTATGTTATTTATGAGTTGAATATTTTGAAATTACTTTTTTAGTTCGAGCGTCGACACACTATTTTTGACATTTTACTCAATACATTTATTTTTGTTAAATTTTTAAAACAAAAGGTTATTCGCGAGAATTTTAAAAATTTTAAAAATTAGTAATAGGCAATAACAATTTCTTAATATTCTCGAACCAGTTTTTTGATAACTATTGTAGTTTTTTTCATCAACGACGTTTTATTGATTTTTGCAAGTGTTGCGTGTTGGCGTCTCTAGCTCTTTGATTAAGTTTCTGTATCGCACTATTAAATGTAAATAGTAGTCTATTGTATAAGAGGAATAAAGAAAATAACATCAAGAATCGTTACCGCGCACTCAGTCAACTTTTCCGTTTCGCCGAGCCATTATCAATTATTCATTTAAAATTCATGATATTATAAGCAAGGAGCGGCGGATATTAAATTCCCAATGTTTCTGAATAAATGAAACAATAATAAGGTTGATATTTCGTCAAGACTTTAAATATTAATAAATATATTCAGCTTCGTTACAATGGAACACGTAAATGCTTCTTATTTGTACTTTTGTGTTTCCAATAACTGATATTGGTGGTGCATAAGCACTGTAGGATATGAAAATCACTGAAAGACTATGTAGTGAAAGGTATATCGCAGCAAATACTCCGTCGCGATGTAACTGGATTATGAGGGCGATTGTTAGATTTTAAATAAAAACAATCATGACGACGGCTTGTTCCATTTTCCACTAATTTGACATTGAGTTATAAAAGATAGGCCTGGTAAGACCTTCGAAATAAGCGGGACGATACCTGATTTTAACAGAGAGCACCGAATTATGTGTTGCTTAAAAATAAGTTAAAGTTAGTCATTCCTATGCCATGAGTTTTTATTGTAGTCCGCGTACTCGTCACAAATGACCAGTTTTCAATCGCAAAGATTAGTATTTAAATACAAAAGAGGTCTCCAATTCACCTTGTTTCATTCAGAACGATCCGACACCAGCTATGATAAGTAAGCTAGTCCGATACAGGTAAAGCAGTATTACGCCCCCACCCGCTGCACATGGTGGAAGCATCATAAACTCGCTGTAGTACCTAGAGCCTATTCTAAGTAATACGGGACAAAACGCTGATAATTTATTCATATAAAAGGTCTTTATTTTCAATTGTTAGAAACATCTGCAACCAGTACTTAGCCATATAGAATTAAATATTTTCAAGATTTCGTAATTAGCTACGTAGTAACCTACAATGTATTGTTAATTTTGATTCCTTTTTATTGCGACGTCGTCTTCGAGTGTCTTATACTTATCAATAAAATCAAATTTAGAAATTTAACTTATCAGAACAAAACATAGCCTACGAACATTTGGAACGCTCAATGGATAAGCTAAACAGGGACCAAATTTTCAAATCGGTCCATTAGTTGTGGAGACTGCCCTCGACATATAACAAATATAATTAGTGTAGATTACAATTAAGACAGTATTATTTATTTCAATACCATGCATGTACTTAATATGTTTTATGTGCCTACTAAAAAAAATACAGTAAATTTTTTATTTTATAAACATACCGTTTGTAAATATTTTATAAAAATTATAAATTTTTCTAGCAAAGTGAGCATTTTTCTCAATTCGAGGAGTAATTGACCGATTCCAGCCCTCCATCTGTCTTCCTTGCCTTTTTAGCTTTTTTCGGTGGGCCGGAAATGGCTGAAATAATAAATGTTATGGAAAAGTAAAACAATTTATAGCTTGTCGTTAATATCAGCTCACAAAATGGTGTGTTTGTTGGCTAAAGCTGACGGTGTAAGTTATAATTTCTACGGAAGATGTCAGCTCTAGATCAAATCAAAAAGGTATTCGCTTTTATATTTTCGGACTGTAATTTTAATAATATGGGTATTTTTTTTTATATATTTACACCGTGGGAACAATTTATTGAACACTCGGTTACGTCAATATAACTAATAATAAAATAATTAACAAAAAAAAAAAAATTACAAAATTTTTAGATGTGGAAAAAACTGCTCCATGGAATAAAATCTAAGTATTATATAAAGAATATATTTAAGTAGGTATGAAGTCTAATCGTATCTATATTACATGTTAGCACATTGCAAATTAAAATGTATACATACGTATATTCTGAATTAATTTCCCGGGAGGGAATGATTTATGAGAACCTTAATTAATCTGAGGCGGAGCTGTCACTAGCAGGTGACTTTTAGTTATAATTATAAAACCAGACCAGTCAGAATACATCTTCCTTATTAATCGAGATTGGATTAATTATAAGACAATGGATGGTATTTTGCCTCTTTTTGTCACGGAGGATACAGGTTACTTTTCATCTTGGAAAATTCAAATGTTTTCGCAGGAATAATGATAATATAGAATAATAACCGAATTTCATTTAAACGAACTATAACTTATCGCAAATTTCTTTAGTCGCTGTAGGAATCCCACGCCGATTACCAAATTTAGAGCGGGCAGAACCGGGGGCAAAAGCTAGTTATAGCTAAAAACAATATAACTAAATAGCTTTATAGACGAAATACATTTAAAACTAACTGATTTTTAATTACACCTGGCAACCCCACTATATATTAAAAAGATAGGCCGAGGAGATTAGTCGTGAATTCAAATACCCCGAGAGCATTATGGTAACTATATCTGATCAAAGCCCTATGAGGGTCTGCGCGAGGTGCATTTATTAATTACGCGGTCGGCGGTAGAACCTTTCCCTTTATTGATCCGAAATAATTTTAATGGCGGCCGCTCCATATAACAGTTGTTTCTGTAGCTCCCGGCGACACTTTGGTTAGCCAAATAGCGGCGAAGCGGAAACACCACGGAAATAGGTAGGTACCTAATCTGCTTTACAAATGTCATGTAAAGTAGGTATATAACCTGAAGTTTGTGAAGTAGACTACTAAAATTCAGTAGTGTAGTAATTAGCGCTACTATTAACTATATCGCAGTCCTTTACCCAGGGTATCGATTCCATACTAGGTTCTACTATTAATTATTCGGTGTCCATACTGAAAAGCTCGGCGAAAACGGAA
This sequence comes from Apoda limacodes, assembly GCA_946406115.1. Classification (NCBI taxonomy): domain Eukaryota; kingdom Metazoa; phylum Arthropoda; class Insecta; order Lepidoptera; family Limacodidae; genus Apoda; species Apoda limacodes. The sequence goes on from OX291561.1 coordinate 14,767,596, forward strand.
AGAACAAAGGTAGAGTATAGCATAAGTGACTATATAATTAAATATTGTGCAGAAATAAGCAATGTACCTATAGAGTAATTATGTACGAGAAACTACTTACCTATAACTAAGATAACGATTACTTAATAATATATAATTAAATAAATATAAATAAAACCCGACTGCATAAACATTAAGAACTAAACAGAAATTAAAACATACCAAATATTAAACTATAAATAAGCAGACGGGAGTCATTTTAATGCAGGTTCAAATAGTGTACAGATTGGTCACACTATACATATAGTAGTAACCTTTCATTTCTGTTTAGTTTTTAATTCTTTTGCAGTCGGGTTTTTTTATTTATTTTTATTCACAGATTTATAGTTATTTTTTCACTTGCGCTTGACTGTATTATAAGATTATAGACTGTATTATAGCTAAATATGGTTTTTTTCCCATAATAAGTGACACGGGATCCTAAAGTCTTTTGTTACATTTCTTATTTTAAAATTTTATTTTTTTAGATAGTTTAAGTTGTACTTTATGGCGAATAACTGAAATGTTCTAATTTTAAGTTTCAATATCACACGGTTTAGAGTTTTAAAAATGCGAAACAGACGGAAAGGCGGCCCGATGGATATTAAAGTGATATGTCGCATAACCCACTTAAATGTAACAAAATCATTAAATTATATACGGGCTAAGTCAAAGGTTAAAACATTTGTATAGTTATTAATTAATCAAGGTGATTTAAGGGTCCGTATATGTCAAATCGGTCATATTTGTTGATCTATATCTCAGTTTGTATGTTATTTATGAGTTTAATGTTTTGAAATTACTTTTTTAGTTCGAGCGTCGACACACTATTTTTGACATTTGACTCAATACATTTATTTTTGTTAAATTTTTAAAACAAAAGGTTATTTCGCGACAATTTTAAAAATGATTAATAGGCAATAACAATTTCTTAATATTCTCGAACCAGTTTTTTGATAACTATCGTAGTTTTTTTATCAACGACGTTTTATTGATTTTTGCAAGTTTTGCGCGTTGGCGTCTCTAGCTCTTTGATTAGGTTTCTGTATCGCACTATTAAATGTAAATAGTAGTCTATTGTATAAGAGGAATAAAGAAAATATCATCAAGAATCGTTACCGCGCACTCAGTCAACTTTTCCGTTTCGCCGAGCCATTATCAATTTTTCATTTAAAATTCATGATATTATAAGAAAGGAGCGGCGGATATTAAATTCCCAATGTTTCTGAATAAATGAAACAATAATAAGGTTGATGTTTCGGCAAGACTTTAAATATTAATAAATATATTCAGCTTCGTTACAATGGAACACGTGAATGCTTCTTATTTGTACTTTTGTGTTTCCAATAACTGATATTGGTGGTGCATAAGCACTGTAGGATATAAGGAAGTAGAAAGACTATGAAGTGAAAGGTATATCGCAGCAAATACTCCGTCGCGATGTAACTGGATTATGAGGTAGATTGTTAGATTTTAAATAAATACAATCGTGACGAAGGTTTGTTCCATTTTCCACTAGTTTGAAATTGACTTATAAAAGATAGGCCTGGTAAGACCTTTGAAATAAGCGCGACGATACCTGATTTTACCAGAGAGCACCGAATTATGTGTTGCTTAAAAATAAGTTAAAGTAAGTCATTCCTATGCCATGAGTTTTTATTGTAGTCCGCGTACTCGTCACAAATGACAATACCCACCATTATGATTTCGATTTTGATATACGTATAATTCAAAATAGGATCAGATGACCAGAAAAGCATGGACATTGCCTCATGAAGACAGAAATCCATAAAAGTTACGTATTTGCACCCTGTATACTTCTTCGCTGCACAGAACAAGACCCGACGACAATGACACCCAAAGGAGGAGTGACGACAAGCTTGGCACCGGTGACACTGTGTTCACGCTTTCCTCTCCAAGCTTCGATTTTGACGCCAGGCATAGACAGTCATCTATGTCGAATATACCTAGTGTGATATATGGCGTTCGCTTAAGTTGGGCGAAATAAATGTACCCCGGGCGATCTTTCCTAACTCTAATGTGCTTGACATAGTCAGGGTCGTATCCCAGGGTGCGAAGTTCTGCTTCAATATCCTCTGTCGAAGTCTCGATGGGGAGGCCTCTAATGACCACTTTTATCGGCTTCAATGTTTCGAGCTGGTATGAGAAACGAGAGAGACTTTCTCGTATTTTTCCAAATCGATGAGGTATCTCTGGGAAATACGATACTCAGTTTCTTCCTTCGGGGAAAATCTTAGTCATTTGCCAGAGGGGCGGGCATTGGCGGTGTGGCCAAGCTTTTGCTTCAGGGCGCGGGTATGGATCTGCCAGTTCGGAAAGCTCTCAACTACCAGCGGAGGGTAGAATATCTTCTTTGCTGGCAAGTCATTTGTGGCTTTTGCAGGAGATGTCACTGGCGCAGTAGCAGCAGCAGTGGCATACGATGTGATGGTGTTTGCAAACAAGTTTGGCAAGAAATTCTGACAAGTAGGATCCGTACACTATCACATTACACTATGAAAAACATAATGGTAGGTTCGTGACTTTCCAGTCGCAAAGATTAGTATTTAAATACAAAAGAGGTCCTCAATTCACCTTGTTTCATTCAGAACGATCCGACACCAGCTATGATAAGCAAGCTAGTCCGATACAGGTAAATCAGTATTACGCCCCCACCCGCTGCACATGGTGGAAGCATCATAAACTCGCTGTAGTACCTAGAGCCTATTCTAAGTAATACGTGACAAAACGCTGATAATTTATTTATATAAAAGGTCTTTATTTTCAATTGTTAGAAACATCTTCAACCAGTACTTAGCCTGATAGAATTAATATTTTCAAGATTTCGTAATTAGCTACGTAGTAACCTACAATGTATTGTTAATTTTGATTCCTTTTTATTGCGACGTCGTCTTCGAGTGTGTTATACTTATCAATAAAATCAAATTTAGAAATTTAACTTATCAGAACAAAACATAGCCTATGAACATTTGGAACGCTCAATGGATAAGTTTAACAGGGACTAAATTTTCAAATCGGTCCATTAGTTGTGGAGATGGCCCTCGACATATAACAAATATAATTAGTGTAGATTACAATTAAGACAGTATTATTTATTTCAATACCATGCATGTACTAAATATGTTTTATGTGCCTACTAAAAAAAATACAGTATATTTTTTATTTTATAAACATACCGTTTGTAAATATTTTATAAAAATTATAAATTTTTCTAGCAAAGTGAGCATTTTTCTCAATTCGAGGAGTAATTGACCGATTCCAGCCCTCCATCTGTCTTCCTTGCCTTTTTAGCTTTTTTCGGTGGGCCGGAAATGGCTGAAATAATAAATGTTATGGAAAAGTAAAACAATTTATAGCTTGTCGTTAATATCAGCTCACAAAATGGTGTGTTTGTTGGCTAAAGCTGACGGTGTAAGTTATAATTTCTACGGAAGATGTCAGCTTAAGATCAAATCAAAAAGGTATTCGCTTTATATTTTCGGACTGTAATTTTAATAATATGGGTATTTTTTTTTATATATTTACACCGTGGGAACAATTTATTGAACACTCGGTTACGTCAATATAACTAATAATAAAATAATTAAAAAAAAAAAACAAAATTACAAAATTTTTAGATGTGGAAAAAACTGCTCCATCGAATAAAATCTAAGTATTATATAAAGAATATATTTAAGTAGGTATGAAGTCTAATCGTATCTATATTACATGTTAGCACATTGCAAATTAAAATGTATACATACGTATATTCTGAATTAATTTCCCGGGAGGGAATGATTTATGAGAACCTTAATTAATCTGAGGCGGAGCTGTCACTAGCAGGTGACTTTTAGTTATAATTATAAAACCAGACCAGTCAGAATACATCTTCCTTATTAATCGAGATTGGATTAATTATAAGACAATGAATGGTATTTTGCCTCTTTTTGTCACGGAGGACACAGGTTACTTTTCATCTTGGAAAATTCAAATGTTTCCGCAGGAATAATGATAATATAGAATAATAACCGAATTTAATTTGAACGAACCATAGCTACACCTATAACTTATCGCAAATTTCTTTAGTCGCTGTAGGAATCCCACGCCGATTACCAAATTTAGAGCGGGCAGAACCGGGGGCAAAAGCTAGTTATAGCTAAAAACTGGTTGCCTGTAAAGTCGGTATACGGGCGAAAGTTTTACGTGACAATGATTTTATGTCTGTCTCTCTCGCTCTTAGGCGGGCGCGTGCCTCTCACTCGCTCTCATTGTGAGCGCATAACGTGAGCGGAGCGTAACGCAGTTTCTTGAAATGTCACCCGGCAAACCAATTTATAAGACGTTGTCACGTCAAAACAATATAACTAAATAGCTTTATAGACGAAATACATTTAAAACTAACTGATTTTTAATTACACCTGGCAACCCCACTATATATTAAAAAGATAGGCCGAGGAGATTAGTCGTGAATTCAAATACCCCGAGAGCATTATGGTAACTATATCTGATCAAAGCCCTATGAGGGTCTGCGCGAGGTGCATTTATTAATTACGCGGTCGGCGGTAGAACCTTTCCCTTTATTGATCCGAAATAATTTTAATGGCGGCCGCTCCATATAACAGTTGTTTCTGTAGCTCCCGGCGACACTTTGGTTAGCCAAATAGCGGCGAAGCGGAAACACCACGGAAATAGGTAGGTACCTAATCTGCTTTACAAATGTCATGTAAAGTAGGTATATAACCTGAAGTTTGTGAAGTAGACTACTAAAATTCAGTAGTGTAGTAATTAGAGCTACTATTAACTATATCGCACACCTTTACCCAGGGTACCGAGTCCATACTAGGTTCTACTATTGATTATTCGGTGTCCATACTGAAAAGCTCGGCGAAAACGGAAAGAACAAAGGTAGAGTATAGCATAAGTGACTACATAATTAAATTTTGAGCAGAAATAAGCAATGTACCTATAGAGTAACTATGTACGATAAACTACTTACCTATAACTAAGATAACGATTACTTAATAATATATAATTAAATAAATATAAATAAAACCCGACTGCATAAACATTAAGAATTAAACAGAAATTAAAACATACCAAATATTAAACTATAAATAAGCAGACGGGACTCATTTTAATGCAGGTTCAAATAGTGTACAGATTGGTCACACTATACATATAGTAGTAACCTTTCATTTCTGTTTAGTTTTTAATTCTTTTGCAGTCGGGTTTTTTTATTTATTTTTATTCAAAGATTTATAGTTGTTTTTTCACTTGCGCTTGACTGTATTATAATAGTGTTATATTTTCGTCTTCTCGCCTTTTAAAGCCCTTTATTTTAAGACCCAACTGAACGGTCTTGAAAAAAAATGTTTCAGCCCGCACATTAAAGCCATTAAATCGGCCATTTTGATTTTTTAAGATTATTATGAACCAACTGTCACTCACAATTGAGACAAATCTAACGACACCTCTCATGCTGTAAGTCATCAAGCCGTTTAGGCTACAGAGCGTGCCAAAGCTCGAATAACAAAATAAACAACCGGCTTCAAAAGGATACACTATAAAGGTAAATTATTACTTATTGCCAAAAATCTGATCTGAATTACAGTTTGAAGTTGTTGTCTATGTACCTAACAGTTTATAACACACTTAACTTGCATGACACCAACTTCAAACAGTAATTCAGATCAGATTTTGGCAATAAGTATTTTTTTTTACCTTATTAGTGCATATATTTGAAGCCGGTTGTTTTTTTTTGTTAAAAAGTTTTTATTATTTGCTTTTAAGTCATTAAAATTTCTTTTTATTCTCGTACAATAAAAACACAACTCACTTGTAACACAATTTTATCTAATCATCAACATAAAAGGCGCGTTTCACCAGTTCCTAATTAACAACAAATATTTTTTCTTTTTAAATCCACATCATTAATATGGGTAAAAAAAAATTTGAAATCATTTCACAATTAACCGAGAAATTGGTGGACATTAGAGTTGGGTTCCTACTCGATAATCATTAATAAATACCTATTTTTACCTGTGTATTTTTAATTTTTACCGAGTTTAAATTAATGTCAGAATTTTATTTTATTTCATGTTAGAAATGTAGGTATTAATTAATATTTACCGGGTATGAACCCAACTCTAGTGGACATACATAAAAAAAATATACCCGTCGATCATTAAACCTCCTCCTTTTTTGAAGTAGGTTAAAAAAATAACCATTCTGGCGCAGTCGGGTAAAAAATGCATACTACTCAGTCACTTACTTATCTTTAGCTTTAGCTCTTTTATATATATATTTTTTTATTATTTTTGCAACTTCAGTAAGTTTTAGATATTGAAACACGATAAAGTTTTTAGCTCATTGAACCTAAATATGCTGAACGTCAATTCCAACTTCCACTGGCAAATCTTGAGAGGTTTGATTCGATAGATCGAAGATTGAAAGATATAAAAAAAATCACTTACTACTATCATACAAGTAGCAAATATCGATGCATGAGTGTATAATTTACAGATTCTGATCAAAAGAAATGGATTATTTACTATTCATTTTTAACTTATATTTATTATTTGTACCATCGCACCGCTCGCCATCGGCAGGGAATTTATTCTCACACTTTAGAACAAAAATGGTCGCGTACAGTGCGGTTTCAGGGAAACTTCCTTTCGCGAACGCTTGGGTTGTGGAATGAGCCGCCTGTTAAGGTTTTTTCTAAATACTACAGTATGGGTTTCTACAAGAAAGAAGTAATTAGATTTTTGAAGGGTCGGCGCGCGAGTGATACCCTTGGTATTGCAAGCGTCAATGAGCTACGGTGACTTGTTTGCCACCTTAGTGGAAAAAAAGGAAATAAATTTCCTATCCAGAATAATAACCACACTTCGTTGTACGTTGCAGTAGATTATTTCAAAACTAAGGAATTAAAATTTTACATATTTATAGAACACAATAAATCGCATATAATTTGGTTTCGTGGCTTAGTGGTTAGTAACCCAACTGCTGAAACAAGTGGGGTTCAATTCCCGCATATGACAAAACATTTATGTGATGAACATTTGTGTTTGTCTTGAGAACGGGTTTATATGTACAATATGTATGTATTTACAAAAAATAGTATATATGTGTATTTGTAACCGTTGTTTGGAACAACAGCCCCCTTATTGAAGTCAGTAAAAACCATCTGGTTCCGAGATGACTGTGACATAATGTGTAGAATAACGATTTAATTAACAATGTTGGTCATAACCATCAACTTATTCTTACACATTTTTTCATTAAAACGTAGGTAAACGGACAATGCATGTCAGACTCATCTCGCAACCATGTGGTTCTTGCTGACTTAATTTTGAATAAGGAGCCAGGACAAAGCTTTGCCTAGTTTGGGACCAGATGGTATTGTGTGTGATGTACAAACATTAAATTGAAAAAAAAAATTGTTTTTATATTCATAACAACACAGTGACGGATATTAAATTCCCAATGTTTTAAGTAAAATGTAGGTAACATAAATAAAGGATGTTGTTTTAAATTAAGAAAAAAATTTACTTTGTGATATCCAAAAAAAAAAAGTTTTATAAATGAGGCTAGGTATCATATGAAAGAGATTAATGCGCGAATCTCAAAACTACTTATTTTTTAACTGTACCAAAAAACATTTAAACACACTTTAAATTATTTAGATATTACTCAGACTCCGCTGTCCGTCCGTCCGTCTATCACCAGGCTGTATCTCATGAACCGTGATAGTTAGACAGTTGAAATTTGCACAGAAGATGTATTTCTGTTGCCGCTATAACAACAAAAACAGAATAAAATAAATATATAAGGGGGCTTCCATACAACAAAAGTTGTTTTTTTTGCTCGTTTTTGCTTGATATTGCAAATGACAGCTATTGTAGACGCTTAAAATATTCACAGAATATTAAGTTATATAGTCACTTTAAAAATAAATAATTAAATTAAAATAAAACAAACATTTAAGGGTTTCTCCTATACAACAAACGTGATTTTTTTTTTTTTTGCTGTTTTTTTAGATAATGGTACGGAACCCTTCGTGCGCGAGTCCGACTCGCTCTTTGCCGATTTTTTTATCATATAAAACTAACTTAATTCTGCTTTACATTTGAACACCCCCAAAATTAAAATATATTCATACGTATATTCTGAAGCAATTTTCCGAGAGGGAATGATTTATTAGAACCATAATTAATCTCAGGATTAACTGTCTAGCAGGTGACCAGAGTGACTTAGTTATAATTATAAAACCAGACCAGTCAGAATACATCTTCCTTATTAATAAAGATTTGATTAATTATAACACAATGAATGGCATTATGCTAGCTAGGGATCCGTACCAAAAGGGTAATTATTAGGGTTCCGTATCCAAAGGGTAATTAGAAGAACCCCATTAATAAGACTTAGTTGAAATTTTCCTGTTTCTGTTGCCGCTATAACAACAAATACTAAAATAATAGAATAAAATAAATAAAGCTCCCATACAACAAACGTAAATTCTTTTAAAACAGATCGATGGGAGACAGCGAATATGGAGACGCAAAGGAGAACGCCACATACAGTCTAATTTTGAACACACAGTGGCTTATGGCGGCGGCTCGATTATGGTTTGGGGAGGGATATGTTTGGGAGCTCGCACGGAGTTAGTGATAGTCACAGGAGGGACCATGACAGCAGATCGATACATCAGAGACATTTTAGAAGAACATGTTGTACCATTTGCCCCATTTATTGGTGACGAATTAGAAAGATAATGCTCGTGCTCATATAGTGGACAATCGGAACAGGCATATCTGAGCCACGTAGGTATACCGGTGATGCAGTGGCCAGCAAATTCCCCCGATATGAATCCGATAGAGCATGTCTGGGACTTGCTAAAAAGAAGGGTTAAATCCAGAATGCCACCCCCCAACAATCTGAATGATTTCGTCAAATATATGCGTTATTATCTCATAGTCTCACTTTTTTTTCTGTTCTGCTAATTGTGCCGGTGTGTATATAATAATAATAATAATAGTTTATTTATTTTCCACATAAACATAATTTTTTTATAATAAATATATAGATATATAATAAATAAAACAAATATTTAAGTTGGGTTCCCATACAACAAAAGTGACTTTCAAAAATCACTTTAAAAATAAATAATTAAAATAAAACAAATATTTAAGGGGGGTTCCCATACAACAAAAGTGACTTTTGCCGTTTTTATAGATAATGGTACGGAACCCTTCGTGCGCGAGTCCAACTCGCACTTGGCCGATTTTTTAAAGAAAATGAGAAAACTGCTTATTTGGTCCTGATTTAATGAATAAAAAACAGTAATTGACAAAAAAAAATTGTAGGTCGTTTAATAAACATTCTTAAGGAACACCTAAAATATGGATTTTTTATTCTATAAGTTGCTTTATTACCGTTTTAATAAGAATAATTTCATATGAATAAGCCACTCATGCTTTAGCTATTTTAAATTTATATTCTTCTATTATTTCTGTAAGTTTTTAAGGGTACCTAACATTATAAAAAGATTTCATACAACCAAAGAAAATAAAGTTACCAGATAATTGAACGTCATTAAAACGATCAATGTTAATATCAAATACAAAAGATCGATTTGACCTTTCTTCGGCTCATCTTCAAGGGATGGATACGATATCTACACAGTTATCTAAGAGAGATTATAAGAACCAACTGGGTGTACATGCACAACTGTGTGTGTATGTGAGTGTATAACCACAGAATTAATATTACTACCTACCAGTATTTCGGCTTATGTACTTGCGATGAAAGGCTTACGAGGAAGCGAGCAGAATACTTCCCGTTGACCTAGGAAGCTTGACCTCATGATAAAAGAGCTATCTACACATAATAAGTTTGTACGGAACCCTCGGTGCGCGAGTCAGACTCGCACGTAGCCTTTTTTTTTATAAATACATACTTAAGAATTACACTTAGAAAACACCCAGAAAGACAAACACAAATGTTTATCATAGAATTGTTTGTCAAAAATGTAAAACGTTGCATAAAACGGGGATCGAACCCTCCTCCTCAATTTAGAAAGCAGTGCAGTATTAGTCCCAACTGAGCCACAAAGGAACAGTTATAGTTATCATATATATTATTGTTTATAGCTTTTTCAGACGTCCCGCTTTTGACAAACTGTATTTTATAATTGTGTAAAATAAATATAAAATACTAAAGAACTTTTATTAAGGCTGCACCCTACTTGAATGTGCAGTTTTCTGCTCCTTTGTAAAATCGATTCTACCGTCCTATTGCAAGTTTCAGACTGAATAGAAATAACATGGCTTTCCACGTTTTTAAACTAGTAAATTAATGTATTTGTTTTAAGATATCGGTAAAAACGTCGCTTTAAGAAAAAAACGGCCGAACCTCTCGTTGTTCTATTTTTAATTCATAACTCATTAAAAACAAGAGGCGAGAACATAATTTATTTCATGAAATATTAAGTGACTTTAAAGATAGAAAATTACTGTAATAGAATTTTTATATCTTATGTGATGTCACTGTAATTAATTATTTTCCACTTTTTACGCAAAGCTGTATACCTCTATAATATATTTTTGCCACTGAAGAATGAGCTCTATTACGGATCAACATTGTCGACCTCAGCTTAACGCCCATAAAGCAAATGTATATGCGCGTTGGGTGCCCTCTTAATACTCTTAATTGAGTTTTTGTGTTGATTGGTTTTGCGTAGGTAACGAGGTGGCGGCATGTGTTAGATATACATTATATCAAGCCAATAAGCGTACGCCTTTTCTATAGGAATTAAATTATTATTAAATCAATCAACTGTAACAGTGGGATAGCAAGAAGCGAGCGTATACGAAACCTGCAGTGTGATGAATAACTTTACTGAAAGCAGCACAGCTGCTGTAAATATTCTAGTGAAATAGCACCTAAAGTTAAAGTTACCAAATTTTTGTACCATAAATTATAATAACAGCTTGCGTAATTTAAATAATAAATTTTTAGAACATTTTGCGAGCAATTTTTAGCCTTGTGCCTGAGGAATATAAGAAAATTGCTTTTACCGGTGTAGGATTTTAACGGCAACTCCTTAGTTATAGAAGAAAAACCAGACTCACACTTGACGTTTTCAAGTAGTGTATGTCCTTCCCCGGGACTCAAGTTATTTCCATGCAAGATTTCATCTTAATCAGTACAGCATTTTAACGTGAAGAGATAACAGACAGACAGAGGCATAACATTAGTATTTATAATATTGGTATGAATATTGAGAACCTTCTAGAAACAGTATGGAATGTTGCATAGTTTTTGTCACTATAAAAAGGATATAGAGGAGAAAAGATTTCAACGAAATAGGAAAGTGAAGTAGAAAACTGAGTGAAAGTAGTTCAGAAAGTTGCTGGTACGAAAGATATATTTATAGATATATATGAAAAGAGAAACTAACTGATTTTATGACATATCAACGCCCAGCCCAAACAGCTGAGTCTAAAGCTCTGCCACTGAGCTACCGAGGCACAAGTCTGACTAACTAATGAAAATCCTAACTACATCTTTGTTCTGAAGCGTCGCATACAACTCCTAGTGACTTATGAAGTCCTAGTACATCAATCTTATAAACACACAAAATCTTCATAGAATTAAGAAATACAATATAAAAATACCTACATAGAAATAATCTATCTTCTTTTATGACTCCCTGAAGGTTAGATAGTCTTAGATGAAAATATAGTATACCTACTTATATCTGTATATATGCAAATTCATCCCCTAAAGGCGTAAAATGGGGATTGAAAATTTGTATGAAAATCCGTCAATTTTAATACTAAATTAATAAAAATCGGTATTAGGCCTTAAGGTTGAAAACTTGCATAAACGTGTTTCTTCGTTTATGGAAATATGTATGAGAATAACGATATTTTTGTGGATAAAACAAAGCTTAAACCACAAACAAACATTTTTTTTTGTCCATGCAGACAATGTCGCGAGTAACTGCTAGTCAATTAAACCTTAGATCAATCAATTATTACATTATAAAATGACTTTTTTTTTACTTTATGTATCAATTATTTATTATTGATAAGTACCTACCTCTTATGTTGCCATGAATATAAGTAAGCTATACCTAAAGTTTCTTATTCTTAACAATAACTACAGAGAAATACGATTTTTTATCTTGAATACATACTTTCATATCAATATTATAAATGCGAAAGTAATTCTGTCTGTCTGTCTATTCACGCTTAAACTGCTGTACCGATTAAGATGAAATTTGGCATGGAGATAGTTTGAATCCGAAGGAAGGACATAGGCTTTTTGAAAACGTCAAGTGTGAGTTTTTTTTTTTCTATAACTAAGGAGTGGTAGTTTTCTATAACCGATAACTGAATTCAGGACGGGTTAAACCGCGGGCAAAAGCTAGTTTTTGATAAATACCTTTTTGTTGCCATTAATAAGTAAACTTTACCTAATGTTTCTTATTCGTAGCAATAACTATAGAGAAATAAGAATTTAGCGATTATTTATATGCGATATTTGGTATCGTTATCGCGCACTCAGACAACTTTCCTGTTTCGTCGAGGAATTAAGTATCCGTTTTTCATTTATAATTCATGAAATTATAAGAAAGAAGCGTCAGATATTAATTAAATTCCTAATGTTTCAAGAAATCTGTAACGTGATAAGGATAATGTTGCAATACGTTTTTTCTTTTTATTTTGATAATTTATTCTAATGGCTCTTTTTACTAACTTAGGTATAACAGCAAAACATGCAACACAGTTGTTTAGATTATTCTACTAATATTGTTACTAATTTTGTAAGTTTTTGTTTGTTTGTTACTCAATTACGCCGCAACGTAGTGTCCGATTGAGCTGAAATTTGGTACAAAGATGGTTGAACAGACGGCGAAGGGCATAGGTTCAACTTGATCGAAGTATAGCTTCAACTAAAGCTTACTAGAGCAAACTTTTTTAATATAGTCAAAGAGTTGCCGTTGGAATCCCACATCGTCAATTAAATTTAGGGCGGGTGGAGCCGAATGTTGTATGTGGAATATTCAAATAAATGTTCCGTTTAGGTTGTAGAATGAAATCCCTGACAAGGCTTTGTCTAAGGACATTACCTAGTTCTTCAAGAAAGATGTTGTTAGAGTTTTAAAGGGTCGGCAGCGTGCGAGTGATGCCCCAGGTGTTGCAAACATCCATAGGATACGGTGACCACTTACCATCTGGTTGACAGTAAGCTTGTTTGCTACCTTAGTGGTACGAAAAAACAATATTAGAAAATGACATACTTATTTTAGTTCAGTTTATGCAAGTGCATAAGGTGCACGCCTTTCTGCTCGTCGGGTTTTCTACCAGCAACCGAAGTTTGGACTACCGCGCTGGTACGGATTTTACTACACACCTACCAAGGAAAGTTGACGCGACGATTTCTAATAATAATATACTCCCCTTTGTTTGATACCCATGGTATTTATATAAAATTCAAGTTTCTTCTTTAACGGACGCGAAGCAGGAAGAATTCCGTTCAATGACCGGTCACTATTTGCCTCTGTTGCACGTGCATAATTATTTGCCGTCGCGCTCGCACAGATGCGATGACCGACCGCTGTCATCGGAAATTACTACTATTTGACCACTGAATACAGGCTAAAAAGTAAAAGGTCGATGTACGCAATTCTTTGTTCTTCGCGTCCGTGCTATAGGCCCCTACTGACAATAGGACACACGGACTGTCACCCCTTCGTCGAGACGGCTATCATATAAGGTCAGTATCCAACCATAGTTAGTTACTCCAAAACTATGAACTGGGTATTAAACATCTATAACAAATATCTACGCAAGCTGAATTTTAGTATTAATACGCTGTTCTTTGATTTTTGGCAAGTTTTAAAAGTAATATAATTGAAAGTAGTTATTGGAAAAATGGATTACGACCCAAAGTTGTAGATGAATTACATTTGTGAGGGAAACAGATCCGTGAGCCTGCTCTTAACAACAAATATATACTTGATATTCTTTGTACTAAGTCATAACTAACTGCTCTTAACAACAAATATATACTTGATATTCTTTGTACTAAGTCATTACTAACTGCTCTTAACAACAAATATATACTTGATATTCTTTGTACTAAGTCATTACTAACTGCTCTTAACAACAAATATATACTTGATATTCTTTGTACTAAGTTATTACTAACTGCTCTTAACAACAAATAAATATACTTGATATTCTTTGTACTAAGTCATTACTAAGTTTTCCATCTAAGGAAATAAAGCTCTTACAGCTTTGTTTTATTTTTTCAGTAAGTTCAAATCAACCTGTAAAATATTAAACTTAGTAAATCTAGATGAAAAATATCAATTCTGAATATAAATAAACTATCAACTGGAGAAAACTGCAAAACTTAAGAAGTCCACAAAATACACATTAACCATCTTAAAAAAAATGGCAATTCACAGACACTAAAAGAAAAAAAAACAGCGTACTGAGTTCTAGTAAGTTTTCTTTGAAAGTAAATTTCTTCTAAATATTTAATTTATCGGATAATATTTAGAGGCTCAGGATTTTGATATGACGTAGATATTTTATTCGTCTCTCTTCTGATCTCAGAATCAGATTAGAATATATAATGGTAATATTATTATATTATCTTTCGTAGATTTGACTAGATTTCAATTTGGTTTGATTGATTTTAAAGGTTTTGCAAATATATATAAAGACGGCTCTGCCCGCGCTAAATTTCGTTGTCGGTGAGGGAATTTCGTTGTCCAACGGTAACAACTTGATTATAGTAAGAAAGTTTGCTATGACAAGCTATAGCTGTACATGTTATTCCTTAGAGAACATTTGAATTTTCCGGGATAAAAAAAATTACAAAAAAATAAACTGACTTCAAAACTGTACTAAAAAGTAAAAAATAAAAGTATATGTATCCGTTGTCTAGTATCCGTAGAATAACTTTTCTAAGTTTGGTACCAGATGGCGCTGTGTGTAATGACTAGAAAAATGTTTCAAGGATAATATGGTGAAGAAGAAAAAAGAAGATTAATATTAATGAAAAAACTGTGAGGTAAATCTACGAGTGCTAATTTTGTGAAGTAGGCTGCTTTAATTAATCTAAGGCCTTGCAGAGCTGTCAGAAGCAGGTAACTAGAGTATAGTAGATAATAATTAAAAGACCAGACAAATGTTAGTCGATAGTTTCTTTTGTTATAAGTATTACATTGTGTATTAA
Organism: Apoda limacodes; assembly: GCA_946406115.1. Lineage (NCBI taxonomy): Eukaryota > Metazoa > Arthropoda > Insecta > Lepidoptera > Limacodidae > Apoda > Apoda limacodes. The sequence continues at coordinate 14,782,875 of OX291561.1, forward strand.
GGGTGGTAAGGAGAAAATTACTAACGAAAGGCTAATGAATTGAGTTTGTGAATTCAGTACTCTTCGTGTTACTTTACATCACATTTGCGAGTAAATAAATAAAAATATAAGGTGAATAAATAAATAAACTCACTAAAACAAAATTAAATTGGCGGGAATATAAATAAAGAATGGCGTTGTTATATCTAGATATCTAGATCTAGTATTTAGAGAATTTATGTATTTAAAAGTTTTAACTAAAGTTAAAACTTGTAATTATATAATATAAAAAAATAAAAGTTCATATTTTGTAGCCTTTAAGTATACTTGAAAGAATAGGCGCTTCATTAACGTCCGTAAGTTCTGTGACCGCGCGCTTTGCTTTGAGAAAAGTAAAATTTACATAGAAAAAGCTCGTTGGAGTAATTTAAGTCTTACCACCCGCTTTGCCTGCACGAAATGACACTGTTTACAAGTAAGTGTGATAAAAGAAATGAATACAATAAACCCTTAAATAGATAAAATATGTTTTATAATAATATTGTATTGTACAATAAAAATCTAAAAAACTATACTGTAACTAAAAGTACCTAAAAGAAAAACCTAATATTCACTAAGTGTATGCCTGCATGGTAGGGTGGCAAGAATCCTGGCTGCAATTTCCTCACTAAATATAGATGCTAATTCTTTGAGAAAAGAAAAAGTCAGTTCTCACGTCGCTCGTAGCTATCAGTTTGAGAGCAGATCCTTAAAAAAATTGTGGGCGCAAGGTCCCCATGGGCCAAGCGCTTCTACCGCAAACGCCACAAATACGTGATTCGGACACCTACCTGGCTGCGTGAAGTCTATTCAATACAAAACAATTTACGTGTGCATTAAAATTGCACTATCCCAATTATTTTTTTTATTTTTTTTTTTTTTTAATTTAAATTTTGTATTTATTGGTGAACTACAAATTTTTAACCAAGGTTATGGAATCTACTCTTGCACAGACTTCACGCCACCAGGTGTCACGTTATTCGACCGAGTTGTATCATATTGGTGCCGCTTGACCCGTTCTGCTTCCCTGGCACCCGCTACAACTCTGACCCTCGTTTCACTTCACAGGCGAGATGGAGTCAAGGTGTCCTCGTAAGTGGTGACCCACAGTAAAGTTTCTGCTCCCAGGGTACGAGTGTCAGACCATCTGGTATCTTTCCATCGTCTCATATTACTCCAAGAGGTTCCAGAACAGAAGGTATAATTATAGTGATCTTTTAATAGTTTCATTTAAAGAGATATGGCAAGAAAATCTTCCATCACTTCTTTCACAAAGCTACCACACAGATGATATGACTTGTACTCCAAGACGAATTCTTATCCAGATTCTGTAGCTATCGTTGTCAATCTAGGTCGCAAGGCGTGTTTGGTCACGGTCACTTACGGTACCAGTTGAGTATCCCTAATTATTTGACAATTTGGTTCCTCTGAGATATTTAGAGATATATAGAGCCTTCCTCTATTCTATACCTTCTACTATGTATGCAATTTTAGGGTTGCTGACTTTTAAAATTTTCTTACATAAATCATAAACGTTATTTAAAATAAAATAAAAAACATCAAATACCCTTTCAATTCAGATGGGAACAACGTCATTTTTTGGATCTGAGTCTTAAATTTTTTAGTATCCGACTTTAAGAAGAGTACTGTGGGGAGGGACCCTTTAATTACCTAACTAGGATAACCATTCTATGCTTTCAATCATTAATTAAAATAAAGCTAAAGCCACGCATAATAGGAATTTAAGCAAAACTAAACATTATACGTTTCGCAGTCACATTGTTTGATTTTCCGCTAAAAGGTAATGCGCAAGCTAACCACAAATTCTAATGATTATTTTAGATACTTATTTTCTTAACAAAGAAAAGTTGTCCTACCAGTGTAAGGTGGGACAATAGTCATAGTAGACTTTTTTAAGCACTTAATACTATTAATTTAAATCATTCAATAAGGTAATGCACTGGACAAAAGCAAGTTTATATTTTTTTCAATCCTTCGCACAAATTTTATGCAATCTAACCTATATCTGAGCCTTAAGATGAAGTTGCACAGAAGTATAAACATAACCCTTTGGAAGCCATACAGACAAATAATAATAATAATAAAAGGTGACGCGGGATTAAAGTTCGGGGAGGGGGTTGTATCTCTAAAACACCCTAAATACCTACGCCTATAGTATTTATAAATTGTATAATAAATTGTATAAATTGTATAAGCAAATAGACTGTATTGTGAACAATAAAATTTCAACGTGTTTAATGCAAACTAGTTGTTTTTGAACGACTTTCCAAACAAACTGGAGGGGAAAGTTGAAAAGCGGAACTCATAAACGAAATGTTCCGGGTTGGTTCAGCGTAACCGCATTACGTTTGAATTCTAAATTTGTTATTCTCATGTGGCAAAATTAATTTAGTTGGCAACGAGCAAATATTATTATTGTCTAAAATTTAACTTATTAGAATTCCAAAACCTTTCAAAATGATTAGTTTAAAGTAAAATTAGTTAAGTAGCAAGAACTGACCATATAGTTAGTTGGTCTGTGAGTGTTATATTTGGTATTCAATCGTATGTCACTTTTAAATAAAATTAGTTTATCGATAATTGTGACAGATAACAGTGTTTTTATTATTACCTTAGTTATTATCAAACTACTGAATTTGTTAATCTGTGGAATTTTATCAAACTCATTTCAGGATTTATTATAGAAAATTAAACATTATTTGGAGGTAATTTTCACAAATCAGAAAAAAACATTTTTAAGGTTCCGTACACAAAGGGTAATTTGCGGAACTCTATTATTAAGACTCCGCTGTCCATCCGTTCGTCCGTCCGTCCGTCCATCCGTCAGTCACCAGACTGTATCTCATGAACCGTGATAGTGAGACAGTTGAAATTTTCACAAAAGATGTATTTCTGTTGCCGATATAACAAAAAATACTTAAAAACAGAATTAGATAAATATTTAAGGGGGTTCCCATACAACAAACGTAATTTTTTTTCGAGATTTTGCTTGATATTGATAACGGCAACAGGTAGACGTTTAAAATATTCACAGAATATTTAGTTATATTCAAAAATAAATAATTAAATTAAAATAAAACAAATATTTAAGGGGAGCTCCCATACAACAAACGTGATTTTTTTGCCGTTTTCATAGATAATGGTACGGAATCCTTCGTGCGCGAGTCCGACTCGCACTTGGCCGTTTTTTTTTTACTTTGTGCTTCGGGCTGTTATACTCCAGTATTGTAAGGGCTGATTAGGGTTGTTGGTATCAACATTAATTCCCTATTGCCATGTCAGCGTATCTTGGAAGGTCCGTGTTTCCCCGACACCGGCTCGCCAGTTCGGAGACATCTATCGTCGCGCTTGTACATCTACCGAAGAGGGCGATATAGGCCAGAAAGCTCATATACGGTACTATGAGATATATATGTTATATACTTCTTAAGTAACTTATACCGTAATGACGCCTTGAAACTTTTAATTTTTTGTATGGAATTTAACTGTATTACCGTTTTATAGTCACATTTTTTGACTTATTGCTACTAGAGTCAATGCACTAGATAACAAGCTATTCTAATTATTATACAACTTTCATTACAAGCAAATGCAAAACACGCTTTAAAAATTAGCACAAGTGTTGAAACAATGGTCATTTCCAGATTTTTATTGCATTAAATACAATAAATGAAAATCACTCATTTAGGTAATGAACTAGATAAAAGCAAGTTTTATAACATATATTTTTTTCATCCTTTAGGTGCTATAGTTCAGGCACAAAATTTGCACAAAAACGGCGTATTTATGCGGTCTAGCCTATACCGCTCTCTATCTCAGCGACATAAGAGAACCAAAAGAGCACGTAAAACCTAGGCTGTTGTGAATGTTCTCATATGGCAACACTTGCGACGTTGCGTCACTGCTTGCTGGTGCTTATTACATTCAATCTGATGTGACTTATTTACAGTTTGATATTTCCGCTGACAGTCCAGTGTTCAGAGAAACTTTCTCCCGCGAACGCAGTGGTTTTGGAGCTTCCTACCAGATTTTCTCTAAGTACTATAGTATGGGGTTCTTTAAGAAAGAAGTAATTTCATTTTTGAGGGGTCAGCAACGCGCGAGTGATGGCCCAGGTGTTGCAAGCGTCCATAGGCTGCGATGGCCCCTTACCATCAGATGGACCGCAAGCTTGTCTGCCACTAAGGTATAAAAAAAGTGGCTATTAGCCTTTCCCTTAGTGAAAGAACGGCTGAGGCCACATTGAATAACTCTGTCATATAATATTCGATAAATTTAATAAAATAACCTTAGATTTTCTTTAGATCTTTGTGGAATATTATATTCTTTTCTTCTGAGGAGTGATTGATCGATCACGCCCCTACATCTGTCTTCCCCGGATGCGTCCCTCGAGCTATTCCCGGAATTATACGACAGAAAGAAATTAATTCCCGGCAGTAAGCTCCAGAAAACTGATTAATCTATGATTGAGGGCGAAAGCTTAAGTTACGTTTTGATGAGGTTGATGAGGGTATGTAAAAATAGGTTATATTCTTGTAGAGATTAATTATATTATTTAGCTTATCGTCATTGTTTTATTCATACTTATCTAATAATACTTTTAAACGAGCAATTCTTGTATATGTATATGTTTATAATCTGAATCTCGGAAACAGCTCCAACGATTTGGAACACCAATGTTCTACCTTTACGCAAAGAAATAAATTAAAAACAACAAGCAGTAAACCCGTATTCACTTTGCATTGCAAATAAACAACTCTCTGCCTGAATAAATTGTGGCATTTTGCCTTTGAATATTTTGTATCTTTTGTGTTTGTGCCTTATTTAAATGAAAATTTCCATTTATATTGGTTTAAGGTAATGTAGAAGGGCTCTTATTTTTGCTAGGTTTTGCTTTTAAGTTTTAAATTACTTATAGAATTCGTAATAGTTACATAATATGTTGTAGTGTCATAGGTAGGTACCCTAAACCTTATGCCGATGGTGAAAAGGAAGGGTTATAATACAGTCATGGTATATGAAAAAATATATTATGAGCTTGTTTGAGAATCAAAAAGCGGTCAAACATGTATCATTAGGGATATTATAGGTTTCCCCTTGGAAAAGGAGGCTCGGGCCGTAGTTGCCTTAGTTTTTAAGGCCCCTAACTTAATGATATAAAATTACAATACTAACTATAGGGCTTGAGTGGGTTAGAGATAAGAGAGGCAAGAGCGTTTGAACATTCATGAAGGGCCAGTCACGCCCAGAGTTTGTAACTTAACATTACAAACTCTAACCAGGGCCTAAATAACCTCAACTTAACATGGTTACGGACTCGTGTTCTAATTTATAACTAGCTTGTTCTACTGCGTATTATGTACTGTGCGTATTCTCTTATGTAGTCGTAGAACAGATTTATATTTTATACTTATATTTATATAAGATTTCATACGTCTGTACGTCAATTGCAGACAGTTCAACCCACGTTTCATAATAATTTTTACTATATTCCTAGTTGACGGACAAAGATAAAGAAATTTGATAGTACGGAAATTTCCGTGACGAATTGAAATGATGGTCCCTAATGACTCTTAGTAATGATTTGTATCATATACAATACTATACATATAAACTAGGAATGTAAGTATAATATCAACTAGGTAATTCAGCCAGGGGTTTTTCTAGAATGTGACTAGGACAACCTTTCTACAGTCTTTTAGCTCTACTGCGATTCATAATAAATTGTTTTATTTTGAAGAATTTAGATAATTATATGAACTTATTATATTGTGTTGCTTATTTTGTAACACTTTATTCGAAGTAGATTCACATTCAGTTGAATCACAATTAAATGGTCTGGTTAAGACTACACTAATTTCAATTAAATGATTATCTTTATGTTTCAATCTAAATTAGCTTTGGACATATGTAGCACTAACTAATTAATAGTGATGTCCTAATGCGTTACAGATTCGATTTCGTATAACAATCGACTTTATTTATGGAAAGTTGTGAACGATTTATAGCATATTGATATTTTATTTTTACTCAACGCTTTATATTGTCCTATAAACATACCCAAGCGTTTAATTGACTATATTTCTAGTCTAAGATTAAAAGTTACGGAGATCAATAAAGTCCTATCCATTTTGACATTTATCATCCGAAATAAAGATCATGATGAGATCTATCACTTCTGTAAAGAAACGACTATTCTACTATCAATATTTTACGACATATAACCTTTTTTAGTTTGACAGCTGTCGTCCAAAATAGAGATCTTGATGAGATCTATCACTTCTGTAAAGAACCTACAAGTCTGCGATCAATATATAACGAGATATAGCTCTTCCTAATTTGACATCTGTCATCCGAAATAAAGATCTTGACGAGATTTATCATATCGGTAGGGAAGCTGCAGTCTAAGATTAATAGTTACAGCGAAACGCCCTTTACGAGATACATATAGCATTTTCTAGTTTGACAGCTGTTATCCGAAGTAAAGATCCTGATGAAATCTATCACTTCTGTAATGAAAATACTGGTCTTCATTAATATCTTCTATATATCTCTCTCTCTTACAAATAGTATGATATATACCATAGGTGGAGAAAGCATCGGGAGCTCGATTTCACTACCCATCTTTTTTTATTTTTTCCTGCCACAGGCCTTATATTCTTAAGGAGTTAACTCCAAAATAAATAAATAAAGAACTTCATAGACGTGCTTGTGTCAAAAGTTAAATAAATGGTTGGAATCAGTATAATACAATGTAAAACAAGCATTCTAATCTTTGCAGTGCAACAAACTTTCTGAACCGGCGGTCAAAAATCAATACTACTAAACTTAACTTAAAACGGCACTAGCGATTAAACATCAAAGGTTTGGAGGTCAAAAAAGTTTGTTGTACTGTACTTCGATTATATAGTTTTGCATATTCATATTAGTTACTGGTGCTTTGCCAGTTATTTTTTATACATTTGGAGTTTGTTAAAATTGTACGTACATAATCGTTGGAAAATTAATTCTTTTTTAAACAAGGTACTTTAATCTTTGGTTTCCCAAAGCTATATAATAGAGATGTCCCTCAGTCAGAAGCGTCACATTCCATGACGAGGGTTTTACGTTGCGAGGTTTAACAAATGCAGAAGCGCCAGGGTTGGGTAACATAAAACACTGCCGGGTCCGGTATGTATTTGACGCGGCTAACCCCGACTCGGTGATATATCGTTGCTTCGCGTTGTATTATTTATTGCTCTGAACCCTGTTGTAAACACTGAATATTTTATAATTTTTAACACGAATTATTCTCACTCTAGCCAGATTTTTTTAAATTGTTTTATTAGTAGACTAGTTATTTTGTCAAGGTGTTACCCACGCGATTTAACTTTTTACGTTGTATCAAGAGGTAAAACTCCTGTACAATGTCTATTATTGTACGCCCTTCAATAATAATTTGGGTGGAATTTAAAACAATTTCTAAAATTAGAAACGTATTTATTAGAAAGAGCAAAAAATTTATGCCGACAATTTTTAGCTTACCTTTACCAATTCAGCCAACCAAGCTAATGGGAGCGAAAGAGACAGAGTAAACTTTACACTACGTTGAACAAAACACGTAAGTGCCGACTTGTACCCGGCGCTTTCGACCTTTAGGTCGAGACTTAACTTATTGCAGATAGCTCCTTTGTGGCAAAGTACAGTACAAACTTCTCTGACTTTGAGACCTTGGGTGTTTGTTCGCTAGTGTCGTTGTAAGTTTACTTCATTTCAATATTGTGACTGTAGTTTTGATTTTTGACCGCGGGTCAAAAAATTTTGTTGCACTACACTTGGAGTGCACCTCGCGCTGTAGTTAGTACGTGGTTTTGGTAGTATTGTAGAATTTCTGAAAGTTAGGCTGACGGGAATCGGCATGTATAAAGATAATGCCACTGTAGGCTATGCATATTGTATAAGGGTACTTTAAAGATTTTTAAGAAATCTCTGTTGGAGTGATTTGATTCAAAAAGGGAAAGGTTTTAGATTTAATCGTAAAGTTCTTTTATGAATAGTTCCAGTTGATCCTTGTAGGGAGCATCGGTTTGGGTCATCACAGGCGAGGAATTAGAATTGTCTTCAGTAATAAACTCCCTGATACGTGATGATATTTGACATAAGGTCGGACAAACAAGTAAACTTTATAAGAGAAACATTTTTAGAATTACAGAAAATTGTTACAATTGTTTCTGAATAATTATAAATCAGCCATTGACCTTTACATTTATTTGTCACACTTACTCGTAAGCAGTGTCATTATGTGGAGGTAAAGCGGGTGCTGAGACCTTAATTACTCCCATTTGTAAATTCGACTATACTCAAGGCAAAGTTCGTAGAACACACGGGCGTTAATGACATATGAACGCACCGCGTGCGCTCTACGTACTGTCTATTATATCAAGCATGTATTAAAGCGCCACCTGTGGTTCAAGATATGAAGCGCCAAGCGAGCAATTTGCAAGTTTAAATTTAGCCATTTTTTTTTATTTACTAATTCTCTGATTAACAAGCGCCATCTAGCGGTCTATACTTCTATTCTCGCCATACTAATTTTTTCGGCTTTTTCTTTGGTGAGTTAATTTATTATTTCACCTTATATTCATATTTGTATACTCGAAAATGTGATGAAAAACATTGTGTGTAACGAGGGCGGTACAAAATTTACAAACCCGAGTCATCAGGCCTTTGGCATAAGGCTTCTAAATAGCTTTTCATTTGCGATTTTCTCCTTACCATCCTTAATACATAATGTTATATTATTACATTATCTTGAGAAAAATCTTTTTGTGCCAACTAAAATCGAAAAAAAAGGTCTTATAATGTGCGAGTACTAGCCAATATTGTTTGTGGTAATTATTTTACACGTAGGTAATTGCTTGGATAAGGGTATGTAGGTAAAGTTTATAGTCACTTATAAGTTCTAAGCCTCCGTCATATTTCAATAAGGGTTCGGGCTTACGATACATCACTTGAACTTTGTCAGTTGTTGTTTGAAACTTGTAAGCTTTTGATTTCTAATTAATATTACATACATATATAATATCTACTTAAATTACTGACTTAACTAAATGTGTTTTTTAGATTTATGTACTAGGATCCTATAAGTCACTTAAAATTGTTTGTGACTTAAATCAAATAATACAATGGCCATCTGTATGTCATTTTCATTTGACACTGATTTATATTCAAACTTCATTGTTGAAATTTGGTTCACGTATTTAGACTGATAATGGGCATAAATTTTTAGGGTTCCATTCGCAAAGAGTGCCAACGAAGCCATATTAATAAGTCTACCCTGTTTGTCTGTCTGTCTTTAGGGCTATAGCTTTTAGACCGAACTAGCTGGGAAGCCTAATTTTTTTAACAGAATATGTTTTATTATTGTCTTAACAAATAATAAAAAAAGTAAAAAAAAATTTTCAAAAACCAGTTATGTATGCAAGCTTCTAACTTAAAGCAATTAAGTTTAAGCTCTATAGAAAAACAACAAATAATGAAAACCGGTCAAGTGCGAGTCGGGCTCTATCATTCTGTGGTGATACGGAACGGAGTCCAACTCGTACTTATCGGTTTCTTATTACACCATAAAGGTGGCAAACAAGCTTTCGGCGCCCTTGATGTGGAGCGGTCACCATAGCTTATACAGGAGCTAACACGTAACAATAGAGATAGTGCTGTAAACTTTCCTGAATTTTCAGGAGATTACATGTTTTTTTTGAAAATTCTTGTTCTCTCCTTTTTTTATGAAATCCTGAAAGTCTCCAGGATTTGAGGACTTCATCTCAATAATGTGTTCCTAATCTTATCGCAATCAAGTTCTACGTACAGTAATAAAAATAATAGTAATAGGAATAGTGCAGTAATAGAAATAATAGTAATAGAAAGAGTGCAGTAATAGAAATAATAGTAATAGAAATAATAGTCATAGAAAGAGTGCAGTAATAGAAATAATAGTAATAGAAAGAGTGCAGTAATAGAAATAAATAAAACAAAATCATAATGTCGGATAATTCCAGGCAAACATTTTGTTTTTAAAAAAGCAATTATCTTTTTCTTCATATTCTTTTTCTTCTCTATAATAATGTATGAAGACAAAATTGACCGTAAATATTGTTCGAATTTTTTAAGGTTCCATACCCTCAGATGCCGATTTAGTAAAGTCTTTGCGAGTTATAAGCTACCGAAGCTACCGAAGTTTGAAAATATTCACAATAATTATAAAAAGGTTTCTGAAAAATTGTAACTAATTTTTTATGAACAAAATCGGTTCACATGCATTTTAGATATCTGCAATAATTCTTATTCTAAGGTTTTTTATTGATTTTTAACAATTATCGGGTCAAAAAAAGAAGAAGGTGAGTATAAGTAACTTGATAAATTTCTTCTTTTTTTTTCGGAAATTTCCTCGAGTTTTGTGTATGTATCCTTTTTATTAAATACTGGAGTTTGCAGCACTGACAGAAAACAGACTACTCGCATAACATTGTACTGAAAGGCAGTATTTTCCCCACGGAAATAATTTTTTTACGGGTGATTACGTACTTTTCCTTCACGTCACGACACGGTTCTTCGGATAATTTGTTTTTTGGTACATAGGAAAGTGAAGAATGACATAATAGCTATTTATGCAACTGTCAGGAACTGAATGAAGGTAATCTTATAAAACCAATCTCATGCAGTTGCATTCAAGAATTTACAGACGACTGAGAAAATAAAACATTTATTTAGGCTGCAGTCTTTAAAAGATTTTAAATCTATTTTTTTTTATTACATCATGGAACACTAGTTTATCGTGTTAAATAAAGTTCACTTTCAGTCACAATTTAGTAAAAAAAAACAAATTTTCTTCTGATAAAAATAACGTTAAATTAGATAAATTTAAATTAAAAATAATTAAAAAGTCTAGTTGGTAGCGTGGTCGGCTGTTGTGCAGAGGGCGTGGGTTCGATTCACGCACTGGAAAAACATTTGTGAGAAGAATTTGTGTTTGACTTGAGTCTGGGTGTATTTATGTAAGATATGTATTTACAAAAAAGTAAAGTGAAGTATTTACAAAAAAAAGTAATATATATGTACTTGCATCCGTAGTCAACAAAAGTTTTTTAACGAAAAACACTGACATCACATTTAAAATAAACCTTTTAAGGTAATTGTGATCTGAACCAATATCTGAATCTAGTTACCATTTCTCTGTAGTAAATGTTTTAAAAGAAAAAATTATCACATATCGGAACAATTTATAAAAGAAATAAAAAACGCTGCCTCTATAAAAATTATGAACATTATAAGAACATATTAAGAAGTAAACTATAAAGTATGATAAGTCATATTTATTCTAATACTCTTACTCTACTTATAAATATATCAAAAAGTCGTAAGTTGGACATTTGTGTAAGCTTATCTTATGTTCACTGAAATGAACTTTTACAGATCTGTATCAGGGGTGTCACAGGATGACGAGGGTCGCATTTGAGCTCTGTGGTCGTTAAGTATAACAAATGTTAAAGCTACTTCTTCTGATATATGAATGGTCTTACACCACTATCGCGGCTCGGGGCTCCGCTTAAATGTGACGCAACCTGTTACCTTTCTACGATATACTGACAGCTTTTCAATGCTCCCCCCTTTTAGTCCTTTAAATTTTACCCCGGTGTAGATTTGATAAGTAGGTACTAGTATTTTTTTAAACAAGTTTAATTAGATACTTATGGATTAAATTCTACCCAAGGTTCTAAAATGGTATAATGGGATTATCGGCTACAAGCTCCTTATTAACAACGATTCGACATATTTTCGACAGTGATATACATACCTACTTGTATTAAAGTACTCGTATTAAAACAGATTAAACACAGAGCAATACCAACTTAGAAACTATACATAAAAAATCGGTCAAGTGCGAGTGCGATTCGCGTTCTATGGGTTCTGTACCACCATTTACGTAATAATTTAATGTGTTCGTAACATACAAAAACAAAAAGTGTGCCATTAAGCGGTCACCTATCCAATGATAACCGACGTCCGACGTTGCTTAACTTTGATAATGGTTTGCAATAAACAAATGTGTATCTGTTTTTCTTAATAATATCAACTAATTTTAGATCAGCGCCATCTAGCAAATTAATTATTCGCTCGTAATGGCTCGAGCCCGTTTCACACTGGGCCGGTTTTTATTATTTTTTGTCATACCTTAGACTTCACACGTGCTCACACTATAAACACTACAAGTAAAAACTTGTATGTATGCAAAAACAACGAAAACGTGTTTTTTGTACGGGCGACCACTAAAGTGTTTGCTTTTTGAACTTTTTGTTATTTGTTGGTTAATCCGTCTTTATTACACAAATTCTGCTTCTACCTACCTGACTCACCTTCGGGTTCGAGGCTCACGCTGGTCGAAGGAAACGATCCCAATTGCGACAACCCAAGTCGTGGCTAATTGAAGATGGTTGCGTCAGCCAAACTGTAGTAGTCATACAGAAAAAAAAATAAAAAAAAATAGTTGGCCTGACAAACAGACAAGCGTAGGTTTAAAAATAGGGCTGCGTTGGCACACTTCGGGTACGGAAGATAAAAAAATTATTAATTAATAAGCTAATTGCTTATCTTAAAATAAATATGATTTTAAGAACTATAAAATTTAAAACGTAGATAATTCTAAATTTAGTTGTGAGGCAAATTAATGCCCAAACTATTGTAATAACTTTACCTCAAAGTATTTGAAGCAACATTTAGGTTCTTAGTGCTATTTTAGGCAGACCGGGATGGGTTTGTATTTGGGTTTATGCCTGAAGTTGTGTACAGACCACTTAGTTACGTTAAATTTAAATGCCGAAGCAATTCTGCCTTGTGCCTAAATATAATTTTATGTTTCCAAGCTCTAAATGGGATAAATTAGTAGATAAAGTTATTGCTGGCAATTACGATTTACATACGTGGGTAATAATTTCTAATAGTATTTACAGTGATAATAACCAAATTCTATTAAAATGCAGGGTATGATTAATAGTACGTTGTGTATTTAGGTTGATAAGGAGAAAATTACTAACAGGAGGCTTTTCAGAAGCTTAAGACCGAAGGCGAAGGCTTTAATGACTAGAGTTGGTAATTTCTGTACCGCTCGTGTTACAAACAATTCTTTTTATCATACTTGCGAGTAAATAAATAAAAATGTAAGGTGAATAAATGAATAAACTCACAAAAACACAATTGAAATGGCGAGAATAGAAGAAGAGAAAACAATGTTATCCTTATGTCAGAAAGAACAACGGACCCAAAATACTCCCCTGGGGTACCCCACTATTACTGATTCTCCAAATAGAGCAAGTTTTTATTTCTTGGCGTTGAGTTGTTGGCTGTACATGAACTTCGGACATTTGTTACATTTCTGTGCTTTTCCTCTAATACCATAGAATTCAAGCTTTTCCAAAAGAGTATCACGTACCAGAAAATCAAAAGTTTATCTCACATCTAAAAATATAGCGACGGTGGGATTTCTATTGTTTAGGTTTTCTGTAACAGTTTTTACAAGATTAAAATTTTCATTTACTGTGGAGCTATTTTCCCGAAAACCATATTGCTGTGATGACAATATGTCATATTTGACAAAAAAAAAAAAATACTTAGCTGGGATATCATTACTTTTTGTACAGAAATTATAGGTATTCATCATTAATAAATTGTTATTTCTAAAATTACTCTTTTTTCCTACGTTTACGCTGTATAGTTTTCTTTTTGTGCTATGTTGCCCGCCCACGCTGTGCGATAGTATCAGGGCGAATTCAGCCGGCGTAAAACCTAAGTCTTAACTATATCATATCAGAACAAAATTTTATATTTATATCCACTTGCTTTTATACTTCACTTTGTTATGCTTTGTTGATACTAATTATCAATAATTTTTAGTTTTCAGATTTTTTTCTTTTGATAAGCGTAAAAGTCTACCTTTATGCCAAATATCAAGTACCTAGGTCATCTCAAAGTGGATTTGTTTCTGATCTTATAGGTCAGTCAGTCATAAAAAATCTGGTTTCTAAACTTTAATATATCAATAACTGTATGAGCTATTTTAATGAAATTGTGAATTCTAGACAAACTAATGCCCTTAAATTACTGCGCCAAGTTTCATGTATGTAGGTAAAATAGGTTTCAAGTAGTGATGGGGTCAAAAGTAGCCCGAAATAGTTTGGGTAATATATCACATGGTTGCTGTGTCGCTAGTTCCTTTTTTTTAACTTGGCAGCGTGTCAAGATGACGATAAGAAATAAAAAGTCACAAATTCAGTACAACACTGTTTTATATGATAGGTACCCCACTGGAATTTATTGCCCCTTAACAAAGAATAGGGTAAAGAGGGTAATACAGTGTTGTTGGGACAAGCTTTCCATTGGTCCCGTGGCAGGACTAATATGGTTGCTTGCTGTGTGTCTAGCCTTCGAGGAATTAAAACTCTGACGTTACATACATAGTATCGAGGGTTAGCCTCGTCAAATTCATGGCGGACCCGAGTGTTTATGTTCCCCATGTGAAACTTTGCGTTTGAATACCCTCGTATGACGTCACGTCTCAACGGACACCTTTATTACTAATATAAGTTACGCCAACGATAAGACTTAATATTTATTTCAGTAAATAACTTTATTTTCATAACATTTAGGTACTTGAAAACAGTGTCATTACGTGCAGGAAAAGCGGGTGCTAAGCCCCTATTACTCCCACGAGCTTTTTCTTAGTAAAATTTATTTACCTCAAGGCAAAGCAGGAGTTAATGGAATCCACGGGTGGTAGTGACGTGCATATTCTATTAAGTATGTATAAAAGCTGACTGTTCAAATTATGAACTATCACCACATACTATAAGTTTTAACTTTAGCCAAAACTGTTTAATTTATAAATTCTCTACCTAGTGCTGGCGTTGTTTTCTCTACTTCTATATCCGCCATTTCAATTGTGTTTGCTGAGTTTATTCATTTATTCACCTTATATTTTTATTTATTTACTCGCAAATGTGATGAAAAACATTGTGTGTAACACGGATGGTACCGAATTAACCTTTGGCCTTAGGCTTATAAACAGCCCCTTATAAGTAACTTATCTCCTTACCACCCTCAATACACAATGTAATAGCAGCCAGAAACTTGAGTATCCACTTAAGAAATTTTCCGCCAATTGGAGACAAGTTTCGAGATAAGTTAGTGACCCACAAAGTGGCACATTCGTGACCAAATTTATTTATTTAATAAAGTTACGATAAAAATACTTTTAGTCGTTTCTATGTACTATTGTATAATTTTTTTTCATTTGTAGCCCCTCTTGCACACACAAATTGTGGCTAACTATGTGAAGAGCTAAAACTAGCATCACTAATCACAATCACGCAAAAGTTGTCGAGATAGCTAATCCATTTGTTAGTTATTGTTATTACAGTAATAAATTTATCTATTATGACCAGTCCGAATGTCCAACAACACTTATCAGAATAGAAATAAAGCCTTATTTACACTGTGGAATATAATTGAAATCTGTTACTGTTTGTTTATGTCGATCTTAGACTAGGATAACTATTAAGAATAAATATCACGTTTGTTGTTTTTTACCCATACAAACAAATTACCATGTTTCCACTCTAGATTTAGTACTTATACCGTTATAGAGCTAATGTTTACGAAGAAATGACTCCATAAAATGCAATAAATAGTTATTTGTTATGCAAGGCTGGAAAGTTGCTTTTCAGCGTAAGTGCCTATAATGAATACCGAGCAAGCGAAAAATTTAAATATTGAGCATCCTAAGCAAAGTGAGGGATTCTAAGGCACGTAGTCTACCAGGCTTCTGACTTGACTTAACATCTGCTGTCATATATCAACAGTTAGGATCGACAGTTTTGCATGCTTTCCGAAAAATGGAAGGGCTCAGAAAACAAGGCGGTCAACCATCAAAGTAATGATCATGCCCGACGTTGCTTGACTTCGGTTATCCTACATACGGATGGGCCACGAGCCTTTCTAGCTAGTCTTGTCTAGCTTGATCTGACTTTCGATTAGGTATACCTATACATTTAATATAATGCCAATACATTCACTGTCACCAATTTATTAAGACCTGAACCTATCACGCCGAAAAGAAGTATTTTTGGTATTTTTGTGTGAATTCCTATGGTTCAGCTAAAAATATATAGTATTTTAAATTGATTTTGTTATTGACCTTAGTGTTACTGCATATAAAATATAGAATTGCTCCAAATGCCATAGCAAAATTTGATATAACAAATAAAATTGTACTCGACTATGACGCGGATCCGAATAGCTGACCACTGGCACTGCCTCGGCTCGCTTCCCTATACGTTTTCAGTGAATGTGTTCATATTATAACAACCATAAACCTACTCCTAAAAAAAAAATATTGTATAGTGCAACAAACTTTTCTGACCCTGTGGTCAAAACTCAAAACTACAGTCCCTCATTAAAATGCTGCGAAATTTGGCGACACTAGTGACAGACACCGGATCAGAAATGTTTGTTGCATTGCACATGGACGAATACAGATTACAGAACTTTGTGATATTATTTGAAAGAATGAGACGATACTCAAACGAAACATATGTCATGAATGACATTTCTGTATTTATTTATATAATCTCATGTATCAAAGCAAGAAGTCCTTTAAAATTTTATCAAATAAATTATTAGTAGTAATCGAATATGTCAGTAATTTCTACATACTCAAACCTTCGAAAACTAGCGCGCAGCGTTGTTACTTTTAAGTGTCATTATTCCAAAGAAGCTAAAAGCGAAAAAAAAGAAGATAAAGATGAAAAAAAAGGCACAGATGCTAGCAAAGATAAGAAAGCGGAAAAAAAACCTGTAGATCCTAGAAGAGTGTTCAAAATCTACCGTTATGAAGGCATCCTCGCAGGCAAAAAACCCAGGCTCCAGAGCTACGATCTTGATGTCAGTACATGCCGTAACATGATCCTTGATGCATTAATAAAGCTCAAAGAAATGGACCCTACCCTTACCTTCAGAAGGTCCTGCAGGGAAGGGATTTGCGGATCCTGCGGCATTAATCTTCAGGGTATGAACTGCCTAGCTTGCATTACTGCAATACCCCCAGACAAGACAATTACAATTCATCCTTTACCTCACATGTATGTAGTCAGAGATTTAGTGGTGGACATGACGCATTTCCTTGAAGGTTATAAGAGCATTCGTCCATATCTTGTGAGGACTCAAAAAATTAAACCAGGAACTGGACAATATGCTCAGAGCATCCCAGATAGCATGAAGATGGTGGGCTTATACGAATGTGTTCTTTGCGCGTGCTGTTCCACAAGTTGCCCCAGTTACTGGTGGAACGGAAGAAGATTTCTGGGTCCTGCTACTTTGCTTCACGCGTATAGATGGGTAATAGATTCTAGAGATGGTGATACAACTAGAAGGCTGAATGAATTGAAGGATGACTTCCAAGCTTTCCGCTGCCATTCAATTTTTAACTGCGTTCTGGCATGTCCCAAAGGTTTGAGCCCAGGAAAAGCTATAGCAAAATTGAAGAGATTAATAACAGGTCTTGACAAAAAACCTGCACCGGATTTGGAGCCAATGCAACTTTCGAGTGGGGGCGGTGGACTTAAAAGTAAATGTAAATAATAGTGGAAGCTCGAAAAGTAAAATTAGTTGGGAGGATTTGAGTCATTATTTTGTAGATGCTGTTTTGTTGTGTTACCAAGCAAGTTATTTTCTTTTTACAGTTGTTGGTATTGGTAGTTCTTACATGACGTAAAAAAATCATATTTTCAAACTGCCTGTGTGTTGATGTGTCGGTCAATTACTCAGTGCACGCGATATTTTTATTTCATGTACCTTATCTATATATAGCCATAAGTCGTTAATGGGGATATATACATACTTCATGGAAGCAAAAAAGTAATTCAGAAAATGTCTCCCTTCTCTAGTGGTTTCAGAGATAGCGTTATACGTAAGCCTTATAGGGCATCGAACTTTTCTGGTGACCAGGTCATATTAAAATGCTATAAAGTTAAAGGACACTAGCGACAGACACCGGGCCAGAAAAGTTTCTTGTGCTGTACCTTAATTAATAATAAAGATTAGATGTTATTGTTTTTTAGAGTAGTTGTTATATTACATATTTTTTTTCTTTACATATCGTTAATTTTTTTGTTAATCACGCTGGTATTTATAAGTTTTTAAACAAAGATATAATAAAAAACCAGCCAACAACGTGTTGTAAACATATGAAGTAAGGGTTCCGTAGAATGAGAATTATAGAGAACAGCATAAAAACTTGTACACCGATTTTTTTTAAACTATTTATGTTGGTAGTATTTCCAAAGGCCTATTTTCACGACTTTTTCAGATTTCTAGACCATAAGAAAAAGTAAGAGGGGTTTAACAAATATAAGTTTAAAACTCCAGTCATCCACGAAGGCGCAATGACTGTTTTAGGCTGGTTTTTTCTTTTGAAAAAATGAAAATCTATAAATATTATATTATGGAGAACTGTGGTATGTTTCATGGGACCTTGTAAATCATATATTTTTTTTTTAACTTGATTATTTTTTTTACCACTAAGGTGGAAAACAAGCGTTCATCTTAGCCTATTATGGACGCTTGCAACACCAGAAGAATCACTCGCGCGTTGCTGACCCTTCAAAAGTCTAATAACTTATGTCTTGAAGAACCCCATACTGTAGTCCTTAGACAAAACCTTGGCAGGGAGCTCTTTCCACAACTCAATCCTTTGCGGGAGGAAGTTTCTCTTAAACGCGAACATTTCGGTTCTAAAGTTTGGGAATTAATTCCCTGCTGATGGCGAGTAGTGCGATGGTAGAAAGTAGCCGAGGGCATTATTTTTAACAATTCCTCAGAACACATCCCATTGTACAAGCGGTAGAACACACACAGGGGGGCAAAGTTTCTCCACAAATTTAAAAGCTCGATACGGCAAGTGAGTTTAGGATTGTCGACAATTCTCACAGCTTGTCGTTGACCGAGTCAAAAGGGCCAAGCTAGTATCCGGGTGCACCCGCTCAAAGATGGCATCAGTTCTCCATATGGGGCCGAACTTGCTACTTGCAGAGCAGGAACCTTTGCCCAGACGTGAAGTACTGCTTCGCTCTTTTGAGTACATTTAGTTTTTTAGGCGCCAGCTTCACTTTGCTTTGCAAATGATCTCGGAACTAAACATCGCTGGAGATGTGAACTTGGTGTTCACAATCCCAATGGAGATTGAAAGGGGAGTGTTCTGGAGTTTTGGGACCACAGTGAGTGAATGAGTGAATTTCTTAGCGGTGAACGCGCAGACTTGTGTCTTTGTAGGGTTTAATCGGATCAAGTTTTTCTGTCCCCAGTAAGAGGGAACAGAGTTGTCTCGATTTGAGACACAAGTTCTCCACGCTTTTCCTCCACAACGGAACCAGAGATGTAAAGCGGACCTTTTTTTAATAAGACCGTAAAATTTCAAATAGATATTAAGATAATTTTTTTCTGTAAGATCTATATTTTGCGAGCTTCCAAAATCTTTAATTCTCTGCTCCACCCTCGCTTACCTAACCATATATAATAAATAATAAAATAAATAAAAAATAATAAATTTAAATAATAAATAAATAAATATTTTTCGATATTGCACACAGCGCCATCTGGCCCCAAAGTAAGCAACCAGACAACGAATACAAATACATACATATATATATTATTTTTTTTGTAAATACATACATATACATAAATACACCCGGACTCAAGACAAACACAAATGATTATCACATAAATGTTTCAGTGCGGGAATCGAACCCATACCCTCTGCACAGCAGACGGCCACACTACCAACGAATCAAATAAAAATAATGACAATAATAAGCAAATTTGTTTACGAGTTTTAAGAATATTCTCATATTCTCAGCTTAATGTTTCTATTATATTTTTTATTATTCTAAAAAAATCTCAGGACCAAATTACGTAGAAACACACTTGGCTGTATTTTAATCAAAGCCTTTGAAAATTCTGCCTAAAAGATAGTATCTGATTATTTATTTTTCTGGAGCTTTATCTTAATTAACTTAGCAACGGATGAGTTGACCTACACAAAAGTTTTACAAAGCTTAAATTTTCTAATTTTTCTCAGCTGCGTGTGACAAAAGGATCTTTTGGATTACAAATGGGATGTACCAATTATAACATCGCATTTTTAAAAAATCAGCCAAATGCTAGTCGGACTCGCGCACGAAGGGTTCTGTACCATTATCTATAAAAATGGCAAAAAAAATACGTTTGTTTTATGGGAGCACCCCTTAAATATTTGTTTTGATTTAATTTAATTATTGATTTCTAAAGTGACTATATAACTAAATATTCTGTGCATATTTGAACCCCTCGCACGCGCAAGGTCCCATTACGGGGTTAAGGCATATGAAGCACCTTATTAACTAACTAACCGGACGCGCGAAGCGTCTACCTGTAGCCGATATCAATATCGAGCAAAATCGAGCAAAAAAATTATTATAATTATTATTAAAACTAATTATTATAAATTGTTGTATGGGAGCCCCCTTAAATATTTATTTTATTCAATTTTTATATACTTATTATATTATTTGTTGTTATAGCGACAACAGAAATACATCTTCTGTGAAAATTTCAACTGTCTAACTATCACGGTTCATGAGATACAGCCTGGTGACAGACGGACGGACGGACGGACGGATAGCGGAGCCTTAGTAATAGGGTTCCTAATTACCCTTCGCGTACGGAACCCTAAAAAGCATAGTGAGAGATAGTCTTGTTTTAAAATTGGTATACCATTAAATTTTAAGTTACCTTCAAACTAGGAAAGTAAATGGCGATCGCATAAAATTAGTAGTAATTAGTAATGAATGAAAAAGAAGGGGAGAGACAAATCTAGCCCCAGCTTTCCTTGTTATCTACTGTTTGTTACATTAATATAGTTAAATTAAATTACATACTACAATTATAAAAGGGTGTTAAGTAATAAAAACAACTAAAAAGTTATAAAAACACGAATTTACGGAACGCAATATAATGTAGCAAAAACTTGGCATTACGTTACCTTACTATATTATACATTATGAGAGTATTTATAACATTAATTTCCCTTGGTTTGGAAATTTTACATATAACATTTGGAAATTTTAACAAAATAATTTACATCCTATGACATCCCACGAGTTGTCGGCTCGCTCTTGATATAGTCACTTTTCATTGTGTCTGAGAAAATTTTAGTGTGTCGCAAGACATACTGTCTACGAACATAAATACAAAATACTTTATGAATCAACTAAACTTCGAAATCAAATATCATATGACTAATGCATGGATTTTAACAACAATGGTGAATTATGTTTTTTTTAAATATATTGTTTTGTATATTGGTCTACTAAATAAGACCGATTAGAGTAGCAATAACCAGATCTTTTTTAACAATTTTAAAACCAGCACTGTTTTGAGCTCTTTGAAAAAAAAAAATAAAGCCTTATAGGATTTACCATAAATACGAAGAAGATACTTGATGTATTATGTCGAATACTTATGTCTGTGCTCTGAAATTCTGCACCTTGATATAAGTAAACAGCAGAATATAATAATTATTCTTAAGGCTGTACGGCTCATAGTTAGGATTTCGCCTATATCAGTGGCGTTCTTATTTAAGTACAGTATTTATCTCTCAGTCTTAGATTTTGTAACAGGAATATGTAGAAACATTATTATCTGACCAGATATAAAGTTGTAGATTTTTTGATACTATTATCAGTATTGTTACAGTGCACACCTGTCTAGGGCGTCACCTCGATGAAGTATTCTAGCTACTTCATTTAATTTTAGCTACTTAATTTAATTTTGATATTTCTAGGCTGGCAGTTCTACTGCGTTTTACAGACATTAATTTGCTGAAATAACAAAGCGTTTTACTTCATCCACATAAAACGTCTTTAACTGTATAATACTTTAAGTAAAAATAATTTAAAATTAATTTTTTGACGTTACTTATGCTCCATCATTAATCAAAATACAAAAATCAATTTATATCGAGTTGTCAACAATAAAAGCGACGTCAATCATATTATTTACGTAAGTAGACTACCTAACTCAAATCCCTACTTAGGATTTCCTGTTATTGTCTAAGCAAAATATTTGATGTCTGCATAAATTTGCGACGCCACCAAAGCTTGACAATGAAAATATGGCATCTGACATTATGCGATAACTCCTACAACGACTGAGCTTTTAAGGTTGTCACAGATCGAGCTTTTGGCGTTTTGACTTCATAGCTTTAAATCCTCGTCACAATAGGCTCTTTAAAGCTGTGCCGTTGCGATAACTGTTTAGCCCTTATTTTTTTAGGCAGACTTACATTATTATGTTTTTATATTTTTTAGTACATTCTACGTAACTTCTTTCGTTTTTTCAATGTTTAACAAAATAAAGCTACACGTTTTCGCTTAAGTAACTGATATTATATTATTATACATACGTACATATATAGCATGATTCCTATATCCCAAAAGGCTAGGCAGATACTAAAGCGTGCCACTTGCATCGATCCTGGCACTCTTCTTTTGCTTGATCTGCACGCATACCTATATTCTTTCATACACGTTCGATGGTTTAGTGTACTCTTGAGCTCGCCTTTTCTGAGAAAGGACTCAATCAAAACGAGATTATTCGATTATTTCTACCGCCAACGCGACGAATCTTGGATCAAAATACTGGGTACTTATAAGGGTATTAGAAGCCCATCAAACAAATATTATTTGTTTACTTTTAAAAGTTATCTGTGTCTTTCTAAAGTATTTATCAATAGACACGCTACGAATAAAGTTCACGTAAATAAAAAATACTGATCTATACAAATCAAAACACGACATATCTGCTATTATTTTTTCAAGAGTGTACTAGTGTGCTGAATATCCTGGCTTCAGCATAAGACGAAGGATTCCTTAATCTTGCATAGCCTTGTAGCATATATGGGTTTTCGAATTTAAGGTCACACATATGTATGCCAAACTTTGAAACGGTTGAACCGATTTTGACAAAACATGTCGAAGAACCACCGCTAGAAAATTTGCTTTCTAATAAAAAAAACTACATCCAAATCGGAACTACGGTGCCACAGGCACACAGCGGTCACATGAAAATGATATACACATACATTGTCGTTCACAGGCACACGGCGGTCAAACTTATGACGTCCCTCTTATTTGCGTCGGGGGTTGAAAATAATGTGTTATTTACTGGTACGTAGCCAAGTTTATATCTCCTTCTACTGCAAAATAGCTCCAGTCGTCTAGTGACATGGTTGATTTTACCAATTTAATTTTGATTACAAGCTTATTCTTTACTTTCACTTGTCCGTTGTCTGTCTGTAATGAAATCTTGCAAGTTAAATTTGACACACTTACCGGTTTCCGATTTAGCTGATAGAATATTCATCGCGTGACAATGCAATATTATGATGACATGGAGCTGATCTGATGGCACTGGAAGGTGACCATAGGAACTCTGTAATGAAATGACGAGTTCCCATTGAGTTTGGACTCGTTTGATTCGTCTTAACGAGATCTTTGGTCCTAAATAGTAACCAGTGTTTCGTGATGTAGCTGGAAGGTGGCCATAGTGGCCGTAATATGTCACAACAAGGTTATACTTATATGTCACAACGTTAATCATTATAGCAGTAGCTGTATTCCCTGCAAAGTTTTAAATTTCCCGGAATGAAATGCTATTTCCATTCCAAATTTCAGCCAAATCGGTTCAGTTGTTGTAAATAAAACAGTGAAATCCAAGGTGCTTTGAGGTTTCGACTGCAGCTTGCAAGAAAGAGGAAGTTAATGCCATCCTTATAAGTAGTACCATTTTAATATATTTTATGTTATATTGAGTATTGTAATTACAGGCCGTTCTTTATCCGGCCTGACACGGGAACGGAACTATCAATAAATCCGGATGAAGCCGGTTTGACTGACACGAACCCTTATCAATCACAGGGAACCTTATGTAAATCATCACTAGCAATATGTTCTATTTTATGTCCTTCAGAGCCTTTAGGAAAGTGACCTTAACTGACAAACATTTTGTAAGCAATACATATAAGTAAAAAGTATTCTTCAACTACATAGGTATTTTAACAAAATCGCTAAGTCACCTTAACGTGTCGAGAGGTAGAGATGACCCTGAATACAAAACACTACGTGCTGGTTTACGATGCATACCGGCGGTGTGCCCTATTACTGGAAAACGTGACAACCCTGGCAAATCCTACACTAAATTTTTGTTTATGTCAGCGTAAGTTATTTAAAATTTAGGCGCGAATTCTAACTAGTAGTATATTTTATGCTATCTATATACTAATATTAAAAATGCGAAAGTATCTCTGTTTGTCTGTTACCTCTTCACGTTTAAACCGCCGTACCGATTAAGATGAAATTTAGCATGGAGATAGTTTTAGTCCCGAGGAAGGACCACGTAGCCTTACTTGAAAAAGTTAAAAGTGTGTCTTTTCTTTTAAAATTTAAGAGTTACCGTTGCAATCCTTCACCGATAACTGAATTTAGGGCTGGTAGAGCCGCTGGCAGAAGCTAGTTTTAAATATGTAAATATGCCTTATTCATATAAAAAGATTGAAGATTAGAGTTATTGAAGTTTTCACAACTTTATCGATAATATAGAATCACAAAGATTATGGAAATTTTACACTTATTAACATATTCTTCGCTGTATAAGTAGTTTTAACGCTTTCGCATTTGATTAGGAGCGTTAGGGTTTGTTTACCTTTTACACACATTCCAATTATTAAGTCTTCATTAACTGTTCCAAATCTGATAATAAATGTTCACTTAAATTGTAAAATGAATTTAAATATAATCTTATCTGAATAAAATTAAAGTATAAGGGGTTCCTGGCGTCCAATAGCGCCCCTAATTGATATTTTTATTTTCCTCTTTGTGCATAGTGAATTTAAAAAAATCGGCCAAGTACGAGTCGGACTCGCGCCAAAGGGTTCCGTACCATTATCTATAAAAATGGCAAAAAAAACCACGTTTTTTTTATGGGAGCCCCCCTGAAATATTTGTTTTATTTTAATTTAATTTTTTTTTAAAGTGACTATATAACTAAATATTCTGTGTATATTTTAAGCGTCTACCTGTTGCCGTTATCAATATCGAGCTCAAAAATCACGTTTATTGTATGGGAGACCCCTTAAATATTTATTTTTTTCGGTTTTTTATTATTCGTTGTTATAGCGGCAACAGAAATACATCTTCTGTGAAAATTTCAACTGTCTAACTATCACGGTTCATGAGATACAGCCTGGTGACAGACGGACGGACGGACGGACGGACAGTGGAGCCTTAGTAATAGGGTTCCGCTAATTACCCTTCGGGTACAGAACCCAAAAAATGTGCTTCTAGAGAAATATGTAACCAGTTATAAGCTTTTTTATAAACGTTTGGTACTGTTTCTAGGATGAAACTGAATTGTAAATAGCAATTATGCCAAAAGTGGCCGTTTTTAAAACATATGCTATCTACAACTCGCAGTTTTATCTTAGAAACATAACAATACATTCTAAAATAGCTAATAACTGGTTAAATATTTCTATAGACGCATATTTTTGAAATTTGCTTTGCACAAAGGGTAAAATAAAAATACTGCCACTGTGCTCAGTGGCTTTACTTAGCGTTTTCATACATTTCATGTTTTTAGTTCTCAAGAAACTTTCTTTCGTAGTTTCCTTTTTATTAAAGTGAAAACTTCTTTAGCGGCGCTGTGCACTTTTTTGTGATGGGTAAAAACTGTTAAACTCGCGTCAGGTCACGTGTCCTGATCGAAAATTCGTAAGATGTCACTCGCGTTAGGACACGTGACCTTTACTAACATGAGGTTAGTTTTTATTTTTAGTATATGGCGATTATGAGTAGTACAGGGAGGTTGGATATGGGATTTTAATTCTATGACAGATTGAGCTGTCAAATATACAACGTCAAAAAAGTAAATAAACAAAAGTTATTATTTTTAATAAATAAATATGGATAAGAAGTGATGGGAAGTAAATAGCGAGTATGTTTTCACTTCTGCCGGCACTCCCGGAGTGCAACCCGTTTTTTTTTTATATAAAGCACTCCAAATTTCAAACATAGGTTGGTTTATTTGTTAGCTTGATTAAGTGATTCCCGTTTAGTAGTGTTTTTATTTTATACATTTTTAATACAATATTAAGTAGTTCATTTAACCCACTTTTTGCGGGATTTTCTGAATTCTAAATTACCTTGTTTCTAATAAAAATGTATTAAAGGTAACAAGTGACAAACATCAAGTAGGTACTTTATAAAGCTGATATTTAAATAAACAATTATGTTTCATATTTTCAGTAATTTATAAATAAGAAGAAAATTACAAAATCGGAAAATTTAAATAAATATGTCAGAAAGCGGAGTCGCGCATGCACCGCACTCTTAAATAAATATGTCAGAAAGCGGAGTCGCGCACGCACCGCACTCTTAAATAAATATGTCAGTAAGCGGAGTCGCGCACGCACCGCACTCTTAAAGTGGGTTCTTCTAGGGACCGGAGTTCACAGATCGCAAGCAAAGCTTCATGACACAGGTATGGAGGGAGAGGCATTACAAATATAGAGATTTCAAGATACTGTAAAGGTTGTGTTACGCGTACCAAATTGTTATAGGAATGACTACTATTTCAATGTTTTTTTTAAAAAATAAAATAACTACCTACTTATGTATTCTTATGTTATTTGTATTAATAATTATTAGGATTTATTGATTTTATTTGAGCAATTTGGCTATGGGGGTCTGAGGTATTAGTTGATTTTGGAAAAGGGGTCTCTTGTCCAAAATAGTTTGGGGATCCCTGGTTTAAAAGATCGCATGATAATTCGATCCTGTGCAAACGTATATAACAGAGATAGCAAGAATACGCAAAAATAAACCTCGGTTACCAAATTCTTTCTGAAGTAAACCTACTCCCCTTAACCTCTTAAATCTGGCTACACGCTCTTAACTGAGCAGCTCCTTTTATCTAAGAGATTAATGTTATCCTTTTCCTCTCACAAACTTTTCCAAGCTCGTTCGTGTCCAACGATATTAATAAAGTTTTCTTATGATATCTTAATCTAAGATGGAGTTAGTATTTATTTACTAACTTTTATAACACTAATTATTACCCCTGGCTTCAATTCGAAATAGGGTGAGACACTTTTACCTTTTCCACGGGCATCAGGATAAAAGTATCCTGTTCCATTCGTCAACCAAGTACCTATGTGTGCAAGGCCTTAAGGGGCTAGTGCGACTAACATCAATATCCTACATGTAATGCCGGTAATTGAGAAAACTGCCATCTAGCAACTGGCAATAGAGAATGTTTATTAAAAGGTTTTTAAGATTAATTTGTAGATGGTATATTACACAAATGTTTATTAGTGTCGGAAGCTATTTTGTTTCTAGTTTTATTTTATCTCGATTTACAAGTTTGAAAGGTGGCAGGGAAACCTATATTTCTATTGATCTTGAAACTAGTGAAAACGTCAAATGAAACTACATTTCACATAGTATACCACGAATACGTAGCCTCTAAATTTTATTTTGGGGTACTCTACTGAAAAATACTGTATCAATATCAGCTACCTTACCCCTAAACAAAATGCCATAAGCCATGAGGTAAAGGAAATATCTAAAGTAGACCAAGCGAGCAGTGTCAACATCTGTAAGCTGTGTAACTTTTCTAACTGCATAAGCAGCTGAACTAAGTTACCCTGCAAGAACTGAGTTGTGAAGGTTCCACTGCAGCCTATTGTCCAATGTAACACTGTTGAGTCTAATAGTTTTTTTTTCGTTTATGGATAATTTTGTATTTATGCTTCTGACATTTGGCATCATACATTTTAAACACAAGTTGGTAGAGTGTGTAAAATAAAGTTTGTACCCAATTTATCCACGACCATATTTAATTTAATAACCAATACTTGGCTCAAGTGGGCATCTCTAAGATTTCTTATTTTATGCACTTGCAGCACATTAGTCTGTTTTTTTATTTTATTGCATTTCAACGTTTTTATTAAGTAACATTTTTGTGAGTCTGTCGTTCCAGGTGGAATCTTGCGACGGTTTTTTCAATGCTTCCTGTGGACCGATCATGCTGAAATTTCGCACACGGCCTCAATTCCGATGACAACACAATATAATGCATTCAATATCACGGTAGATCCAATATGGCCGCCACTACAAAATGAAAGACTACCTGTTTCTGTAGATACCCCTCCACATGGGTATTAATTGAAGGGGTATGATGAGTAGAAAACAATAAGACTTGTTTAAAATGGTGAATATAACAAAATTGCGAACACTCGCTTCTTAACAACCCCTTCGACATGGGTATTAAATGAAAGGTTTATGCCTAAATCCTATTCTGAATCCAAAATGATGGATTACCGGCCGTCACAACAAATCTACTACCTGTTTCTTTAAATCGACCCCTCGAAATGGGTATCGAATTAAAGGGTATGATGAGCAGAAAACAATAAGTGGGAATTGTAGTGTTTCATAGACCCCACGGGCGGTACCAACTGACATAAAAATAAAACGATTAAAAGCGAGTTTAACACGCGAACAGTGGGTTGCGTACCACCATTTACGTAATTTACAAACAAAAACAAAATCTGTGCCGATCAGCGGTCACCGATCCAATTACTGACAAAGCTCGACGTTGCTTAACTTTGAATATCTTTTCCAATAAACAAACACAACCAAAAAGTGTGCTGATTAGCGGTGACCCATCTAATTACTGACCAAGCTCTACGTTGCCTAACTTTGAATATCGTTTCCAATAAACAAACAAAAACACAAACAAAAGTTGTGCCGCTAAGCACTTGAGCTATTGGATGGCTATCCAATCACTGATTAAGCTCGACCTTGCTTAACTTTAAATATCGTTTCCAATGCACAAACACAAACTAAAGGTGTGCCACTATTGGAAACGATATTTAAAGTGAAGCAACGTCAAGCTTAGTCAGTGCTTGAATGGGTGACCGCTTAGGTAATTGATGTAACATAATGGTGGTACGAAACTCATGGTGCCCAAATCTGACTCCCACTTGACCGATTTTTGTTTACATTTATTTTGATTTGAATTTAGGTATTAACTAGCAAATTGAAGATTAATATTGTGTGTGACAAGTGTGTTTGAGATTAGTTTCAAATACCTTGTATATGTTTTAGACGCGCTGCCTCTGTAGCGGATCATATTGTTCCGCTACAAGCAAGGCTGACGTCACGCGACCTAAATCGCGCTA